>QEPC01003247.1:597415-613569 GCA_003113815.1 Sphenodon punctatus
GTCATCTCACCTTGCTCCTCTGGCTGCTTCTGCAGCTGCTCCCCCTGTCTCCCTTGCCTGGTGGTCCCATGTGCCGGGGCACTTGTGCACCTGTTGGGGAACGGGGGTGGGGGATATGGTTACACTATCATGGGCCCGGTCCCCTTCCCACCATCCCCTCTCTCTCTGGCATGGGGGGGCCGGCCTGCTGCACCTGTCCCCCCTGTTCTGTGTGCGGGCGGGCCTCCGTGCACCCCGGCCCCTTCCCACGTCCCCTGGTTCCTGGGAGCCACGGGGATGGGCCTGCGACCTGTGGGGGCCCCCAACCCCTTGGCCCGCCTCCCCTTTGTCCGTTTCCATCCCAGCCGCTTGCCTACCCTCTATGTCCATCTCGGATCCCTCAGAGGCCGGCCGCTCTGTGTGGCTGTGCTCCCCCTGCATCCACTGACTGAGGGTGACCAGTGTGCCAGCCTTGGATACGCCCGAGTCGGAGTGCAGGTGCGGGCTCCCGGTGCTGTTTCACGAGGGGGGCCTGCTGCTCCCTAAAGTCCCAGGGCGTTCCTCTGCGGGGGCTGGGCCCCTGGAGTCGGTGCCTGCATGCAAGGCTGTCATGGGTGGGGGCACATCCACCCTTTCTCTGCCCTGGACTACAGCACTCCCCACGAGCCGTGGGGCGACTATGGAGCCCTTCAGGTGCAGGATGCGGTCCAGGGCATTGTAGTAGGGGGTGGTCCGTGCTCCATGTCCGGACTTCCAGTTATTGTCCTTTATTGCCTTGTACCTCCTCTTTAGCTCCTTGACCTTTGAGCGGCACTGGGCCATAGTCCTGTGGTGCCTCGCCGCCTCCATGTCCCACACTATCTCCATGAACATATGCTTGTTGCGTTTGTTCACGGCTAGCTCCACCTGGTGCTTCAGGGACCCCCAGATCTGGATGAAGTCCTGGTCTCCTTGTGCCCCCATTGCCCCCCTCACTGGTACCGGCGTCTCCTGCGTGTGCCCTCTTCCTCCTCTTGCGGTTCCTCCTCCTCCTGCTCCTCCTCCTCCTCTGCTTGCCCTCCGCCGGTCTCCTCTGGGGGCTCCAGCTCCCGGGCCCATTTCCGGGTTTGTGGGTCGTACATGTGCATGTGTGTGCTGGTTAGGTGCCTCGTTTCTTCGGATCGCCGACCCGCCTCCCTGCCCCCCTCCCGCTGAACACCCCCCTTCATGCCCCTATGAAGCTGTGTGCCCCCCCTCGCTCTCCTTACCTGTTTCTGGGGTGCCTCCATCCCCTGACTGGTTGTCCCCTCTGGGGCGGCCTGCCCCCGCTGCTGCTGCTGCTCCGCCACCTCCTCCTCCCTTCCTCGCTCGCCCTCCGCTCTCCTCTTCCTTCTGCCTCGCTCCATCCCGCCACGTTCCCCTGGTGCTCTGTGCCCTTTAAATCTCCCTCCCCAGTTTGTGTGTTGCTCGTTGCCTGGCAGTGACACTGCGTGCTTTCACCACAGCTGGAGGTCGTTTTGTTTGATTCCGTCTGGTGGTTGCCGTTCAGTCGTTACTTTTTGCGGTTTCCCGGTGGGAATCGCTTTGACCACCATTCCGGGGATGGTCCTGTCCTGACCTCTGGAACCATGGTTGGATTTCACCCCTACGGGTGATTGACTGTGGTGTCAAGTCAAGTCAAGTAATATTTATTGGGTTAGCTTCTGCCATACTCCAGAGTCTAATATAAAACAACAATAAAACATAAGATTTCAAATAAAACCTAGAACATTGTAAACGATTGACTGGTGAACGTCTGGCGAACGCCGATCAGACGTTCAGGGTTCTTTGGCCCCGCCGCGGGATTGACTGTGGTTCACTGTGGTTGACTGTGATCTTGTAACGTCTGAAATTACCCAGAGACAGGGGAAGGAAATAGAGAAGGGAGAATGGTAAAAAAAGAAACAAAAGACTTAAAATTTCTGTTCATAAAATACAGCATATTTTTGCTGTTGATTGGTGAATATGACAATAAGGAACTGAACAAATAATACAAATGATGATAGCCCAATTTTGTTATTAAATAAATACATAATTCTATTGTTTATTGTTGTGCAGACCCATCAACATCAGTGGGAGAAAAAATCTGTGGACATTATTCCCCCAAATGTTTTTTGATTAGTGCGTATATGCAGTCTGGCACTGTACTGCTGTTAGTGAGCTGGAAGAACCAATCTGGATCTCTGACAGAATGGGCACCAGATTGTGGTTGTCCCTGTTCCGTTGAATCTAGATTGGACCCATCCTCTCCACTCCCGCCACGGTGTTCACACACGCGGGGTGGGGGTGTCGTTCGTTTTAAAAGGGCCTAAGTCATGTCGCTGAAATCTGGAAAATCACATTTTAACGGAACATATTTTACTTCACAACACTCCAGCCTCCTAGGACATAAGAGATGTCTTTATTTCAGAACAGCACAGCTTAAAAACAAAATGATACTGACCTTGAGTTAAACAGGAGAATGTTAATACTGATTTTTAATATTCACACTGTGTAATTAAACTTGCAGGTTCATACTTAGTAGGCATGAAAATGGGAATCTTTATGCACATATTTGAATGTTGTGCATATATTTAGCATACACTGCTTCTGTGACTTCTAATATAATATTTTGTTCTTTTTGTGTGTGCATATAATTTGTTAAAAATTGTGTGGAAAACATTAATGGAAACTCTGAGGCAAGGCAGTTTAAACACTCGTTTTTTCAAGACTAGGAAACATTGGACCTAATGTTAAAATCCCTACGTGACCAAAACGCACATTGAAGTCATAAAAAATTGAGTTTAAACTAAGTAGAAAATGAAGGATTGAGACTATTAATTTAGCTAGATACTTTTAAAATGTCCTATGAGGAAATATTTGCTAATAAGTATACTTGGAAAATCCATATTTCATCTTCTAGAACTGTGTAATTTCACGCTACAGAAATGTATTTATTTATTTATTTATTTTACATACTTATACCCCACTCTTCACTCCATGCGGAAGCCCAGAGCTAACAACAATAAAAATACAATATAAAAATATAATATAAAACAATGTAAACATTTAAAAAACATTATTAACAAAAGCAGGGGAAAACACAACCCACTCCACCCACCACCCATCCCATCCTTACCCCTCTCCCTCGCCAAATGCCTGACGGAACAGTCAGGTCTTACAGTTCCTACNACCCCTACTATCCCTACCACCAATGGCCCCAAAGTCTCCTGGCTGGCCTTAACTAGCCAGGACGGGCATGGTCTAGTTCACAAGAAGTGGCTCTAACAGCCCACCCCGAACATTCCCTGTATTAGTAGGCGAGACCCACTGAAATGATCCCATGAAATTAGACAAGGTGAGACTTCCATAACCTCTGGTTCTCCTATTGTATTAAGCGCAACATCTCAGTCGTGGTGAATGTGAGCGATTTTATCAGCAAAGTAATCTACAAACATGTCACAGCGGGCACTGGAAGGTTCCAGGTCCAGGCGGAGGGAGGCTGAACCGACCAGCCCCCTCACCACCCGGAAAAACTCCACTGGACAAGACTTCACTGATACGATGAGGGCAGCAAAGAACTCCTTCTTTGCTGCCCGCATAGCCATGGCATAGGCTCATAAACTACATGTGCACAATTATTCCGAAGTAGCTGTAAATCCTGATTGTCATTCTGGAATTGTCATTCAGGGATAACTGTTTGTTTACATGATCATTTAATATTCCAGAATAAGCAGCACTAATCCAGAATAAGCACTAAGTAGTTCTCTATGGTGGAGGGTGGACTCCAGCCAGGTATAAGCTGGAGTTATATAATTACTCATATTGGAGTTAGAAGTTATATCATTACTTATAATTATTATATATGTTACATAATAGTAAAAATTATAAATTATGTATCACATATAAATATAAATTATGTATCATATGTAAATAAATATAATTTCTAGATGGGATAATTGCTACATGGGATAATTTCCCCCACTTGCCCACGTGTGTGGGTAGTGGGGCATCTGTGTAACCACCGTGGCAGGTGTGTGTGTGTGTGTGTGCATGCTCCTGCTTCACCCACCTTTGCCCATTGCCCATGCATGGAGCTACAGGCACCAATGGCGGATGCTCCGTACATGGAGATGGTTGGGCGTTCGTGTAACAGGATGCCCGTGCACCGCCCACCCGCCACGGCCTCCACCCATCCCCCCTGCACTGCCGGACCCTTTGAAAAGGGCCTGAGAAGTGTAAGCTCCCTGATCTCCAATTCATTTCATTAGGGTAAAGTCTAATGTTATCACTTGAAATGTCAGCATTAACTATTCCACTGCTGATCATATTAGGAGATGGGATAGAAGGATTGAAAATGAAGCCTTCAGGAGGATGGGGAGTTGATGCAGAAAAGAATATGCAGAGGAAACAGGAGGAGAGACACAGAGGGTAATTTCAGACATTACGCGCTCCCGGGTCACCACAGTGGATTCCCAACCGTGGTGAGCTGGCTAATCTCCTCCCGTGGTCTAGCAAGGCCCCGAAAGATGTGACGGGAGTGGGACCACGGCAAGGAAACGGCCGGCCGGACCACGACCCAGGGAAGTGCAATAGACATTACGCCAATTCTGGACCATGGTCAAAACACCCAGAAGACACCGGGGCGGGAGACAGACATGGCCGACTGAGGGCATACGAAGCCAAAAGCACCAAAAGGCAATGCTCACACAAGGGAAATGGGAAGGGAGGGGGAAGAGGGAGAGGACCGGCTGAGGCGGCACACACAACAGGCACAAGCAAGCCACGGACAAGGCAAAACACAAGACACAAACACACGCCCAGGCGATAACACACCTGAACGGGACAGGAAGGCAGGGGGGAGCACACAGGGAAGGCCAAAACACAAATCACCATGGCCAGGGGGTGGGGGCGGAGCCCCGGGCCAAGGAAGCGGAGGGGACCGGGCCGGGAACAGACCAGGACGTGAAGACAGGCACCCAGAACCCCATGGACAGCACAGGACACCCAACAGCAACACAGACACCCCAAGTCACAGGGAGCCCCACAGGGATGGAGCACAGTCACGGGGAGGGCAACCAAGCCAGGGAAGGCGCTGGAGCGGTCCGAGGCAGGTCCAGGTGGCAGGGATCCCACGCGCTGATGCAAAGGCACGGCTGGGGACGGAGGCGAGATGCAGCCGGCAAGCAGCACAGGCAGCCCCCCTCCCAGAGGATTTAGGGAGACACTGTCCAGGGGCCCCAAGTCCCGCACAGTCACAGAGGCACCCAGGGGGTAAGGGGGTGGGGGGCAGGTCACGGACACAGGTGAGCCTCCGGCTGGCCAAAAGAAGACAACACCACTAGGAGGGTTAGTAGCGGGGCCCGGCATCAGGAACGAGCCAAGGGGTGGGCAGGCATTGAGGGGAACTCCACAGGCAGCGAAGGCAAGGGGGTGCCCATGGAAGGGGCACAGCGACAGACGAGCAGAACCGAGACAAGCGGACCGGCCGGAGCAGCCGCAACCCCGGAACGGCAAGGAGTGAGCGGTCAGTGCCCTGAGCCAGCAGGGGAGTGCAGGGAGCACACAGTGGGCCGGTCATCCGTGGCACCGAAGACACAGGGGGCCTCACAGCCAGATGCAGGGGGTCACGAAGGGGCCTGGGACGAGAAACCCCACCAGATGCACGTAGTGGGGCCACTGAAGCATGCTCTGGCGGGAGCCCTGCCCCGCCATGTGGTGGGCAACGAGGTAGTAGGCCTCAAATGAATCCACCACGGTGAGCCCCACCTGAACACCAGCTCATGACCACACAGCAGCTAGCACCACAGGCTCCGGTCTGGTGGGCTCCGGTAGGGCATAGTCAACAGCAGGGGGCCATGGCAGGTGCTTAAGCTCCAACAGGTGGTGATATGCTGCCGCACGCGAGTGCTGGTAGCCCCGTGCCCTGTGGATGCAGCCAAAGAAGGACACAGCCAGGGTAGGGCCCCGTCCTCCAGACAGGCCGTGAACCTGGGCAGGCTATGCACTGAGAGGGCAGACACAGTCTCCGCTGGGGACCATGCCACATGCAAGCATCGCACCTCTGGAACCCGCCCATCGGGAAAGGGACGGAGGCCAAGTGCCTCCGCATAAAGCCCGCACTTGCGAGTGCTCGCCTCATAGCCAAAGTAGCAAAGGCCAGAGCTCAGACTCGCATAGGCACCAGAGAGGGTGTCAGGGCAGCACAGGAGCAGTTGCATGGCCGGGGAATGCCACAGGTCACAGAGGGCCATGGTCTCGCAGAAGGTCCAGCTATGGGGGGCGCCAGGCGATGCAGGGCGTGGGAGCCCCGGGGTAGCACTGCCGGCCATGGTCCAGCAGGCAGAGGGCCTGAACAGTAAGGAGAGAAGGACCCCTCGTTCCCATGGGGGCTGGGAAGGGAAGCTGGGAACTCCAAGGACACACGATAAGGCCTCAGCATGGGACGGCTAGCGAGCGATGCGTGGGGTGTGGACCCATCACAGCTGCCTGAAATGAGCACACAGGCTGTACAGCAAGCACTGATTGCAGGGAGGTGATGACAGCAGGCAAGCAGCTGCGGAACGACCGGACGCATGCATGCTGGCTTAGGCAATGATCCCCCAGGTGTACCCCAGGTGTACCCAGGAGGTGGGGGTGCCCCAGCACCCACCCACCAACCGCAGGCCAGCCGTCAGCGGGGAGGCTGGGTGAGGGCAGCCAACACAGGTGCGCTGGGTCCCCCCCCTCCAGGTGCGAGTGCGGGGTACAGTGCCAGGGTGGGCCCGGGACACGGGCTGGGTAACTGCGCGCCGGACCCCACCTGAGGCACATTCCACCATACCTGAGGTCCCTCATACCTCAGGGACCGCCTCGCCCTCCGCGCCCCAGAGCGGCTCCTTCAGTCTGCCGGTGTGCCTTCTTGGAGGTCCCCCGTGTTAAGCGGGGGGCCACAATGGAGAGGGCATTCTCAGTGGCCGGGCTGCGCCTTTGGAACTCCCTTCCGGAGGAAGCTCGCCTGGCCCTCGCCTGTTGACATTCTGGCGAAGTTGCAAAACCTGGCTGTTCATCCAGGCCTTTGGGGAGGGTAGGAGGGTAAGACGGTGAGGTTTTTTTTAGCTCCCCCACCTGACTTGTTATTTATTATATATTATTTAGGATATTTAGCCCTGTTTTAATATTTTAATATTATTGTTATGAAATGTTTTAAATTGTTTTTATTGTATTTTATTGTTGGAAGCTGCCCAGGGCTGCTTTGCAGGAGGGGCGGGGTACAAATCCATTAAATAAATAAATAAAATAAATTGTTGGATGCACCTGGCCTTATGTGCAGAGTGGTACCGGGCGCACACCGACCTAATGGGCCTCCCCACTGACATGCTCCACCTGGGCACCCGCGTCCAGGAGTGCCTGGTTAGGAGCGCTGCAGCCGCCCAGGCTGCTCCCTGGCCCAGCTCAGGGCTCTGTGGGCAGCAGGGGCATACCAACAGGTTCTGCGCCTTGCCCGAGGGCGGGCAGGTGCCCTCAGGGAGGCAGCCGACTGACACCATTGGCGCAGGGTGGTCATGGAACGAGCTGCCCTGCTCGCCATGCGCACGCAAGGCAGCTCTGGGTCGCGGAGCGGGCACAGGAATGGTGGGCTGGGACCCTGGCTTGGTGGGATGATGCAGCATGGAGGGCATACATCCAAATGGACAGCCGGTCCTCTCCCTCTTCCCCCTCCCTTCCCATTTCCCTTGTGTGAGCATTGCCCCCTGCGCCTTGCAGAATTGTTGGTGCCCTAGCTGGAGCGGCAACGCACCCCATGTGCTCCCCCATACCCGTGGTCCAGCGTGTGGCCATAGCTTTCTGGGCACTGATAACACCGGATTCCTGCTGGTCTGTGGTGCAACACTTCGGTGTTGGCCTGAGCACCGTCACGGGCATCCTCTGGGACTTCTGCGAGGCCATGGAGGGCGTGCTACTCAACCGAGTGATCCAGCTAGTGGACCAGGAGGCCATGATGGCCAGCTTTGAGGCTGGCGGCTTCCCCAACTGCCTGGGCGCCGTGGATGGGACCCACATTGGAATCTTCCGCCCCTCCAACGGGGAGGTTGCAGATTACATCAACCGCCACGGGTACCATTCCCTGCAGCTCCAGGCGGTTGCTGACCACAGGGGCTGCTTCATCGATGTATTCACCGGCCACTCCGGCCGCAGCCAAGATGCCCGAATCCTGACCATCTCACCCCTTTATGCCCAGATGTACAGGGTGGACTTTGCCAACATGAGAATGACCAGGATCGGGTGTGTGTGCTCATGCCCCCCTGCATCCTGGGGGACCCGGCCTATCCCCTCCTCCGGTGGCTCATGAAGGTGTACTCGGTCCCCAGGAACCCGGTGGAGGCACTGTTCAACTCCTGGCTATGCGCCTCGAGGACCGTGGTCGAGAGGACATTTGCTGCCCTCAAGCAGTGCTGGAGGTGCCTTGCAGGTCAGCTGGACTTCGCTGTGGAGATCTCGGTCCTCGTGATCGGTGCCTGCTGTGTCCTGCACAACGTATGTGAGAGCGATGGGGCTGCCTTGGCGTTCCCCATGCCCCAGCGCTCACCAGGACCCATGCCGCTTTATGTGAATTCGGATAACCCAAGGGAGTACCGCTATGCCACGTGGATCCGCGCTGCCCTGGCAAGGTGTATCACCACTGATGCCGGGGCCTGAGCCTGCTGGGCATACCCTCGGCTGGCCCCACCTGTCAACATGCCTCGCCCTGGGCGCTGCCCCCAGCCCCTTCCTAAAGCAGGTAGTCGGACAATAAAGGTTAAGGTTGTGAACACCAGTGCATTTATTTCATGACATGAGCCCCCCATAACCCCCCTGCCCACCCTGCTACTCCCAGACCTGCCCTACCTGCCCCTCCCCCATCCCCTTCCCCCCCTACCCTGTTGCTTTCTGGGATGTCCCCTCGAACGCCCTGCGGGCGCCATGAAGCTCTGAAAGCTCCCCTCGCCCCTGCTGTCGGACTCTCAGACTGTCCTGGGAGGCCTCCGTGTCCGGACTGGCCTGTGTGGTGTGGGGGGCGGGGGTGTTGCAGGGTGGGCCCCCCAGGTGGCTGCTGCCTCCGGAGGCCGGGTGGGACCAGGAGGCGGATGTGCGACCCCTGTGGGCGTACCAGCGACTGGGGTGGTGGTGGAGGCGGTGGGGGTGCCACGGGGGCCAGCTGAGGCACTGGGCCCAGTAAGGTGCCGGGTGGAGCGGCCGCCATGATGTACACGCTCATGGTCCCTCCATGCAGCAGTAGTGAGGTGCCGATGTCCAGGGGACCGGTCCATCTTCCTGGTATGCTCTGCTCCCAGCTGATTGATGGCTTCACGTAGCAGGCCCATCGCCTCCATCTGCCTGCTGTGCTCCCGGCACTCCCACCTCCTTTCCAGGTGCAGTTCCACCTCCTGGCACCTGTTCCTGGCCTCCGCCTGCTGAAGGGCCCTCTCGGTGGCCGCCTCCATCCGGTCAATGGCCGCTATCATCCTCTCCCCTTGCTTTGTGCTGGGCCGGATGATGGACCTCCTCCAGGTCCTCCCTCCGGCACCGTACCCGTGCCCTGTGCTTCCGCATCTGCTGTGCTGGGGGCATGGGGTCAGCTGGAGGGGCGCTGCCAGGTGCCCTGTTAGGGAGCAGAGTGAGGAGCATTAGTCGGGCTCGTTCACATGCTACCTGTCCCTGAGCGGTGGGGTGTGTGTGTTAGGTGGGGCTCCCCGCATGTGGCCGGCCTTGGACCTCCCCCTCGGTGCTCCCCCCATTGTGCCCCCCCGCCATGTCATCTCACCTTGCTCCTCTGGCTGCTTCTGCAGCTGCTCCCCCTGTCTCCCTTGCCTGGTGGTCCCATGTGCCGGGGCACTTGTGCACCTGTTGGGGAACGGGGGTGGGGGATATGGTTACACTATCATGGGCCCGGTCCCCTTCCCACCATCCCCTCTCTCTCTGGCATGGGGGGGCCGGCCTGCTGCACCTGTCCCCCCTGTTCTGTGTGCGGGCGGGCCTCCGTGCACCCCGGCCCCTTCCCACGTCCCCTGGTTCCTGGGAGCCACGGGGATGGGCCTGCGACCTGTGGGGGCCCCCAACCCCTTGGCCCGCCTCCCCTTTGTCCGTTTCCATCCCAGCCGCTTGCCTACCCTCTATGTCCATCTCGGATCCCTCAGAGGCCGGCCGCTCTGTGTGGCTGTGCTCCCCCTGCATCCACTGACTGAGGGTGACCAGTGTGCCAGCCTTGGATACGCCCGAGTCGGAGTGCAGGTGCGGGCTCCCGGTGCTGTTTCACGAGGGGGGCCTGCTGCTCCCTAAAGTCCCAGGGCGTTCCTCTGCGGGGGCTGGGCCCCTGGAGTCGGTGCCTGCATGCAAGGCTGTCATGGGTGGGGGCACATCCACCCTTTCTCTGCCCTGGACTACAGCACTCCCCACGAGCCGTGGGGCGACTATGGAGCCCTTCAGGTGCAGGATGCGGTCCAGGGCATTGTAGTAGGGGGTGGTCCGTGCTCCATGTCCGGACTTCCAGTTATTGTCCTTTATTGCCTTGTACCTCCTCTTTAGCTCCTTGACCTTTGAGCGGCACTGGGCCATAGTCCTGTGGTGCCTCGCCGCCTCCATGTCCCACACTATCTCCATGAACATATGCTTGTTGCGTTTGTTCACGGCTAGCTCCACCTGGTGCTTCAGGGACCCCCAGATCTGGATGAAGTCCTGGTCTCCTTGTGCCCCCATTGCCCCCCTCACTGGTACCGGCGTCTCCTGCGTGTGCCCTCTTCCTCCTCTTGCGGTTCCTCCTCCTCCTGCTCCTCCTCCTCCTCTGCTTGCCCTCCGCCGGTCTCCTCTGGGGGCTCCAGCTCCCGGGCCCATTTCCGGGTTTGTGGGTCGTACATGTGCATGTGTGTGCTGGTTAGGTGCCTCGTTTCTTCGGATCGCCGACCCGCCTCCCTGCCCCCCTCCCGCTGAACACCCCCCTTCATGCCCCTATGAAGCTGTGTGCCCCCCCTCGCTCTCCTTACCTGTTTCTGGGGTGCCTCCATCCCCTGACTGGTTGTCCCCTCTGGGGCGGCCTGCCCCCGCTGCTGCTGCTGCTCCGCCACCTCCTCCTCCCTTCCTCGCTCGCCCTCCGCTCTCCTCTTCCTTCTGCCTCGCTCCATCCCGCCACGTTCCCCTGGTGCTCTGTGCCCTTTAAATCTCCCTCCCCAGTTTGTGTGTTGCTCGTTGCCTGGCAGTGACACTGCGTGCTTTCACCACAGCTGGAGGTCGTTTTGTTTGATTCCGTCTGGTGGTTGCCGTTCAGTCGTTACTTTTTGCGGTTTCCCGGTGGGAATCGCTTTGACCACCATTCCGGGGATGGTCCTGTCCTGACCTCTGGAACCATGGTTGGATTTCACCCCTACGGGTGATTGACTGTGGTGTCAAGTCAAGTCAAGTAATATTTATTGGGTTAGCTTCTGCCATACTCCAGAGTCTAATATAAAACAACAATAAAACATAAGATTTCAAATAAAACATAGAACATTGTAAACGATTGACTGGTGAACGTCTGGCGAACGCCGATCAGACGTTCAGGGTTTATTGGCCCTCCGCGGGATTGACTGTGGTTCACTGTGGTTGACTGTGATCTTGTAACGTCTGAAATTACCCAGAGACAGGGGAAGGAAATAGAGAAGGGAGAATGGTAAAAAAAGAAACAAAAGACTTAAAATTTCTGTTCATAAAATACAGCATATTTTTGCTGTTGATTGGTGAATATGACAATAAGGAACTGAACAAATAATACAAATGATGATAGCCCAATTTTGTTATTAAATAAATACATAATTCTATTGTTTATTGTTGTGCAGACCCATCAACATCAGTGGGAGAAAAAATCTGTGGACATTATTCCCCCAAATGTTTTTTGATTAGTGCGTATATGCAGTCTGGCACTGTACTGCTGTTAGTGAGCTGGAAGAACCAATCTGGATCTCTGACAGAATGGGCACCAGATTGTGGTTGTCCCTGTTCCGTTGAATCCAGATTGGACCCATCCTCTCCACTCCCGCCACGGTGTTCACACACGCGGGGTGGGGGTGTCGTTCGTTTGAAAAGGGCCTAAGTCATGTTGCTGAAATCTGGAAAATCACATTTTAACGGAACATATTTTACTTCACAACACTCCAGCCTCCTAGGACATAAGAGATGTCTTTATTTCAGAACAGCACAGCTTAAAAACAAAATGATACTGACCTTGAGTTAAACAGGAGAATGTTAATACTGATTTTTAATATTCACACTGTGTAATTAAACTTGCAGGTTCATACTTAGTAGGCATGAAAATGGGAATCTTTATGCACATATTTGAATGTTGTGCATATATTTAGCATACACTGCTTCTGTGACTTCTAATATAATATTTTGTTCTTTTTGTGTGTGCATATAATTTGTTAAAAATTGTGTGGAAAACATTAATGGAAACTCTGAGGCAAGGCAGTTTAAACACTCGTTTTTTCAAGACTAGGAAACATTGGACCTAATGTTAAAATCCCTACGTGACCAAAACGCACATTGAAGTAATAAAAAATTGAGTTTAAACTAAGTAGAAAATGAAGGATTGAGACTATTAATTTAGCTAGATACTTTTAAAGTGTCCTATGAGGAAATATTTGCTAATAAGTATACTTGGAAAATCCATATTTCATCTTCTAGAACTGTGTAATTTCACGCTACAGAAATGTATTTATTTATTTATTTATTTTACATACTTATACCCCACTCTTCACTCCATGCGGCAGCCCAGAGCTAACAACAATAAAAATACAATATAAAAATATAATATAAAACAATGTAAACATTTAAAAAACATTATTAACAAAAGCAGGGGAAAACACAACCCACTCCACCCACCACCCATCCCATCCTTACCCCTCTCCCTCGCCAAATGCCTGACGGAACAGTCAGGTCTTACAGTTCCTACAGAAAGCCGGGAAATGAAAATATTCCAGTTTCAAACAAATCTGGCCAAATAGATTAGGTTGTTGTTATTTATAGATTAGGTTGTTATTATTTATATAGCACCACTAATGGGCCTAGTTCTGTACAGCTGTGATAAGAAACGGATTCCTGTCCCGAGGGGCTTAAAATCTAGAATGGACAAAGGAAGGGTGGAAGGGGGAAGAGCACATAGGGAAGTTAAGGATTTGCAGCTGTACACATTTGGTTTAATTACAGAGGAGGAGGAGGAGGGTCCTGAGCATAAACAGTCATAAACAAGGAATCTATAGTAGAAAGGAGAAGGAGAAAGACTGGTGGAACGGGTAGGTTTTTAAAAGGTACCTGAAGGTCAAGAGGAAGGGAGCAGAGCATATATGTTTCGGGAACGAGTTCCAAACATAGGGAACAGCATGCGAGAAGGGACAAAGATGGTTTAGGAATCAGGAGATTGTGGGGTGGGTGAGGGTGGTGGCAGAGGAGGAGCGAAGTTCCTCAAGGACCGCCTCACCCTCCGCGCCCCGGAGCGGCTCCTTCGGTCGGCCGGGGGTGCCTTCTTGGAGGTCCCCCGCATAAAGTGGGGGGCCACAATGGAGAGGGCATTCTCGGTGGCTGGGCCTCGTCTTTGGAACTCCCTTCCAGAGGAGGCCTGCCTGGCCCTAAGCCTATTAGAATTTCGTCGGAAATGCAAGACTTGGTTGTTCGCCCGGGCCTTTGGGGAGGGGGGTGGGTAGTGATTTTTATTCCCTTATCCCAAGCGATTTATATCCCTGGCCCTGTTTTATATGTTATTTTAAGTGTTTATATGGTATTTTAAAGTGGTTTTTGGATTGTTTTAAATTGTATTTTATTGTTGGAAGCCGCCCCGAGCTGGATTCAGGAGGGGCGGGGTATAAATTCAATAAATAAATAAATAATAAATAAATAGGAATGTATTGGGAGATAAGGGCAAAAGGACAGGGGGGTGTTAACAAATGAGGCCATAGCCCGCTGGATTCCAGGTTCTGTCCATGCACATGTTTAGCATGTAGAGCCTGATAAACGGGCAGGCATTGTTTCCTGCCCTCCTTCATTCTCAGTATCTTGCCCCCTCTCTATGCATCACCATATAGTATGGGCGGTAAACGTCCCCATGCTTTGTGCACTTCTTTGAGTGTTCAAAGCTCATATAGGGCATCAAACCACTTCACATTCCCTGTATCCCAAGGTGCTTGTTTCCATTAAGATATTCATCTCTTTGACTTAACCGAGGCACTTCCGGTGGCCCCTTGTGTACCCTCTCGCTGTCATCAGGGCAGTGATGAGAAACAATGACAAAGATGGTCCAGCCCCCGTTATTGATAGCCTTGTTTTTGGCATTGCACAAACCTTAAGAAAACATTTGTTGGTTTGGCTTCCGGAGCCTGGTAAGTAAAGCAACTATCCCTTCTCTCCACTCCTGCACGGTCACTCTGCCCCTGGCTTTCCCTCCTCTGGGCCCCTGCCCAACGTCCGCCTCCCCTGGCCCATCATTGGGGAGCTGGACAGAAGTCTGGGGGAGGCAGAGCTGGGAACAGACATTGATGTAGGACCATATTTCTCAGATACAAACCAAATCCTAGCACTATGAGCCATAATCCAAACAAATTCTGATTCAGTTGGGACTAGAACCAAATCAGAATTTTCATCCAAATTCCCACCCCTAGACTCTATGGTGCTGACGGATCTGTATGCAACCTAATTGAGGGACAGCAGATACATATGAGCACATCAGTCCACATTCACCCACATGGTGGGTTCTGCATGCTCCATGAGTGTGGGCTGTGAGTCTGGTGGGTGGTGCCAATAGCCATTGGGGTGCAAAACCTGCTAAATGGACAGATGGACACCCACCTGGTGTGGGCTACTGTCTCGTTTGTTAACACCGATGGATGAACCCTGAAGGTGAAGACAAGGATTCAAAAAGGGAGTGGGAGGTAATCTGCATAAAGAGTGGCTATTGTGTCTTTAAAATGTTGATGCTCAAGTACAGAATTAAAAGACTGTATTTAGGATTTAAAACCCTTAAAACCCATAAGTTATACTAAAAAGCTAATTACATGAGTTGCTTAGGGTGAGTTCAGGAGGGTGTGGAATTGCTAGTAGCTGTGAGGAAAGCCCTATAGTGCATGGTTGGAAGTCATAGCAGAACAGGAATTGGATAGGGCGATTTGAGGTACCTTAAAGTTAAATTTCTGTAGAATTTTAGGATGCTTCGAAAGCAAGATAGAGTGGGGCATTTAGGAAGTATCTGGACACATTTACCTAGTTTCTAAAAAAACATTAATAGATTTTAAGGCCACATGAGACTGTTATGATCACTGGGTCTGACCATTTGTATAAGTACTTTCATAGAATTTAGCCCAGTAATTCATCCAGATTTTCTGGGTTATCTGTATTGATTCCACCATATGACTTTATTCTTCATCCTTTTCAAATATATTTTGAATCATTTTGCTGTTGCTGCTGTTAGTGTTGCTGTTCTGGATTTTCAGGTGATTCCTCCAAAGGAGTGGAAGCCAAGGAAACATTATGATGATATTGATGATTTGATGATTCCTGCCCCGATTCAACAGATGGTCACTGGTCAGTCTGGACTTTTTACTCAGTACAACATTCAGAAGAAGCCAATGACCGTGAAGGAGTTCAGGCAACTTGCCAACAGTGACAAGTATGTATATTCAGTGTTCTGCTTTGAAAGAACAATATGTAACTGCTCCCTCTAACCTAACATTTATGTGTAAGCTTCCTCAGTGAAGGTCATCACTGATGATTATTTATTTATTTCATTAGATTTCTTGGCCACCCCATCCTGCTACAGCAGTTCGAGGTGGCTCACAACATATTTAAAAACATATAAAAATACAAATTTGCAACAAAGATAAAAACACTATAAAAACAACAATCAATAAATAACCCCAAGCGGAGAAGAAAAACTCCCACCCCCTTGCTGATGATAATAATGCATGATGATGATAATGCATTTGTCAATCTACTATTAAGTTATATTTCCTAGCTGTGTGGGAATGTTCTATGTGACAAAAGCCTTTGTAGTCCCACTGAAGTTTCCCTGTGTTTTCTTCTACTGTCTTCTTACCCAGCAACCAATGGTTACATTTATCCACCTAAGATCTTGAAACATTGGGTGAAAACAGACATGACGCTAACCACACTTTAACCACCCTTGGTGGTTATTTATTAGGGGC
>QEPC01003247.1:614358-637509 GCA_003113815.1 Sphenodon punctatus
GGAGGGGGAGGGAATTAATTTATTTCATTGGTTTCAATGGGGACACAGCGCCCCATTGAAACCAATGAAATAAATCCGGTACCGGTATACCGGATTTAATCCGGGAATCCGGTTTTCGCAGAACCGGTAACCGGTAAATCCGGTAGCCGGTAATGGGCCCGGGGTCCCACCACTATTATTTATGCATGTTGCAGGGCTGTATTGGTGCTCTAAACAGCCCTGCAACATGCATAAATGACCACCAAGTGTGTTTAAAGTGTGGTTAGCGTCATGTCTGTTTTCACCCATTCACTCGGTTGCTACCTTGTCTCAACACAGAGTAGAACCAGAGTCTCCTATTCGATGTTACAGTTACTAGTGTAGGCGTGGGGTTTTATCCAGAGATGCACACTGTAGATGTTCTTGTTAAAGATAGTAAATAATGTTTTGTTTTATTATTCAAAGCAGATAAACTGAGGGATACCTGTAACCCCAATCCTCTTAGGTTGATAATGGTAAATAAAAGGTTTAGGTACAACTCAACCATTAGAATTTCATATAACTTCCAGGCAACTTTACAGACACTTACGGTATGGCATTGGTATCATCTTATCTCAGTAAGCTTTATCCCTGGAGATGAGTCCTTCCAGGCATTTGCTACTACTTCTCTCCCCTGTACATGCTTCATAATAACTGAACTCAACTGCTTTTTCTCCTCTGGAACATTCTGTTGCTGTCTTTTAATACTGGTTTAGTCCTACTCCTCTAATGATATCATCACCTCCTACCTCCCTTCTGTGACACTTAACCCTTTAATCTACCTGATTTAACATTATCTTAGCTTATAGGCTCAGCATTTCTCAACATGCTATATAGTGGAATATATATTTTAATGAAGTATGTATGAATAGTGCACATTATGCAAAAGTGTTCATGGCAGTTTATGTAGATTATTTCACACTAATTCTAATTCCTTATGGCAACGTTGTATATTTGGTTCATTGGAGAGAATAGAAAAATGTTTAGTTATGTGTTTCATATTGTTTCTCTCATATCCCTTGCTCTTTAAAACTACGATGTTCAGACTATTTTGTATTAACAATATTTCCAATTAGGAGCATCTTAAGAAGCCTCCTCGCACTTTATTAGTAATGAATCCCCTTTCTAAGCATTTTTTAAAAAGATAAAGTGCAGCTGAGACCAATTTAATCAAAGCTAAGCCTTCTTAAATCTCCCAGTGCTGGAAGGCTCCAGAGAGTCTTTGAAACAGTTTTCAACAGTTACAAAGTTATTTTCCTAATATTTAACCTAAACCCACCTTATTGTAATTTTAAACACATTGTTTCCTTTCCTGTCTTCACTGGTAATGGAGAACCCATGTTCTCCATATTTTTAGGGTATCCTTTAGATATTTGAAAACTGTCAACCTGTTCCTCCCTTAAACTTATTTTTTCCTTAGGCTCCTATGCCGTTAGGAGGCAATAGGAGCTCAGCTAATATGAGAGAGGAAGATGTACTGGCTGCTCACAGACTGGCATGTTTCACAGCCAACCTGGCTGTATGTGGCACCCAGAGGCAGCAGAGCACTAGAGATAGGGTGGGCAGCCAGGGGACAAGGAGATCCCCAGTTCTGGGGAGTACAGTGGGAAAGAGCACCCCTATTCATACCCAGCTCCTGCTCAGCCTCTTTCAGCTAGGAATCCCTTCTGTGCAGGGCAGGTTTGGGGTGGGGGAAGCAGAAGGGGGAAAATAAATGCAGAATTGAGGGACTACAGAGCCTCAGAACTGGCAGTGGGCAACCATTGGTGTGTGCCACTGCTGCAGAGTCACCCTGGAGCTGCCAGGAAGGATTGGCACCCAGTGAGAACCCCTGCAGCCAGGGTGAAGGGTGCATGGTGAAAGGCGGGAAGCAATGCTGGCTTCCATGGTGGGGAAATGCCTGCCTTACACAGCCCCAGGGCACACACAAGCACATACACAGAGAGTGCCCAGAATGTATGTGGTAGGATGGACTTTAGTATTTACTTCTGTTTCGTTTTTGTTTACTTTAGTATTTGTTCTGCTTAGTTTGTTTTGTTTTCTCCACAAAGTATCCAGCAATGGCATACACACCATTACCACCACTGGCAGCCCATAGAGGAGGGAATTACAGAAATCAAGCCTTGTGGTCACCAGGGCAAAGTTGTTCGAATGAGATCTTTTATTGGACCAACTGTTGTTGGTGGAAATAAGCAAGCTTTCAGGCCACACAGGGTCCTTCCTCAGGCATGTAACATAGCCATTAGAAATAAATAAAATGAGCAAATGTAGGGCAGGTATATATGAGGGACATGAAATAAATGGGAATAGATAGGGCAGGGTAGCAGGTGGAGAGGAGGGTAAAGAGGGAGAGAGATGTGCCAGATATTTAAAAACAGCTGTAAAATTGTATATAAAACCAATATCATAAACCTGACACCAGTACCGGGCAATGAAGAATCCACTGACACTATTTTATATATTCCTTTACCTGTTAAATAAAGGGACTAACCAGGAGACTGTTTCATACAATGTAGATCTTGGGAGTCCAAGATTGCTGAAATTCTTATGAATGAACAGGATACTGAAATATTTGACTTAGAGGTATCCAATCTACCTACCGAGTATGTAGAAAAAGGTTGTAAAATTGCCTTTACTTTTACTTCTCCTCTGCAGATACTGCACCCCAAGATATATGGATTATGAAGATTTGGAGCGTAAATACTGGAAGAATTTAACGTTTGTGGCACCAATATATGGAGCAGATATCAATGGGAGCATATATGATGAAGTATGTGTAATCGTATGCATTATTTCTTCTCTCCCCTGCCCCCTCCAAGTTAGTTGATACTACATTTTTGCACCGAGGGTGAGACTTGTTCCTGCAGACCCAAATTTTTGGAATGCACATGTCTTTGTTGTTATGTGCTTGCACACTGATAGAAAGCAGTGTGTCCTCTACAGAACTAAATACTTGATGTAATGCATGTTTATATGGGACTGTGACCCCAGTATTCCTTAGTTCCTTTCTGACCTTGTCTAAGCTACTGTATTGGAGAACTAGGAGATCTGACTTGTTCACCTTAACAGCATGAATTGCCCTCTCCATTCCAGATCATTCTTTTGGATGATCCATTTTGGAGATGAATTTATGCAAAAATTAATAAAAACGCTGATGAAGGTTGAAATGGGATATCTGGGTCACAATGCTTACCCTTTGAAAATGTTAGTTGCTTCTTTCTCACCTCTCCTGATGTTGGTTTGTCTGAGTAGTAGTAGTTTATTGTTGATAAAACTGCCACAGGCCTTAATATTACAAAACAAAAGAATAAATAGTGCTAAAGAACATATTACATCAAAGAAAAACAGATCAGATACAAGGTATCAGAGTTCAGTATGTTCCATAATATAAGCTTTTGGGGTTTTAGTTGCAACTACTAGAAATTTAGCAACCTGAGTAGAGATGGTGGGATCAGATTCCATAAAAAGATAAACTAGCATATCAAGTTGTCTACAGGGAGGCAGATTGATAATTAAAGAGGCGATAAACCGTTCATGGAGATCTGTATATAGCTGACAGTTGAAGAGAATATGTGACAAGAAGGACTCAATTATACCCTGAAAGCAGCCCTTACAAAGCCTCTGGGAATAAGGGGTATTAGTCATTCTACCCTCTGTTATGGCTGACAGCAACAGGGAAAATCTCCCTAACGTGACTATATGCCTATATTTTAACACCTTAAAGAATATAAATAAGGTGAACCTTGGGAGTACAAGGGAAGTGACCAATATACAGGTGAGATTCTCTGATCATTCATGGCCATTACCAAGGATTGCTTTTCATGATCAAAAATACGTTGTCTAACTAAAGACAAGGCAATCAGAAAATTTAGACCCAAAAGATATTCTCTAGAAAAGCCCAGATGGTGAATTACGGATTCCAACTTCTGTTCCCAGGTCCTATCTTTCTTCAGAGTAAGAACAAGGGAACATAAACTATTGGAAGAGGCAGATATAGCTTGTAGTCAAAATTTGACAACAAGGAGCTTAGTTAAGGAAGCTACCAAGGGAAATCCAGTTTCAGTCCGCAAGAGAGCTACTGGGGTGCAAATAGGAAAATGCAAAATTGATCTTAAAAAAGCATTCTGTACTTTATCTAAAGCATCAATATCAGCCAAAGCCCAGAATTGTACTCCATAAAGCAGCTACTCCATAAAGAATTGTACTCCATAAAGCAGGGGAAGTACTTTTGCTTTGAAAATCTTCCCTGCTGGAGCTACCATTTCCCCCCCCCCCCTAGATAAATAAAAAGATATAATACCCCTAGATGTGGCATGAGCAGTCACTGTGATAGTATCCAAATGGGCCCACCATGAGATGGATTGTGAGAAGACCACCCCTAAATATTTAAAGCAATTTACTTCTTCATGAACCACGTATGTACAGCAGGGTGTTTCCCCATCACCAGTACTTTGGTTTTAGAAAAGTTAACCTCAAGGAGCTCTTGGTCACAGTATTCACCAAATCGCTGCATCGAGCATCTCAGACCAATTTGCATCTGTGATAACAATATAGTGTCATCTGCATATAACATAACTGGAAGGGTTCTTTGGGCAAACTTAACTGGATGACAAGAGGGTTCATCCATGAATTCTGAAAGGTCACTAATATATACATTGAAGAGTAGAGGGCCTAAAAGACAACCCTGGTGCACTCCTCAAGAAATAGGCATGGGGCAAGAAAGATGTCCTAGATGGTCCACCCTAACTCTGAGAGAACTTTGTTTGTGTAAAGAAACAATTAAATATAGCAAATGATGATCTATCGTAGTTTTAGATAATTTCATCCAGAGATGCTCACGATTAATGGAGTCGAATGGAGCTTTCAAATCAATAAAACAAAGAAAAAGGGAAGCCCTCTTTCTCTGGGCCAAATGGTAAGAAGGTTCAGAAGAAAGATATGATCGATAGTGGACATCCCCTCTCTGAAAACAGCCTGCTTAAGTCCGATAATATTGTTAGCATCAACTCAATTTTGTAATTTAGTGAGGATGTAGTTAGTATAAAGTTTACCAATCACACTTAGTAAACTAATTGGGTGATAATTAACTCAATCAGAAAGGTCACTTTTTTATAAATCGGGGCCATGATACTCCTGCCCCGCTGTTTGGTATTCTTCCAATTTCATTAGTTGTAAATAGAGCTGCCAGGATGGAATTCCACCAGAAGATGTTGTCTCTCCATATCAGTCTCCCTCTTATGAAATGAATGTGCCAGAGATTTCAACTGTTTCTTAGCAGCCTTGATCAAACCACAAAGAAAACTTGGTTTTCCAAATTGGAATCCCATTTGGCCCTACGAATGGCCGGATCCAGCAACTGATTTAACTCAGGAGTTAGAGAAGATTTAATTATCCCAGTACCAACAAATAGGGCGAGAATCAGAAAGAGTGGCTGATGGTATTAACTCCCATCTCAGTCTTAAAGTCCGGAACTGATAAAAGTAAAGATTCAGAAACAAAAATGAAATCTATGATAGTAGAACCATTGACAGAAAGAAATCCCCATAGGCATCACCAGGGGTACTGTCATTAAGGGTAATCAAACCTCAAGTAGAAATTAGATGCTATAAAGATAACACCAATTTATTAGAAGACCTATCTTTAGAGCTCCCCCCCCCCAATAAAATGGAACTTGCTCCTCTCAAAGGTAAGGTGGGACCTGGTATACTTCCTTCCCCATACGCTCATTGAAATCGCCAGCAACCAAAATCCTGGCTAATGAATGATTTCAGTTATTGTAGAAATACATTTTTGTAACTTTTCCCAAACACCCAAGTCATAAAAAATTGATTGAGATGGAGGAATATAAATATTAACCAGAATTACTGGAGTACATTTATCCAGCTTCACCAGTCACCCAATTGCATTTTGTAGGCACGTACCCACCAAAGAGACTGTAGCTTTAAGTATAGAGGCAATCAGTAAGGCTAACCTGCCACTAGGTGTACCCCCTTGAGTTGACTGTGTGGCAGGTAAGAAGTAGGTATCAAAACGGGTGACTGAAAAGGCCTCCACCATCCAAGTTTCTTGCAAAACTACCACATCATGGGCTGTAAGAAACTCAAGAAAATCTCCGTCCTAAAATCTGGACTTCCATCCAGATATGCTCCACGATAGAATCCGAAGGGAAGAATCATATGAAGATCCCAGTCATTGAGGAATGACCTCAAATTCAAGATCTGAGGGGAGATTATTGCAAACTACTCCTGTCAAATTTCTAATTTGGGGGTGGGGGGGGGAGATGATGACTCATGAATTACAGCTCCGTTCCTAAGATTTAAATAAAATTGCTTCAATCAACTCCTCAAGTCCTGAAGAGGGGTCCCTGTCTGTCTCTGTCACTATGTTCATTTTTACACGGAACGGGGGTTGGTGTGTGTGTGTGGTGTTTGGGCGTGGTGAGTGGGCGCGGCGAGTGTAGGTGGGTGGGTGTCCATGTACCATCTCCACCTGCCTCCACCCACGGGAGGGCTCCTTGGGTAGAGGTGGGTGTGTGGCGGGTGTTGGTGGGTGTGCGGCAGGAGCGTACATGCACAAACATCCGCCACCCGTGATGTTTACATAGGCACACACCTGCCTCACACCCATCCCCCCACCCACCAGTGACTGTATACACGGACAGACCCCCCTGCTGCACACCTGCCTGAACACCAGACAATTTATTTATTTATTGCATGGCTGATTAGCCATTGCAAAAACAAAACAAAACAGAAACAGAAATATAGTATACAATCAACATAACACTTCTACAAAATAAAAGCAATAAAATACTCGAAAGGGTATTAAACCCATATAACATAAACATAATATTTACAAAGATTACAACTTTAGCTCCAACAACCCAAAAGGGGCTAGAGTTAGTTCAACATAACACTTCTGTTATGTTGAACATAACACCCCCCCGAACACCAACATAACATCTCCAAACACCAAGCAGTGGGGAGATGGGGGGTGGATCCGTGTAAAAATAGGCTATGCAATCATCTGCACCCACCAGTTGGCTATGCTCCAGAAGGCCAGTGGCATCAATGCCTAGTTCCTCCAGCTCCAAAAAATACCTTGCTGTCCGTTGCTCACTGGCTATCTGGGCAGAGGCTACTTTGCAAGAATAATCCTCCAAAGGCTGCACATCGCTATCCTCCATGTTTAGCAAGATAGTAAGATTAACCCATTTTAACTTGTTTTGCAGTGTCCTAAATTTGTGCATAATTTGACTTTGCTCCAGCATAGGCAAAGTTCCAAAAGAGGACAGCCAAGGTGGTTCCTCAGTCAATATATCATCAGAGCCTAGAACTAAACAAAAAAAGAGGTCTGTCTGACTTAGAGGCAGGCTGGAGCACATCCAGAAGTTCTACATCATCCAAAGATGTTTTGGTGAAGTGTGGGGGACAGACACACACTGAGTGTTCTACCTGCAGGTCGGACTGCTTATCTCTCTCCGGAGCCCCCAGTTATTGAGAACCAAATAGATGAATGGAGTTGTTCTTATGATAAGGAAGCAGGGATAAGAAATCTTTTGCTATAAACACTCTGATGACTATAATTCTTGTCTTTAAGAACTTCTTTGCCTCTAGAATTCTTTCAACCAGGGCTTGTCCAGTAAAGTATATCACCACCCTTCTTGTCCCATCATTGGATTGGAGCAATTCCACTCTACAAATATCAATATTTAACAATTTCAAATTAAGTAAGTGGTTCAAGTGCCTCCTAACTCGAGATTTTGAATGCCACCATGGATGAATCCCATCATGTAGAGGAAAAGTTTTTAATGCAATTGCTCTTTTATCCAATGTCATCTGTGAAGAGGAAACTGACTGGAGTCTAGTCTGCACTAATCTAGTATTTGTCTGAATCTGGGTTTTCATGGCTCTGGGTTGAATAACAGAGGAAACCTCTTGTGTATTAGGGTTGTTTATAAGAGAGCAATCTGCTTTAGGAGCTACCAATGTGGCCAACTGACTTGCAGTTTGGTGAGTATCTTTAGCTACGCCTTGCATTTGGGCCTGAATCCCTGACAAAATTCCATTTATATGAGTTAACTTGTTTAAGAGCATCCCACGTTTGCTGACCAAAATACAGTGTTCACCCACTCTCTCTGTCAAGTTTATAGATCTATCAGATTCTCCATTAATTCCCTTTATGTATATATTCTTTTTGAGGTGGGGGGGAATTCTTATAAGCTGTGGGACTTTCCTTATCAGCTAAGCAGGCAAATGGGTTATTGGTGAAGGGAATCCCTGGGATTTTCTTACTATGAGGATTATCCTTAATACCCACATATAATTTAAGATGTTTTAAACTAGATGAATCAGAGTTTGGAGACATAGGAACCTTATGCCCTCTTTTCTTAGTTTTAGAGGTCTGCATCATACCACAATATATCACTATCTTAAAATAAATGTAAGATAAATAGCAGGGTGCAGGAAAATACAAAAGAGCCCTCCAGGGGCTACAGCTCTGGGCAACGACCACCCATGCTGCTCTCCCCAATGTCCCACACCAACTGCTGCCAGCAACGAATTAAAAACAGTAAAACAAACATAAAAGAAGAGATACAAAACAGTTCTTCAGGTTTTCAGAATGTCCCCAAAGCAGTAAGCTCCTCAAAAGCACTTCACTTCCAAAGCTTAGAGTAGAGGATCAATGCAGTTCTTAAATGCTATCATGGGGTTCTGGCCGCCAAAGCCACATCTGCCTGCGAATGGCCGCCAACGGACTCCACCCTTTAGCTGGTGTCCTTCAGCCACCGCCCGAAGGCTGCTGCCTTCAGGGTGGCAGCTCCCTGCTATAGGTTAGGTTTTAGGGAGGGAAGGAAAGAAACACAGATGGAGGGGGTGGTCCAGGCAGCCTCAGTCAGAAATACAAACTCCCCTCCCAGCCAAAGCTCGGCTTGTCTGACTGTGGGGGCGGGGCTAAACATTGAAGTCTGAACCGTTCAGACTGAGGCGCATAAAAGGCTAACATTTTGGGAGATAAGAGATATGTGGGAGAAAGCTCTCTATGTCAATGAGAATATTGCCTTTAAAATACATTTGCACTTTCTATCCTTAATCGCTGATATGGCAAAACAGGTGCCTTGGCAAAGATTCCTAGGCTCCCAGGTCATGTCTGCAGTTAAAGAATGAAAAGTGAATATCCTTCCCTTCACTCTTGCTGTCCCCCGATGCCTGCAACTCTTTCCCTAAATACGTTCATTCTGCTCCATCCTTTCCTCCTTTTTTCTCTTCCTCCCTTCAAATCCATCCTGAAAACCTGCCTCTTTTGTCAGTCTTTCACTCGCTACCTAGTTTCCTCCCTAATTTTCTCAGGGTTCTCTTCTCCTCTGTCACTAAGCTAAGCTGAAACCTAAGTGCACCTGAAACCTCGTACCTTCGTGGATGTATTTCTGCCTTCCCCTCTTATTCCCCTCCCTTTTGTCTCCCCTCCCTTAGCTTTCTTAGATTATAAGCCCACTGGGGCAGGGACCTGTCTATAATTTATTATTGTAAAGCACTAGTTACATTGCTGGTGCTATATAAATACTTAATAATAATTCAATTCAAGTTTCAGTTTCAAGTTTATTTAGGCATTTAGCTTGCACCATAACCTCTGTACAGTCAAACAAATACATAAATTTATGCAAAAAGTAAAGCAAAATAATTCAATTTATTTGGTTAAAATAAGCCAGTTTTGTGATTTTGGGGGTCTGGTTCATGATTTTTCAGTGTGTGGAATTGGCCATACTATGTATGTTTTGTGTGAAGATATGTACTTAGGGATGTGTATGCTCTCCTAAAGTATAAATTTGTCTGGGGGGTGGGGAAATGTCTTTAGGAGTAAAGTCTCTTTCAGTGTTATAATGCTATATTCTGTGAACAATTTTGAGTAGTGTGGAATTGTGACAGGTGGGCTAAGTTGCTGTGAGGATTAGCTTGCTGGAACAACCCTAGCCTATCACTTAGACCTGATCCAGTAGCTGCAACTGATGTAGGTTAAATGAGTTAGTGGGCAGTGAAGCCCCCTGGCCTGTATAAGGCCAGGGAAGGGCACTGTGTGAAGGAACAGTGGCCAGGAGCTGTTGAGGCTAGAGTTCAAGACCTGCATAGAGAAGTCCTGCCTCTCCCTTGTGCCAGGAACCTGAATACTGCAGCATAGTTTTTGAAGGACTATTCTGTGACAGCGGCGAAGAAAGCTTTCATCACTGCTGCCATAGTGTCTGCAAAGTGCCGTCTAGCAGAGCTCTTCCAGATGGTGAATAGCTTATTAAATCCTAGCTGTCTTCACCTGTAGTTAGTCATTCGCTGACCGCTGTGACAAGTTTGCCACATACTTTGCAGATAAAGTTGCTCTTATTTGCCATGACTTGGGAACTGTCAGTATGGGTGTAGAGTCAGAGCTCGGGATTGGGAAGGCTCTGTCTTGTCCAGTTTGCTTGGATCAGCTTAAATTAGTCTTGCCCACTGATGCAGAAGCTGTGCTTAGAGTTGTGGAAATGGCCAGTTGTGAACTAGATCCATGCCCATCCTGGCTGGTGAAAGCTAGCCGGCAATCATTGGAGCCGTTGCTGGCTCAGTGTCAGGACTGTTAGGAATTGAGCAGCCAGACTCTCAGGAAAGGGGCAGCAGAGACAGAAAAGACACGCACAGTTCGCCAAAGTCCTTACCCCAGCATAGGAACTGGATTGGCAGGGACCAGTTTAATGGTAAATGTTCCTTCAGGGTTGTAAGTGGCTAAGCTACTAGGCTTTGGCCAGAACTCATCATTTGGAACTATTGCTTGGTACAGTAGGGATTGCAAGCCCCTACAAGGCCATCCAAAAGAACAAGTCAGGGAGTCCAGAGAAGGAGAGAGACTAAAGTATTGCCCAATACCCAAGGAACTGAACAACTAATCCAGGCAGGAGGAGGATTCCTAGACAGAGCATAGGTGAACGTGAACCAGCAGGAAGCAGGGTAGCTACTGACAACCACCTAACCCAGTCAAGTTAGTGAACAGGGTGGGAAGGCTGTGAAGATACTACTAGGACAGTATATTATACTCTATAATAATCAGGGTACCAAAACTAGAAAGTGGTCCACTAGGAGAGAGAAAACCATAAGTGCCTAGCACGATAGTAGGGACAACAGAGCAACTAGAGCTGCAGGGAGATAAGTGTTCAGGATGCAGGAGGAGGGAAAACAGCCAGCGAGGGAAAATCAAGCAACACTAGTCAAGAACTCTAAGGAAGGAAAGTCAAGCATCAAGGGAGTCAAAAATACCTAGGTGGAGAACTCTCAAGGAAGTGGGGTCGGGAAAGGCGGATCAAGCGACAAGGAATCAAATGTACATAGCCATAGAGCTCTTGAAAGAGTACACGGTCAAGCAATAAGCACCGCACACACCATAGTCAGGGACTCTTAAGGGACTAAAGGCAGGCAATAAGGATACAGCAATCAAAGGCTTCAGGATCAAGGTCAAGCAAAGGAAATACAATCATCAAGCAACAAAGCACCACACACGATAGCCAGGGACTCTGAAGGGAATAAGGACAACCCCAGGGAAACCAAAAGAGAGTCAGCAAGAAAGATACAACCTGGAGTAGAGAGCCAGAAGAAGCTTGCAGCAGGTAGTGACATCCACCCAGACAGGAATGAGAACAGATGCTCCGCCAGCTTCCCTCTGCCCCCAGCATGCCCCAAATGCAGGCTGGGGACCAATTGGGAGCTGGCGGGCATAGTCTGTAATGAAAGGAGGTGAAACAAGATACCTGAAGCCTATACTGCAGCCAGCCCAATTGGTAGCATCCAAGGAAAGCCATTTCCAGCCATTTCCAGGGCTGGGGGTCCGAGCCCTGGCCCTGACACTCTATGCTTCCTTTCTGGAGGACAGGGTGCCTGGTGGCTTCAAAACTACCGTGGTCTGGCCCTTGCTCAAGAAACTATTCCTTGATGTTGACTCCCCTGCCAGCTATCGCCCCATCACTAATCTTCCCTTTTTAGGGAAGGTTATTGAATGGGTGGTTGCCTGCAGCTTCCGGCACATCTCAATGCTATTGGATTCCTGGATCCATGCCAGTCAGGATTTCATCCAGGAGATGGCACTGAGACTGTGCTTGTGGCCTTGGTTGATGATCTTCACTTGGAAATCGACAAGGGTAATTGTATCTTGTTGATTTTGTTAGATCTTTCAATGGCCTTTGATACAGTTGATCAACGGGTGTTGTTGGCATGGCTAAATGACCTGGCAGGGGTTCGCTCTTGAGTGGTTCTATTCATTCCTGGCTGAGAGAAGCCAGAGGGTGGTGATGGGGCTGCCCTTGATGACTGTTCAGAAGCTGCAGCTGGTGTAGAATGTAGCGGCCTGCCTTCTGTTGGGGGTGGGTCGTTGGGTGCACATTACACCAATACTCCAGAGTCTTCACTGGCTGCCAATCGCTTTCTGGGCATGATTCAGGGCACTGGTTTTGACCTATAAAGTCCTAAATGTCTTGGGTCCCAAGTGTCAGAAAGACTACCTCTTCCCTTATGCTCAATTGGAGCCTCTGAGGTTGGCTGGGAGTGCCCTCTTGCGGGTGCCATCTGCCTGTGAAGTTTTCACAACAAGGGTACACAGAGGTGTTCTTGGTGTCTGCCCCACAGTGGAACTTTGTGGGAGTCTCTCCCCTTGGGGATCTGTCTAAGTCTGACCCTTCTCATCTTCCGGAAGAGATGCAAGACCTTTTTGTTTGGCCAGGCATTTGGCAGGCAGGGATACAGTTGGGTAGAGTGGCTAGAGAAAATGGGTTTTTTTTGGGGGGAGGGGCGACTAGGGGATTTTTAAAGCTGTCCATTCAAACACATTTCATACACTTCAAACATAATGTATTTTCTTTTGTGAAGCAAGTTAACACAAGAGTATGTTAACTCTTCACCTCTGAAACTGTTTCTAATTTTGAAATGACTAACAATGGGTGTTTTCAGACGTTACGGGGCCGCTTGGCCCCGTACCGAAAACAACCCTTTCATTCCCCGCTGGGGTCACCCCGTCACACCATATCAGACGTGCGGGGGGGATCCTGGCGGGGAATCTGGGAGGGGGCGGGGCCGCGCGGCGCAACGTGCGGCCGCACGGCCCCGCCCCCTCCACGCACCCCGCCGCCTGCCCTCCAGGGAGACGGGCGGGCGGCGGGGCCACTGCGGCCGCCGCGTCGGGCCAGATGTGCTGTGGCCCGGGATCCCGCCGGGGATCCCGGGCCGTGGCAACCGGCCAGACGTTACTTTTTTTTGGTCCCCGCTGGGGATCTTTTTGACCACGCTTCCCGGGACATTCCCCCGGCTAGCCCAGGAAGCGTGGTTCAAATTGACCCCATGTGCGGATTGACCTTGGCGAACATCTGGCGGCCGCCAAACAGACGTGCGAGACAAATTGACCACAGGTGGGTATTCACCGTGGTTCACTGTGATCTCGTAACGTCTGAAAATACCCAATGACTATTCCTTAGCAGGCTATTGCAATGCTGTTTGCAGTGCTGGGCAAGTCTTCCTAGAAACACCCTCAGAGTTGCTAGCTATTTTTGAGATAATACAAAGTAGGGTGAAAACAGACATGACGCTAACCACCCTTGGTGGTTATTTATGCATGTTGCAGGGCTATATTGGTGCCCTATGCAGCCCTGCAACATGCATAAATGACCACCGAGGGTGGTTAAAGGGTGGTTAGCGTCATGTCTGTTTTCACCCGTAGATAGACACCCATTTCTATGGCAGTAAGCTTTTTCTGGTTGCTGATGCAGGTAACAAAGAATAGTAAGTTGTTGTTAGTATGAATTTGATTAGATATTTTTCAAAAATGTAAGTCATTTATCTGTGCCCTTTAACTTAAGAAACTGCATAATAGCCCAAAGTTCTTTCAAAAAATGTCTGGAATTCCAAACCTTTTGAAAAACCTTCCTTCATAAATGTCTGGACTAAGAGAAAAGTGAAACCACTGGGCTTGTGTTGCCATGTTGTGCTGGGTTATGCACCTTTGTATTCTCTCCCCTGTTTCTATGTGACATTGCATAGCATTCTCCTCCCCATACTACTTGTTATCTTTAGAATCATCATTAGTAGTAGTGGACAATAATGGTATCCGAAGATGAGAGAGAGAACAAGCAACAGCAATCTAGCAAAGCAAAGATCAGCAAAGAGAAAAGAATAAACTGGGAAATAGTGGAAATGGGAGATGAGCAGGGTAGGTGGCAGTTGCTTGAATAGGAAAAGAAATAGAACAGCAACATATGTAATAATGAAAGGGTACCCTTGAAAATTACACACAAAATACAAAGAAAATGGTGGCGAAGGAAATATAGACTGAAAAAGCGGAAGAAAGAGAATGGAGGTGTGACGCAGCATCCATGCCAAAGCAAATGAATGCAAGAAGATTCGGAGAAAAAGCTGTGTATGTTGATGGTCAGGCCTGTCACCAACCCATTTCTGATAGAAGAGTCTTATCTGAAAAGATGGAGAGTCAGTGATAGAAGTGGGTTTGGATTTACCTCTTCATGTGTAACATTATTGCCCATATTCTTCTCAAACCACCAGATGGTGCTCTTGGGCAAGTAATGATTTTCATGTTTATCGTGTCTGTAAGGGAGAAAACAGACTAGATTCAGAATCTAGAAATTGCTTCCGTGTGTCCATTGCAGGGATTTTATTTATGCAAAAAGAGTGGATGAAATATAATTTGCCTACAGCAGAGGCAAAGTATAGGTAGGAAAGGTACAGTATAAATAATTTCTGATAACAAACCATATGTGATAAATAAAAACAAGCGATGTGAATTTTATTCTGTAGAGAGGAAAGACAATACAGGCAACATTCTGGCAGCAGTGATTTTTTCATAATACTGTAGACCAGCATCTTGCAATGATTCCGTTTTTAAAAAAAGCCAGGCAAAAGCATATATACCAATTCACAGATGTTATATCTCTACATTATGAATGTTTTGGTATTCTTCTAAGCATGCACTCACACTTTCAAAATTAGGGACAAAAGTTTCAGCAAAACAAATCATAGCTCTTTTGATTAAAAATAGTTGACTGTAGTTTGGACACTTGCTTGTGGCTATACAATTATTTAATATATATATATTTAATATAAAGCATTTCATATTCCAAAGCATTATATGCCACATATTTTAATATGTTAAACGAGTTGTTAACATCAGGTGTTTTTAGATGGTCGGGCTGCCCGCTGTGCCAGCCTGCTTCACCCCTGGGTAGCCTGCCCATCTAAAAGCAGCCTGGCAGATGTGCAGGCGGAACAGGCTGTGCTTGCACTGAGGCATCCCTGCTGGCAGCACTCCAGAAGATCCCGGCGTGCCACTGGCAGAGCAGGCCGGCCAAACCCAGGGCACTGGCCTGAAGTGGAGCAGCTGTTTGTCTGATGAGCGGACCCATGCTTGTCAGCTCTGCTGCCCGCAGAGGGCTTCGGCGCCGCACAGGCCGGCCCCGCGGGCAGGGAGCAGAGCCCCATCATAGCTCGGCCCCGCCACCGGGGCAGATGCAGTGTGCAGGAGCTCCGGCTGGGGCATTCCCAGCTGGAGGCGCAGTGCAGTCCCTGTCTCTTATACACATCTAGATGTGTATAAGAGACAGGCGCAGTGCAGTCCGTGGCCACGCCTCTAGCGTCGGGGCCGCATGGAGGGATTCCCCCGCCCCTGCTGCGGCGCTCAGAGCAACTGTGGGCGTGTACAGGGGCGGGGCTTGGAACTTAAAAGCCAGCGCCGCCTGGGCAGCGGCGCTGGTGATTGCGAATGAAACTGGCCCCCCGATTGAGCTTGCCTGCATGTTAGTGAACGGACGAGAAGTATTAGGATTGTGTGCCTGAACCCTCCTGGCCCCCCCCCCCCGTGCCTGCGAGAGTGAGTGTGAGTGTGAGAAGTCGGTGACAAGCGTGAGTATCCTTGCTCCCTTCCTCTGGGGTTGCTCCACCTCCATGTGAATTCCTCCTGTTCCCTCACTGCGTCCAGGACCCTTCCCCCCTGGCACAGGCCCTCACGTACCTTCCCCCGTTCCCTCCCGTGTGCGTGTGCTAGGGCTGTTGGGGCAGACCCTGGTCTCGTTGCAATTCCCACGCCCAATGATGATATTGGCCCGTTCTCTGTAAATAGAGGTAAGGCCTACCAATATCCTGACGGGCATTTACCCCGTGGAGCGCGTGCCCTGTGGCAAGGTTGACTAGTGGTGCGTGAGTGTGGGTGTGCGTGCCTTCTCCCCTATCCCGGTGACAATGCTGCTACTCCGTTTCCAGCTGGCTGTTGCCCCAGGCAACACTATAGAGTTGTGGGCGATTATGGTGTGTGTGCGGGGGACACCTCACGGGCAGACCACAGGCCAGGGAACCCACCAGGTCCATCTGATCCGAACCCAGGCAGGGCTGGGAGCAGGCAGCTCTAGGGATGGGCAGCCCTGCATCTGTCTGAAGACACCCGCTGTTTGTAAACATTTCTAAAATTCAAGATCTCACTTATGCGTTACATGAGGAAGCACAGATGACCTTTGAGTGTATTTAAAAGTGAATTTGTAGTGGTTGGTTTTTTTTGTTTTTTTTAAAAATCAGAGTTTGACAGAAGACTGGGATTTAAAAGAAGGGACAGATTTATAAAATCTGAGATATATGGAATAAAAAAATAGGAAAAGAAACAAATCTATAAATGCATGCTTTGGTTTCTGGTAATCTTCAAAACAATGCAAGCTTTTCTCTCATGATTTATTATATTACCAGAATCCCTTGAATGTATTTATAGCATTGTATTTCATGGTTAACCATCTCTGTTTTGTTCACAGACTAGATCTTTTATAAATTTGGAAATTTTTATTGAAACTCTGGATTACTAGAAAAGATGCTAAACTCTATTATACTGGACTGTTCATGTCGTTTATTGTTTTCACATTTAATTACAGAAAGAGAAGGACATGTCCTTTGACTCAAGAAACAATCCAAAGAAGCACCACACTGAATGATAGGTTGCACAAGTATGTTAAAGTCACTACTATTCAGACTTTTAAAGATGAAACTGAAAAGCTTTAAAATCTTCACCAGGAGTTCAAGGATCATGTTAGGTTATCATGTCACCTAAACCTGGATAAAAAAACACTTGTTCCTGATCTACTCCAGAGTTTAATAACAATGATGATAATATAGGTATAAGTGCAGCTGCTCTCTGGCTGAAAAAATGAATAGCAAATTTTCTAGTGTAGACACACTAACGAGGGGGAAGGGGGAAGGGGGAGAGAGGGCAAGCAGCAGCAGTTACTTGGTATTAGCTAGCTCTGTGGTTCTTAAAATGCATCCCCCTTCATTTTGTCTGTGGTAGTTGAGGCCCTCCCTCTCACAAATATATACACCTTCCCCCTTCTCTTTGTTCCCCTTCCCACCCTCCTGTTGCGTCACCTCTCCCCCCCTCGCCACCCTGTTATTTTAGAAGTTCTTTCTAGTTGGATCCGAGTGGAGCTAGATGTTTGCCAGCTATGCTCCTTTTCTTGCGCTCCCTGGAATATGTTGCAAACCTCCCTGGAAGGGCTGGGGGAGCTGGTTTCACCCCCCCAGTTTGAAACCAGTGAATTTACTGTATAGCCAGCTCATGAGTTGTGAGCTAAGACTGTCAAACTTGCAACATCAGGCATAACGCTAGTCACCTGTTTTCATTTAACACAACTCTTATGTCTGTATGTGCAAGCATGCATGTTTAAGGTACAGTGAACACAGGTGCTGCAAATACATGTATTTCACTAACACACAACTGCTGTTACATCTAGATAAGTGTACCAATCTATTTCTGGTCCATGACCATCCAAGGGGCCATGGAGACATAGGTATTTGGGAAGGGATGTTGCCAGATTCTAGATCTTTGTGTTCTCCACAGAACTTTCACTTTGGAAAGTCCTCAGAAACTATGCCCAAATTAAAAAAGGACACACTGTTTGAAAAATTATTCTCATGACAGAATGCCGTGGGTGAGGACCCCAATGAGGACATTTATTAATAAGTGTGTGTGTGTGTGGGGAAACAAGACGGTGTGCAGGATATGGCACAATGCACTCGGAGAAAGGAGGACATCACAGGGAGTAACAATGAGAAGGGTAGAACTATTGCTGTGATCATGCCATGGCTGTGATCAGGCCAGTGGCTCATGAATGGTGGCAGATTCCTGCCTTCAGAATTCCAAATTTGTTGGTGTTTATTCAGTTTATTCCCCATTTGTGCAATGGTACCATTGTTTTGTTGGAGGAGGAGTGTATGTTTGGTATTGGGAGTGGGGGCTTCATAAACAGCTAAGAGACTTCTCTTTTACTGCCTCCGATTATGGGAAGGGGGTGATGATGGGCAAGGATTTTCATGGAAAAAAGGGTAAGGTTGCCGTGGGAGGGGACTTATGCTAATGGAACCCTCTGGCGCTCATACTGAATATGGTGGGGGAACGTCAGTGGAAATCGAATTGAAAAGTAATGAACTCTTGAAGCGGGAAGTGTGTTAGGGGGCAGTCACAGTGGTTCAAAATTACAGAGGGGACAGTTTGGCATTTGAATTTCCTGGAAACTGTAAGTGGAGCTTCTGGCACTCTGGTGGGGCCAGGAACAGAGCCCAGGGAGGGGAGGGGGGCTGAAAGGAAGAAGCTCTCCTGTCTCACTTTTTGGACGTATTGTCCAACAACTCTGTTATGAACAGAGGCGTAACTGAGTCTTCTGTATTAACCTAAAAAAGGTTTTCTGTCTGTTTCCTTTATGGTAGGACCCATAATTCCCGCCAGGATCAGTGTACCCATGTGCTGTAAAAATACGTAGGAAATGGTTTTCTTTGTCATGAGGATCTTAAAATCTAAAGGCACTATCTAAATTAAAATAACTACTGTAGTCATTTTAATAGGTCGTGTTTTCATTTGGCACTCATGCCAACTCATTAGTTGATTTATTCATCTGTTTATTTTGTCTTTGTTCCAGGATGTTGATGAATGGAATATTGCTCATGTCAATACAATATTGGATGTTGTAGGAGAAGACTGTGGCATTTCTATTGAGGGTGTCAATACTCCATATCTCTATTTTGGCATGTGGAAAACAACGTTTGCGTGGCACACTGAAGATATGGATCTCTACAGTATTAATTATCTCCACTTTGGAGAACCGAAGTCATGGCAAGTTACATTTTTTTTAAATGAAAGCTTATTGTGAAAGATGATCCTTTTTTAAAGCAAACTAAAGTAAATGGATACGGAAACATTTCTTCACAGTGATTTGACTTATATAAATACCTAAATGAGCTGATCCTATTTGTAGCTGATAAACAATTGAAATCTGCAGTTGGTAAGAAAAGGAGCTCACCTTAAATAATGACATGACCTTTCCATTAAATGGAGAGGGCTACAAAGGAAAACAGTAGAGAACTCAATTGAATTTGCTCAGAACCCTCCCCCCTCCCAATAATTAGGAGTTTAAAAATGACTATATAAAAATACCTAGAAATAGAACTTTTATGTAACGCAAAGATCCTCAGATGATTATCAGGTGATAAGGTAAGTTTGAGTAATAAGATTTTTCCAAGTTGTTTTTTTTAATCCCAAGGAATATAATTATTTTGAAAGTAACTTTGCAAAAATGTATTATTGTAAAACTTCCGCCAGCCATACAGCCAGAACATTTACTTTGAAGACATGTACATGTTGCAACAATACCCAGGCAAAGTTCTCATCATGCATTTTAATGTACTACATGGAATTGAAACCTGCAGCATGGTACTTAAAAAGAAAACAAAACAAAGGAAATGCTAAGCTAGTCATGTAATGCCCTAGTAGTTTACAAATATCCAATCCAATCCAATCCATATATATTTGATACCCCGCACTCTCTCCCGTAGGACTCGATATGGTCCGAGTCTTCCAAATACCAGAGAAATTTTTACAAAAAATCAAGTTGTCATTCACCTATAGTGGAATAATTGGGACTAAAGACTTTTAAGGTCTAATAAAGTCTTTGGCCAGATGCTCCCTTGCGTGGACACACATCGTCCACGCGGGCGAACATCCCATGTAAATGTGAGAGTGCGCATTCCCGCGACCCTCCCCACCTCCCACGCATGGAGCAACTGGTGGCAATTCAGGTTGCTCCATGTGTGGGGATGCAGGGGGGATGGGTGTGCGCCTGTGTACACCTGCACCACCCCTGCAGCAGTGTGTCCACAGACTGCCCCCTCTGTTGTGGCCTGTTTAAAGAGGGCTATACTCATATCAGATTTAGCCCCAGATGTAGTCCTTGTGGGTGGAATCTTTTTATGCTGAACAAAGACAAACAGAAGTGTTTCTATTATTTTCCTATCAACGGATAATAAATATTTTCTAGGCAATTTGCAGTCCAGACTTGTAGGCACGTATTAGTTCACAAAAACAGAATGCATATTACAAACTGCTAAATCTCCCTTCATAGTCCAAGTTGAAAAAAATTTAAAATCCAAAGAAATACAGTTAAAAGTAAAGTAGATTTAAAATTAAGTGTTATAAGTGTTAATAATCTTGAATAGTGCCTAAGGGTTTTATTTTTAGAGAAAAGAGCCCCATTCACTTTCTGGGTGTTTTTAGGCAAGCGTCTCGCTGCCTCCCCACCCATTAGCCACCCATCATCACCCACCCATCATGCATGTTGCATGGCTGCATTGGCACCTAAGTACATTGGGTGGGAATCTTACCCCTGCTTGTGACCCACTGATATTGTAAAGAAAGGCTGGACCAGATCATAACTTCCCTCAACCTTGCTGGATAAGGACTTTCCCAGTATAGTATACCAATTCCCTTGTAGGAGTGTGCCAAAGATGCGGCTTGCTTAGGAGCGATATGTATGGTCAGAGAGCACAGCACTGAGGGGTTGCCAGGCAATGCCACGGCTCCTAGGCAGCCAAGTCAGTCTGTGGTAGCTGTGACAAGGCCCCTAAGGGCTGTCTAAGGCTACATTCTCATCTGTGGCGGCGGTGGTGGCAGAGGGAGGGGCGAGGGAAGACCCGGCAGTGGGGAGGAGCCGGCTGACAGGAAAAGCGCCGGTGCAAACGGGGATCTACTGCTGCAAAATCCTGCCCTGACATGCACGAGAGAAGCCATGGCAGATCCTGTCAGCTGGCTCCTCCATGCTGCTGGGTCTTCCCTCACCCCTCCCTCTGCTGCCACCACCGCCGCAGATGGGAATGCAGCCTTAATTATGCCAGAGGCAGCAGATCAGTTCAGGATAGGGTTGCCACTTCTCCCAGGTTAGAAATTGATAGTGCTAATTTGCATAAATGTGCTTGGACTTTGTTGATGTAAATGTATGCAAATTTAAAATGATGTATAGGTTGGGCTAATAGAAAAGATAGGGACAGGATAGGTGGATAGATGGGGCAGGGACTGGGTGAAGATGTCACATAGAAGCAGGATAAATGGGGACAGGGACTGGGGGCAGAGGGATGGAAGGGCAAGCACAGATGGGCAATCCCATAGCCCATGTACACAGGATTGAGGGGCAAGGAGACTACTCCCCTCCAACCACTTTGCAAGGACTCCGAGTGCTGTATTGACATTTTGCATCTTTTGTTTCTGCCTTTTGCAATTATGCTGCTCCTGCTTACTACAGCTTCTGCTGCTGCCTGCCAGGGAGTCACACTGGCACCTGTGCCTCTTGTGGCTTTTTCATGCCTCCTCTTTCCCTTTGTGGGACATGGGAACCGACGGCTAGGGCAACAAGAAGATAAAAGTGGAGCTGAGTAAGACAGTACAATTGCTGCCATGACAGGAGTCAGTGACTCTCCCTGCTGATGATTTCAGCTTTGCTTCCTTTCCATGTAGTCAAAGCAGGAGCTTCTCCTGGACTGTGGGTCTGGCTAATGCAGTCTCTTCCTCCTCCTCCAGCGCACACAAAGGCAGGGAAAATATCGGGCAATAGGTGACTAACTCTGGGTAATATCAGATGTGATGTGCTCCTGGGTCGCCACAGTGGATTCCCAACCGTGGCTAGCCGCCCAACCCCGACCCATGATTTCGACAGGCCCCAAACAGACATGACGGGAGTGGGACCACGGAAAGGAAACAGACAGCCAGGCCACGATCCAGGATAGCGCAACAGACGTGACACCGATCCCGGACTGTGGCAAGAACCCCCAGAAGTCACCAGGGCGGGGTGGGACACAGACATGGCCGACCGAGGGCAAAGGAAACCAAAAGCGCCACAGGCACCGCCCATGTGAGGGAAACGGGAAGGGAAGGGGAGGAGAGAGGTGAACGGTCGAGCCGCGCACACACAATAGGGAGAAGGAAGCCACGGACAGAGCCGAACACAAACCACACACATGCTGCCGAGAACACGCACAGCCGAAAGGGAAAGGGAGCAAGACGGAGACACACAGGGGCACACAAGGGGGGATGGGGAACTCCACACCGGGTAGCCCAAGAGACAGTGGCAAGGAGCCGGGGTTGGGGGCTGAGGCCAGCAATGAGCAACAAAACAGGAGGGGGACGGGGTCAGAATAGAGCGGGACATGGGAGCCGCCACCCAACACCCCAGGGACAGCACAGGCATCACGAGGCACCCAACAGCAACACAGGCCGCTGAACAGACAGGGGTCCACACGGTGACAGAGCAGGGTCACATGGACGAGCCACCAATCCTCGTCCTTCTTACTGACACCTATTTGTGTGCTGTATTTACATTTACTCTGATCTGAATTTTTGGACATTTTGTATGATTACATTTTCAGTATTCAAACAGTTTTTACTGAAAATCTTTGCCTTTATTTTCCATTATTGTACCCATTGTATAAATCTGTTCTGCTACTTTGGTTATTTTGTATAATTATGTTTTTAGCATTCTAACACTCCTCACTGGAAATACATTGACTTTATTTTTCATTATTGTATACATTGTATACATTTTCTCCGGTGTCATATAATTAGATAAAAGCTTTAGCTAATTATTAACTTTGTACTCATTATATGAGTAGTCATTTACATTGGTATTTTATGGACCAATCTGAGGAAGACAGTGGGTAGGGCAGAGGCAGGTCCCAACAGCAAGACAACCGGTCCCGGATGGTAATGCACAGCCAGCGAGGAAAGCAAGCCTCATGTCGCGGACAGCTGATGGTGCTGCCACCCCCCCCC
>QEPC01003247.1:647406-717355 GCA_003113815.1 Sphenodon punctatus
TGGGGGTGTCCCCCCTTCCACCCACACAGTCTGGGGGGGGGGAGGTTTTTGTTTTTTTCCATTGATTTCAATGGGGACAGTTCCCCATTTAAATCAATGTAAAAGATCCGGTACTGGCAAACCGGTATTAATCTGGTAAGCCGGTTTTTTTAAAATCCGGTACCCGGTAAAACCGGTACCCGGTATTTGCCCTGATGTCCCACCCCTAGCATTTACTGTGAGCTTTGGAGCTCACTTGAAAACAGTGAAGCCCTGCAACCTGTATTTTTCATTAATGTCCTCTAAAATTGGCATATCTGGCCATCCTACTGTGAACTCAAGACTTTTGAGCTGGCTCCTTATCTCCTTTTCTGGGATTGGAGGGGGGTCAACATGACCCCCTGTACTGTTTTTGTTAGTTGTGTGGCTTTACATGAGGGGTCATGGCAATCCCCAGTACCATGGGGGGTTGTTTTGCATTTCTGTTTTTCAGTTGTTATACTAATAAACTGTCATTTTTTTTTCTTTATCTGGAGTTCATTTCAAATCAATCACATTCATTATTTTTCAGCTATTTATTAATGGGTGTTCTTTCAACCCCCGATAGAGTTATTATTAGTCAGTCAGTTTCTCAGGTGCAGGAGGGTTTTTAAAGATGACTGAAGCCAACACAAATGAGAATGATTGAGGATGGGGAAATATGGGGGTGTGGTTGGAGAGAGGAGTCCTGTTTTGTAGAGCAAGAAAATATTCTTGATTCAGACATACTGATCCTCTGAAAAGTCTGTGCAAGATTGAGCTGTAACTACAATAGGAGAATACAGAAGGATTGGACTTCAGCTTGGAGCCTAAAGAAGACATTCTGGCTGTTGTTACCTGCCCTGCTGACTCTTGCATTGGGCAGCTAGAGGATATGCTAACAGGGATTGTGTTCCTCAACTATTTCATGCCAGTTTCTGATCAGGATGTCAGGGAACATGTCAGGGCATTGCAGATTAAGGAGGCTTCGTTACATAGTTCCAAATGGAAGTAGTATAAGGTATGAATATGATTTCAGGAGGAGTACCTGGAGATTAAAACAGAATATTCTTGAATTGGTGGTAGACATATACTAAGTTTTTAACCCTGCAGCAAAGTTGCTTGAGTAAGGAAAATGATGGTGTAATCAGACAGAATGGGGATGAAAGAGGGCATCTCACTGGAGACAGGGGCAAAAACTCCTGCAGGATTCGTCAGTTAAGACAAGTTACCAGGTAGTGGATACAGAGAATAGAAAGTAAATGTTGCTTGTCATCCATGTAGAAATGACATCCACAAGTGACAGCAACAGTGTTTCAATTAGATAAAAGATGAGGTGTATATAAAAAGTAAGAATAGAGCCAAGGACAGAACCTTGAGACACTCCCATATCCTGTAGGTTTGGAATAACATGGAAATCTTGCACTGGAAAGAAATGATGCGTTCTGTTCAAAAGTAAATACTGAACACACTTATTTTTTTGTTTAGAATTGCTGCTTAAGAAGCTTAGTGAAGGGTAACAAAGACACAGAGACCAAATAGGAAGGGAAGTATGATCAGAAGCAAAAAGCTTGGCCACTTATAATCTAATGAAAGATAGTCTCCCTATTATGAAAAGGTCAAAATCTAGTCTGGAAACTATTAAGCATGTGTTAGGAGGTGGTCAGAAGGCAATGCATAATGGCATAAGAAGTGACATACTGTGTCAGACCAATGGTCCATTGAGTCCAGCAGCCTGGCTCTGACAGTGGCCAATTTCGGTTGCTTGGGAGAAGTACCCAACAGGTGATAATGGGGTGATCCATTCCTTCTTGTTCATTCCCAGTTCTTGACCATCAGAGGTTACATCCCTCACCTCAAACCTGCTTGGCTAATAGCTGTTAATGGACTTACCCTCCAATAACTTATCCAATCCTTTTTTAAAAATCAAGCTCTATACTTCTGGCCTTGACCACATGCTCTGGCAAATAATTCCATAAGTGAATTGTGCATTGAGTGAAAAAATACTTTCTTTTATATAATCTAGTTTCTTCTCTATGGAGTGCCCTCTATTTCTAGTACTATTTGAGAGGGTAAGCAGCAACTCCCCATTTACTCGTTCCACACCTAGACTTTTATAACTCATGATTTTATAAACTATCATATCCCTTCTCAGTTGTCTCTTCTCCAAGGTGAAGAGCCCTTACCTCTCAAGCCTCTCCTCATACGAGAGCTGTTCCATACCCTTTATCATTTTTGTTGCCCTTCTCTGTACCTTTTCTACTTTTACTATATCTGTTTGAGATGGGGCAATCAGAACTGCACACAATATTCAAGGTGTGGTTGATTTATATAGCAGCATTGTGATATTTTCAGTTTTATTATCTGCCCCTTTCTGAATAATTCCTCCCATTCCATTTGCTTTTTTGACCACTGCTGCACATTGAGCTGAGGATTTCTATGTATTGTTCGCAATGAGTCCAAGATCTTTTTTTCTGAGTGGTGACCCCTGATTTAGAACCCAACGTTGTATACGTATCGTTTAGATTATTTTCCCTACATGCATGCACTTGTCAACATGAAATTTCATCTGCCATTTAGTTGCCCAGTCACCCAGTCTTGCAAGATCCTCCTGCAATTCTTCACAGTCCGCTTGGGTTTTAACTACCTTGAATAACTTTGTGCCCTCTAAATTTGATCACCTCACATTTTACTCCCTTTTCCAGATCATTAATGAATATATTAAACACCAGTCCTCAGTGCCCCAGTCCCCTGGGGCACTTCATTATTTACTTCTCTCCACTGTGAAAACTGACCATTTAAGTCCTACCCTTTGTTTGCTATCCTTTAAAGCCAGGGGTGGGGAACCTCAGGCCCAGGGGCCAAATGAGGCCCGCGGCAAGTTTTTATGTGGCCCCTTCCCACTTCCTGAATCTAGCCCTTGAGTCATGTTGTTACCTCTAATCAGTGAAAAACTGAGATCAAGGGAACGGAACAGAGATGAGGTCATGCAAACAAGGATAGGGGACAGCTCCATGACACAGATCCATGATCTGGGCCCTCCTTTCCTTGAGTGCATCCCTTAAGTACCTCTGCTCCAACCTCTGTGTGGTCCTCAGAGCTAGTGCAAGCTTTCAAAGTGGCCCACAGGAGGGAAAAGGTTCCCCACCCCTGCTTTAAGCAGTTACTGATCCACAATAGAATAATGCCTCCTATCCCATGATTGTTTAATTTCCTCACGAGTCTCTCATGAGGGACCTTATCAAACGCTTTCTAAAAATCCAGATACACTATATTGACCAGCTCATCCTTATCTACGTACTTATTTACATCTTTAAAAAATTCCAGTAGATTAGTAAGTCAGCTTCCTTTTGCTAAATCCATATTGATTCTTCCCCATTATATCATGTGGTTCTTAACAAAGCAAGAGAAAATTACCTTCTTCTTTGAGGCCCTCAGTACTTACACACTCTAGGGTATTGCACACACTGCTGTTGAACTCCCCAAACTGCTTAACATAGCTTTGCCTATGCAAGGCATTCATGTGATGTCATCAACCCGTTCATCTTTGACTGTGTTCTGTGTCATACTCTTTTTTCTGTCTCCATTGTGGAGATGAAGGAACTGCCTTCTTGATAACACTTTCAGTATCTGTGCACAGGTTGTGACTGAAAGACTGAAATATGGGTGATCTTGGCAGGATTGGGATGTTAGAGTTAGGGCAACCAAATTGGATAGACAAACCAAGATACAAAGCCAGGAAGCAGGCCGAGAGGTCAGAATTCACAACAGGGAAACAATCCAAAGGGACAATTTATGGAGCAGCATCAATATGAGGAACAGAGGGCTGAAGTCAGAAGTCAAGCAACTAAATAGTGGGACAATCAGGAGTGCAAAGTCAAGAAAAAAGTCAGGAATTCAGTCTGAGAAAAATGGGACAAAGCATTGGGGTGTGGTCTGGGCTGAGGGCGAGGATGTGAGCTTGGCTCAGATACATATAGGGAGGTAGGCAAGGAAGAACCCCCCCCCCCCCCTTTCTTCCCAACAGAAAGATCTTGGCATTTTTCTCCCAATTTTCTGTTTGGCGATTTTTATTTTTATTTTTTATATTGGAGAGCAGTCGACTAGGTGAGCAAGGGGAATGGCATAAAGTACTGTAAGAAGTCCATCCCAGATCCCTAACAAGGTCAGCAGTCAAAGCCATGCAATAGCAAGGTTGAATGAACTGCAGCATGGAGACCCAGGAGATGCTGGTTCCAAGCTCACTGGTCTTGACCAAGGCATCTGTTTGGGGCAATGTCCTGATACTTATTGGGCCACTTGGTCAATACTGGGTCTGTGTTACTCAGGCACTGGGCACAAAGTTTTGTATTGTCCTGCATGTGGACTCTTTACATCTAACTCTTTCTAAGAGTGTGCTCAAAGCCTCTCCTTGGACAAACAGAGTCCTTCATCAGGCCAGAATGCCAGTGACTCCATCTGAACAGGTGTCTTTGGTTAGGCCCCACACCTGTCTTCCAGAAAAATCTGTCTGCTATTTCATATCAGCTAAGACACAACAAAAGCTCTATCTTACTGTTCAGCAAGAGTATTGCTTCATCTGTTTCAACCCCAGTCAGCAACCTTTCAATCCAAGAAGTCATGCAGATTATGACACTAGTGCCATCCATCAATGAACTTAACTCTACAGGCTTCTGAGGTAGCATTTTGATATAAAATTTAGAGCAGTTAGTCACTGAATGCTTGAATTGCACTGACTACCCCCTTTTTTGGCCTTTGCCTATAGTTCCACATAGCAACATGTGTCTCTGTTGCCATAGATTGTTGACTCTCACACAATCAGAAGAACAACCTCCTTGATGTTCCCCAGAAATTTTAAGATGAAGAGACCTCCTTTCTCATACTCAAAGGAGTAAAGAGGGACAAATTTCTATGTAAGGTGCTTTTTAACATTTTGCACAGAACCTTCCTGAAACTTGTTCAAGAGCTTGGACCTGCTTTTCAGCAACAGGGATGAGTTCTTCAAACCAGCCTCTCTCTCTTACCTGGCAGCAGGGAGTCTATGGCCCTCTTTACATGAATGCCCTTCCCCCTCATGAGTGGTGGTGGGTGTGCTTGCAAATGCCACAGCGGTTGGGTGGGCATCCATTGGAATGCCCCAGCCAGTGGGGTGTGTGTGTGTGCGTGCATGCTCCCGTGCAATACCCACCATCCATGCACAGAGCAACAGGCGCCAATGGCGGATGCTCCATGCATGGAGATGGGTGTGTGTGTGCGTGGGAATGCACCCCCATGCACCGTCCACCTGCCGTCCCGCCCACTCATCCCCCCCACGCATAGCGGCCTGTTGGAAAAGGGCCTATAACTCCTGACCTGTTCTATGTGAACACAGCAGTTCCTGGTTCAGAGCCAGAACCTCTCTATGCACAATTGCTGCAAGATGATGTAGATGCATTTCTCTAAGATCAGCTGCCAGTTGAGGGCTTCCAGAGTTGGATACCTTAACCTAGTTCTCACCGGGCTCATCTGTGAGCCTTTAAGGTCCATGACTACCATTGTGTTAGAACTTTTGTCTGGAATGACTGTTTCTTGTGGCCATAGCATCTGCCAGAATGTGAGCAAGTTCCAGACCTTTGTGGCCTCACCTTCTTGTATGAGCATGCTCAAGGAAAGTTAGTGCTTAGGCTGCATCCTGGCTTTTACACCCAGGCTGGTCTCCAAGTCCACATATGGGCAGTATATCACCATTCTGGTATTCTTCTCAAACCTTGATTCTTCTGGAGAAGCAGTGTTACACTTGATACACGTAAATGGACATTTCTATTTAGAAAGGAAAAACTGCATTTGTAAATTGAATAGACTATTTGAGGTACAAGCAGTGGACAGATCAGCTCTCCAGCACAGGAGGAGCCAGTTAGGGAATTAGCTCAGTTCCCACCCTCACAAAATCAGTCCTTTAGCCCTTGCAGGGCACAAAATAATCACCCCACTGGGGTATAGCAATAGTAGTGCTGCCAAGTAAAACTTTAAATGAGCCCTTGACGGGGCTGTCAGCCAAATAAACACTGTATAAATTTGTTTGCCTCAGGGTCTAACACCCCAGACTAGGGCTTTAACACCCTCCCAGCCTCCACTTCTCCCCTTAATAGCTGGGCCCATTCCACTGGGTTTGCGGGGCAAATAAGTGGGTCCCCAAACGTAACCTATAACAAAGCTGTTCCCATCTGGATAAACACTATTTCTTTAGTACAAGCCTGTTGGCAAAGCAAAGTCTCTGAGCCAGGTCCTAGCCTCTGGGTGCTTCCCGACTTTATCTTCAAAGGCAGTCCTTGGCTTTCTTCTAAGCCTGATAAACAAAGTCCCAGCTTTTCCAGGGGCCAATTGAACAATAAAAAGTCCCGCCTTAGGCTCCCCTGGTGTCTGTGTAGAACAAGGCTTGTTGGTCCAGGTTTGTGGTGGCTTAATTTTTTTTTTTTTTTTGGAGGCTTGAGACTCATCTACAGTGCCTCTGCTGCTTTTAGGCTGATCAGGCTTAGCTGCCTTTCTCCTGGAACTCTTCTTCTCAAGTGGCAGGCTGCCTTTTTATAGACTCCTCCCCTAACTGGGATTGGTTGGGGCATACACAAACCTTTCCTCAGCCCTCTACACATGTGGACTTGTAGCTAGAGGTTAATTAGCTAGCTACAGGGTTGCATATGCAGCCGCTTTCTATCATGGGTACAGCAGCTAGCTGGCAGTTTTAACTTGGCTCTAGTGGATGTTCTGCCTCTTGGCATCCACTCAGTTACACAAGCCATCTCTAAAGCCAGTTGATTAAGAGGTGCTGTTAGGGAAGGGGGCCTCAGAGGGGGGAAATATGGACCTGACCCTATTTGGGAAGGGGACCCAATGGGGGGAAGCTGTGGACCTAGTGCCCCTGTTTCTAACACCCCGGGGGCTGCACTCACACGGTGATGGAAACAACCCCTCAGGATCTTGTGTGGCCCTAAGCCCCAAGTTGGGGTGATGGCCAGATCATCATCGGGGGGGAGGTAGAACGCCCTGAGGCAGCCCCCGCACAACCAAACCCTCAAATGTGTCTTCAAACACCCAACTAGTCTACTAGTGCACAGGGGGGGAGAAGGGTAGTGTACTTCGGTGAGGGAGAGGAGGGAGGCGGCCCAGGTATGAAGGGGGAAAGGATGGTAGGCAACGACGCAGGAACTAGGGGAAGGAAAGGTCCCAACACACGAGGAAGTTATGGTGCCCTTCACATACACCCCCCCCACAATACTCACCACTCGCACACCGTTCAGTTAAGCACTCACTCACCTTGCGCTCTCCCTTTCACTCGCTCTCAGTCGCCTCACCCGTATCACACAAACTAACAGTACTTCCTTAGCAATGCAGCAATCCGTCGCCAAACAGCAAGGGGGCCGGTCTCACAGCGAACTGATCTCCGGCAACGCTGTGCTGATCTCGTGCCCTTTTATGTGTCTGGCTCCACCCCTATTCGTGCGTGCAGGCGCGCAGAGCGCCGCAGTGATGTCGTGGGCCCCACCCCTCTATTCCCTAACGGCACCTGGGGCATTTCTTCTACACCGGCCGGCGCGAAGGGCTGTCCCTGCGCCTTTGCCGGCGGCGCTGCTTGCTGAGATTGCCCCCGCCTTTGCAGTACTGGCCGCGGCTTTCCCCCCAGGCGGTTACGAGCCCGAAAATGGTAACGTGCTCTGACAGGTGCTAAGATCCTGGTAACTAGCAATATAAAAAAACCCACTCAACCAGGGCTATAAGAAACTCAGTGGCCTTTTTAGGTGTGATTCATTATTGAAAAAAAGCAGCTACATGGAGGCCTACCAAATCCTTTGCTATAGACCTGATGAAAGCCATTTTGAAAAACCCCTTGAAAACTCAATGAAGATGAAGTGTTTGGTAATGACAGTGATTATATCAAGTCTGAAGACAGAAGACAAAATAAAAGTTCGGGAGGGAGTGGATAGATAAAATCTTGTTCATATCAATTTTTAGTTGGTGGGGAAAGATAAGAAAATTGAAAAGGTGTCACTTTGGAGCGGGGTCCATAAACAATGAGGTGCCTGGGCATGAAACAGGAAAGTAGGTGGTGGTAACTTCCAAGAGTAGCTGTAGAGAAAACGTTGGGATACTATCACTTTAAGAGGTTGTTACCCAATGTATCCTTGGGCTCCTGCAGTCAGTCAGAGTGTTCTCCTGAGAGAACTGCTAAGCAGAACTTGGTATGCAGAGCTGCTGGAAGGAAGCACTCTGCCTGAGAACTAACAGATGAACCCTCCTGCACATAGTTCAAGAATATTGTAAGTAAACTGCTTTACTACAGAAAATATAGCTGGTGGTGGTGGTGTTCTTGAGAATTAAAAATAACACAAAGTGATTTGGTTGCTCAGTGGTCAAAGAAATTTGGGGAGGAGTCTAGAACTGATAACCTTGAATTAGCTCACAGAGTCACAAGTGATAGATGTAAACTGAAGGGTATAAAGTTAGAAAAACAGTAAACTTGATTAATAATAATGAGGTGACGATGCTAACCTTATCTTTACAAATTTTAGTTGAATTAGACTTTGATTTTTTTTTTTTTAGTATAACACAAAAATCTTCCACTATATTATTTTACCGCTTGCCAATATATTATCTAGTGTTGCAGTGTAGTAGTTTGCTAACATGTTTGTCACATTGAGTTAGCTTGCATCTGATGACACTATCTACTATCTGTGGAAATATCTGGTTTAGTAAGCATGGAACTCTTAATACTTTGTGTCCTGTTTCTTGTTACAGAGATAAGAATAATTGAGTGAATATAAAAGCCTACTTCCCATCAGCCTGATATCCATCTTGTCATTAAGCTAGGGTTTAAGGTGGGGTTAATTTTTGAACAGTAAAGAACAGGTTTTAAAAGTTCTGTCATACTTTTCATTCATGTGTGCATTGTTGCTAGGACTACTCAAAATTGACAGAAGCTGCATCATAAGATATAAAGTATCTTTGTCACTCTTTATGAAACAGATTACAGAAAATTAACTGGGCAGCCCACAAGAGCATACAATTTTTTTATCCATGTATTGTTGTCAGATGGTGGTGTACAATATACAGAAATTTGTTTTAATACTAAATCAATACAGATTTAATTCTAATTTAACTACTGCCAGTGCCTACACTGCCTACAAATCCGGATACTGAATAAATTATATGGCAAAAATATTTTTAAAAATGTACTATATACTCCTTTCCATTAATTTGTGGGTATAACTTGTAAATGTGTGAAAATTCACTATAAAGGAAATAAAGGTAATATTTAGACTCAAAACTTTTAAATAAAAAAACCTTTTTATAACTGGTTTTCATGTGCAAAAAAGCGGGGAATTTATAGCAAACAACTCTCATGATAACAAACAACTCTCATAGGGTACAACCACATGAGCTCAGGCAGGACCGATTCCCAACACACCCCGGGGTGGGGAATTGCAGCCGTCACACTTTCGGGCCAACAAGGAAAGGAGGCCACATGGTCTACCCCCTGTGGGGAAACTGAGTGGGCGGGCCGCTGACGGTCATCCTGTCACGCCCTGGGCTGGGCCAAGACGCTGGCTACATTCAGGGGTGCCAAGGCCTACTCCATCCACCATCCCCTGGCCTGCCTACCATCTTGCCCTCAACCATGATGTGGAGGTGTCGCCGCGTAGGAATGGTGCCCACGCCCGCTGATCACTGGTGTCGGCGGGCCTCACTGTGGGGTGGGACAGTACAAGAACTGAGCACATGAGTGGTGGCTCAGTAACCCAGTTTGGGCAGCCTTACTCCACTTTGGGTAACATTGCCACATGTGGCATCCCTCGCCTTTTTTGGAGGATGCAGCGTGTAGCAGCTAGCTGCTCACCCTGCCTCAGGCTGAGGTGAACATCTGGCGGCCGCTGCGCATACGAACCACTGAAGTGTGTGGCATTGGTGCCCGAATTGGGGTAAGGCTGCCCAAATCGGATTACCTTCTCATATGGCTGTACCCATAGTCATGCATCTTGTCATTTTAAGCTTTTCTGAAAGTTTGACAGTGCAAGAGTCATGATAAAATTGTGAGGATTTCAATATATGACACAAATATTAGATACTATACTTTAACATATATAAGGTACTTCCCATCCTGCAGCAATACAGACTCTCAGTTGCTTGCACCCTTCCAACATCCTTCTAAACCTCCACATTACTTTACCTCCTGCCTGTAGTGGCTCAGAATTCTGGGGATGGTTGGCCATAGGAAAGAGCAGCCTGATGCTCCAAGAAGGGGAGCTGCCTTGCTGGTGCCTCCCATGGCAATAGAGTCTTGGTGCTGACTGAGAGGGAGGAGGTAGCTGCAGTTTTGTGTGAGGAGCTGCCTTGCTTCATGCGGTAGCAGTGTTCATGCTCGGTGGGAACTGGCAGGACAGGCTATTGCTGCTTTTAGCAGGGGAACTGCCTATCTTGTGTTTCCTGTGGTGTTTTGGTATTGGCCAAGAAGGCAGATCTGCATATGTCTATTTCTCTCTGGTCTCCCACAGCTGTGGGTCACATAAAAGGATCTGGTGGACTTTTCCCCCCTACTTCATAGGATCATATCATTATTAGAATCTTGCAGCGCAGTCCTTTGGCAGATAAAGCACATGCTGGCAGTTAAGAGTCCTTTTAAAATGGGATTCTCACACATGCTAACAGTTATCATTTGTATTATCACCTGGAGGATCACACTGTAATAGTTCATATTTCTCCACAGTGCTCCTCTGATGTTCCTCAACCCTTTCTCAGAGTTATCATCTTAATTATTAAAAGAGTAGTTTCATCAGTGCAGCTCCAAGAGCTGGGACTGGCCCAGTCCCCCACCTACTCTGGGGTGGGCAATTAAAGCTGCCACACTTTGGGTGGGCAAGGGGAGCAGGCCACAAACCTGCCCCTCCTTGTGGGGAAGCTGAGTGGGCAGGCCGCTGTCAGAGGTCCCGCCATGCCCTGGGGCAGATCACATGTTTAGGCATCCAGCACCACCATCTGCGTGGCCACTATGCCACCTCCGACTGTGACATGGCTGTGACATGGCTGTGCAGGAATGGTGAACATGCTTGCTGCTTAGGGGTGTTGATGAACCTTGGGGCAGGACAACACGGGGGTCGGCCACATCAGATGCAGTCCCTTAGCTTGATTTGGGCAGCATAATCCCACTTTGGGCAATGCAGCTACGCACTGCATCTCCGGTCTTCTGTGGTAGATGCAGTGCATAGCAGTCTGCTGCCTACCCCACCCTGGTGGCCGCTGGCTATACAATGCACTGCATTGCGGGGTAAGGCTGTGCAATGTGGGGTAATGTGACCGATATTGGGTTAGTGTCATGTGGCTGCACCCTACGGCTCTTTTAATACATGAATTCTCCATTGAGGGTGCTAATTTGTGCCAGGGCTTAACTTGTAGAGGAGTTAAATTCAAGGAGGGAGGCTGAGCCCCAGGAAACGTTTCCAGTAGGAGTGTGCATCCTGAAATATGAAAGACCAGGAAAAGGCTGATATTGGCTGTTTCAGGTTTGGAAACAAAAGCCATAAAAACCCTTGATGGTTTATTTGTCTTTCATTAATGACTTTCCTGTCCTGCTCCTGCACTGGTCATCATACCGATTAAACTATAAGAACTGATGTTTTATATTCAGCTGTAGAGAGACAAGTTAGTCCTGTAGTTGCGTTACTGACTGGAGAGTAGAGTTAGTTTCCCTGCTCTGACAAGCTGTTGACTAAGAGGCATGGCTTCTGGGGCAGAGGATGTGACTTTTGGGGTAGGCTTGGACAATTAAAAAAACAAACAAACAAATTAAGCACTGATTTGTGTCAATTATTGCACAAGGTGCAATCCTCCGCTCATTGAAGTTAGTGATAAAATCCCATTGACTTTAATGATGGAGAATCATCCTAAAAATGTTCATTGGTGGCTGTAATTTCATTCTTTCCCCAACCTTTCCTCAAAATAATCTGCTTAAAACACCAGTCTCTTTCCTTCAGGTTTATTGTAGTTGTTAGTATTGTGACTTTAATAGTTCATCTCCGACTTTACTACCTGTGGGTAGTTTCATCAGGCTAGGGTTATTTAGTGTAGCTTATATCATACCCTAAGGCCTTTCTGACGTAGTTTTATACAGATCCCTTCACGCTGGTGCTCATAGTAGCATCACTTTGTAGGCTTTCCCATATAGAAGTCATATATATGCTTATATATCTTTTTTTTTAAAAAGCGCATCACATATTACTGAAAAAGCTAAAATTATGCTCAGTTCTCTTCCTGTAACTTTCCCAACCGTATGGTATATTTGAGGACTATACTTTTCTGGAATGTCAAAACTTCCTTCTTTGTAGTTTTTCATGTTGAATTTAATTCTTGTAAAAACAGAAAAGCTAACAATACCAGCAAGCGAAGAATGATGCATATGCAAATCATAGGCAAGCAGGGAAATGAAACGTTTCTGTAATGGCCTTAAGGACAAATTTGTGACTTGTAAAAGCAAGTCTGCTGAAAGTTGATAATTACCTGAACCCATTTCTTGTTTTATGAACTTCTATAAGGGTTAACAATTTTGATACACATTGGGTGCAGCCACACGACCTGTGTGGGCCCGATCTCTCTCACGTCCAGTGGGAGGCAAGTGCAGCTGCCACACTGCAGGGCCAGTGCAGAGACCAGGGCAGACAGTCTGCCCCTTCTGCGGGTAAGTCAGGTGGGCGGCCGTTGTAAGAGGTTCTGCCATGCCCTAGGGTGGGCAGAGGTGCCAGTCAGATAAGTAAAAGGGAAGAGAGAAAATAAAGGGACAAAGTCCAATTGAAATATACAAATAAGGTGTACTATATAAAACGTTTATACGTAAACTAAATACAATAATAAAAATGCACAAAAATGTATCTATGTGTGCATACAATCTAATGATTATACAAAGACAATGCAAATGCAATCATCAGATAGTAATAGAAGATCAAGTTGAATAAAAACCACTACCAAGGGCATTTGCAAACCTTAAAACAATAAAATAGTGAAAGTGCATGGCTTGTAAGCCAATCATATATAAAATGTCCAAATGATAGAGTAATAAATGTGCATGGCGATATCAACCAATCATGTATAAAATATCCAGACGCATTTCGGGGAACAACCCCCTTCTTCAGTGGATCAACATGCAGGTATATGCAACTTGTAAATTAGAGAGTTGAATCTCGATTCCTCTTAGTTCCAGTGCTTTTCTTCAAATCAAATTAGTTTATTTGCGTGGCCGTAGGCCATTGCCAACATAGAAAAAAGAACAGATAAACAAACAGACAAAATGTTAAAGCAAAATCATTAATACGCCATTAAAACAAAAGTGTATGAGCCAAAAATTGGCAAACAAATCTTCACAATATCCTAAGAACCTACATTAATATCTGCCAGCTCTGTTGAGCCAACTTATTATCTGCCAGCCTTTTTGCTAGCTTAAAAAACCTACTTAATTTAAAAGCCTACTATGCCATATCCCCCTACTCAGAAATTCCCAGTAGCCTTAAATTGCAAAAACTGAGAGTGCTTTTCTTTGAATATCAAAGCACTACAAAGTATTAATCACCATCAAATGGGTCCAGTGTCGATATACCTCACTCCATTATGCTTCTAATGCCAATGCTCCATATAACTTTCCGTGTCCTATGGAGATTATTGTATTTGCATTGTCTTTGTATCATTAGATTGTATGCACACATAGATACATTTTTGTGCATTTTTATTATTGTATTGACTACCAAATTCAATAATTTATTAATAATTTATTATTGTATTTAGTTTACATATAAACATTTTATATAGTACACCTTATTTGTATATTTCAATTGGGCTTTGTCCTTTATTTTCTCTCTTCCCTTTTACTTGTTGTTACTCAGTGGACTTAGGTCCCTGGGAGGGAGAGGATTGTTTACCCAACATGGTGTTTGTTGGTGCCAGTCAGATACACAGCTGCCTAACCCTGTCCAACCACTTGCCGCAGCCCGCTTACTATCCCTCCCCTGACCCCAGATTAAAGTTGGGGCCCTATAACTGCCTATGATTTTGTGGCTATGTACTACACATTTATGATTACACACATCAGAATCCCAGAGTTTCATCCAATTTTCCCCCTCTTCTGCACTCTCTTAATTTCCATGAAAATGCTGCATTGATAGTACATGAAAGCTGAATTCTCTGCCTTTCTGAAAATTGGATGCAGCAGTACAAATATTCTCATACTGGCCTGCAATATGTGTCAAATGTGACTTTGGCCCTTTTCAAATGGGCTATGGTGGATGGGTGGGATGGGTGTGCACCCGCGGTGGGTGGAGGTGGGTGTGCGTGCTTGTGCACCTGTTCGTCCGTGTGTGGGCGATAGGTGGAGGTGAGTGGAGCGGGGAACAGACATGCATCCACACCCACTGTGGGCGCCATTCCTATGGGTGCCCACCCATACTCCCTGTACCGTGGGTGGCAGTTGCATGGGCGCCCACCGCACACGTGTGTGGGGGGGGGTCACCCATGTGAAAAAGCCCTTTGAGGCCAAAGAGCGTATATTGTTCTCCCTATCAAGCCATTCCTTGGCTCAAGTCATCCCTACTGATGTTCCTACCAAGAAAAGCCAGTTAGTGTGGAGTGGGTTTTTTGATAGTGACTTTTTGGACTAGGACTGAGATCATTACACAAACGTCGTATATGAACAACCTTCTAACTCCAAGAAGTTGGACTACATTGGATTTAATAAACTGGATATGAAGGGCTCAGAATCCTAGTCCTTTAAGCCCCGCTGATCAAGTTTATTGAAATATTCTAAAATTCCCTAAATTTCTTTCCACATTTTTTTAGGAGCAATAATGGTATTGTCACTTAAACAATTGTAATTTAATAGTCACATATTATAAAACCATGGTATATACTTTCTGGAATAACAACACATTTATTTTGCATCAGTGCACCTAATCTCTTCCAAAGCTCTAGAAGAACAAACCTTTAATTTTATGAAACGTGTCTAGTTTCTTAACATCTAGTCCACAATTTCTGTTAGAGTTGCCTTAACATAATGCTGTTCATGCCCGACAGAGGAGAGGCACCTAAGGCTGGAAATCCACGCAATGTGTGGAAAGGTAAGAATGTAGTGTCTCGCTTTCTCATCTTCCCACAAATTGTACTGCTTTCCATACCTTTTTTCCTCTCCTTTGTCTGTTCTTGGTATTTTCTGGTCTATTTGGTATTTTCTGGTATATTTGGCCTGCCTTGCATGGTGCACTTCGGATTTCCTGGCAGTGCTCTGAGTGGCTGAGTGTGGGTGCGCTGTAGTTTACAGGAGTCTGCATCCAGCTGCTCTCCTTTCAGATGGGCGGTCAGATCTGTGGCTCATGGGTGGCCACGTGGGGTAGCATCTTGTCTGAAAACACCCATTGTTTAAACCTGAGTATTTCTGTACAAAGCAAACATGGAAAAAAATAAATAGAGAGAACGTTACATTGTCTGTTTTAATATTAGTATGGAAATCCTCATATTAAATGTATGGAGAAAAATTATTTCCCTGGTAGAAGCACTGAGTCTTTTAAAAGACATTTCATAGGGCAGGACTTTTATAGGGCAACATAAACACTCATTTTTACTTTATTTATTTATTTATTTATGTACTGGAAATTAAGAAGGTTGTAAAAAAAACAGTCCTATGAAAGGTTTGAGTCTCCATCTATAATTAGTAGAGCACACAGATATTTAGGAAACAAACCTCTAGCAATTTAGTGCCAGCACAAGTCCACTGAAGATAATGAGTCAGTGTGAGTTTATTTTTTTATTTATTTTAATTTTAAATAGTCTCTGATGAAAGGAGAAAAACTAAGTAAGTTACGTTCTCAATAACCATCAGAAAAGCGGGACCATATTTGATTATGCAGTGAGAAATTATTGTATCTTTATTATTGTCCATTGGTAAACAAATAATTTTAAAGTTGGGGTGGCGAACCTCAGACTTGGGGGCGAAATGCAACTCACGGCATATTTTTATGTGGCCTCTTTCTAGTTCCTGGATCTGACCCTTAGATCCAGTTCCTGCCTCCGACCACTGAAAAATTGAGCTCAGGATAAGGGAGCAGAGATGAGGGCATGCACACAAGGCCAGGGGACAGATCCATGGCACAAATCCATGATCTGTGCTCTCTTGAGTATACTCCTTAAATCCCTACCTCCAACTTCTACGCAGCCGTTGGAGCTAACCTGTACTAATTTTCAAAGTGGCCCCAAGGAGGGAAAAGTTTCCCCATCCCTGTTTTAAAGACAGTGAGGTAATGACCAGTTCTAGATTTTTTCAGGTACTCTAGAATGTAAGTGCTCATATACCCTTCTAATTTAAGGTATTAAAAAGTCAGCTAGGGAAGATATTGGAGAGGAGATATGGTGGGTTATATTACTTCCATATAAGGTCCTGCTCTTATAGCTAAATTCACGTTTATCCTGTGGAAAGACTAAGAAAGATGGAAAGGAAGGGTCTCATGATGCAAGGCAGCAGATGGAAGTTCCTGGAGGTGCTGCACTCTGACCATACTTTTATTATTTTATAGGGATGGGACTCTGGGCAAAATTTTGGTTTCGGTCAATTTTGGTTTTGGTTCTCATGAATTTTGGTTCTTTTTCGGTTTTGGTACTATCGGATGCAAGCCCTGCAACATGTATTCTTCATAAGTGTTCCTTAAAAATTTGCATAGGTGGCAACCCTACTCAGCGTGGCCCCTGCGGTGTGAGAGCTGATCTAGAGTAATCACATACTGTGCTTCACTTCACCGATCCCACTCTCTATAGCTTGTTCTGTAGGGAGCTGGTGTATGGGCTCAGCAAGGAGCCTTCTCTGCAATAATAAGAGGCAGGGCTACTCTGAATCAGCCGTAGGCACTGGGCAGTGTGACAGCAGAAGAACTAATGGTTTATTTCTGGTTTCAAACCCTTAAGAAATTCAGTGATTAAATGAACAGTCGAACAAGGTTCTTGCCTTTTCCTCTCCTCCTGAATGGTAGGTGGCTGTGGTGCACAAAGGCAGCCTAGAAACCTGAGAGCTATAGTTCAGTTTATCCCCACCTCTACCATTGCCGTTTTTGTTCCTGCCTGAACAAATTTCCCAACATTATCCTTGTTCCATACTGTTTGAATGACAAGAGAAGGACTGGTATTTCTTTTCATCACCATTCTTTCCCTGGGCTGCTCCTAAGAATAGACATACAGCTTCAGTCTTTCTCTTTCTCTAATTAATTACACTGGCTATCAGTGCAACTTTTAGTTCTTTAATCTATATTCTTTCCAGGTAGGAGTTTCTTCAGAGACCCCCACCCCTTTTCCCTTTTTTTGAGACACTGAATATTCTCAAACTGTATGTTGTGCCCTACGCTCAGCTGAATGAGCCAGTTTATGAGTTATGTAAGTTACACATTTTTTATTTCTGTCCCCATTGTGAATGTCATATGGAACTAAGCAGCACAACAGCAATACTGAATTTCAAAGATTACAATTGCCATGCAATTCAAAATTTGCTTAAGGCAAATATTACAACAGTTGACCTTAAAATTTGCTTTTGAGGAATATTTATGCTAGAGACTCTCTGAGAGTTTATAAGAAGTGAATATGAAAGGGTTATGAAAATGGGAAATTTGTTTTCAGGCTCAGTCTAATATTTACAGAATATTTTATCCACTATTTACTGAATATTTTCTCTACTATTTACTCAGCTCGAATGCCAAATGAAGATAGTTTTGATCAAAATTTGTTCTTGTAGACTTTGATATTATCCTAGGTTTCTTTTAATATGGCTGTTGTATTATAGATTTATGATAGCTCTTTACTTCTGTTTTGCTTCACATTCAAATACTCATGGATCATATTTTTGATTTTGATGAATTGAGTTCAACACAACAAGTTTCAAAATGCTTGCTCCCCATAAGTGGTGTTTGAAAAAGGAAAGAGACCAAGAGGGGGATGGGAATATCAGACAAAGTAGCTCATAAACCGACATAAATAAAAACATACAGCAGATAACTGTGCTGTATTGTGCCAAAATACATTTTTGTTGTCCATCTAAATAATTTATCATTCCTTTTTTATTTCATCCATCAGTGGGCACTTAGTTATCTAAACAAATTATTTGGTAATGCTCTGCCATACAGCAATATGTCAAACGGAAATTTGAAAAAGTAGACTGTTACTGGAGAAGTAGGTTCATCTGATACCTCCTAAAAGTCCATTTGTTGTTTCTACCTGTGAAAGGCTAACCTTCTTCTTCTTCTTCTTCTGAACTGTGGTCCAAGTACTTTACATTGATTTCTTTGGGTGACTTTGACTAAAAGTCTCTGATGAAAGGAGGAAAAAAAATAATCTTCTGGGTCACTTTCTATTTGCAGGCTGCATTCACACATACATAAACAATCAAACATATGTGCGTGTGCACGTGTTTATCTCAATAGGAGTTCTAAACTATTTTAAAATATATATATATCCAGTATACATGCCACCCAATTTTGAGTGGAATTCTGCCAGGTTAATTTCCTTCCCTCTCACCGCACGTGTATTTAAACTGAAAAGTAGAGAATCACATCACTTATTTTAAAAAATTCATGTTTCCCTTTCCAATCTGCATTTTTATTGCCTGGCAATATCATCTTTATTTAATTAACATAGAACTGCGTAGGCAAAATTAAAAGCAGAACCTTGATTGGCTTTGATTTGAAACCTCGTTTCCTGAGCCGAATCAAGGGATTGAAAGTTTCCTCCCACCAACAGGCCCATGACTGGAGTGAGGCACATAGATGGGATGTTGTGGATAAGCTTGCATTGATGCTGACTGTGCTGTATCTGTTTTATGTATAACATATGTATATGGACATCTATCCTGCCTGTGCAAAGAAAATTATATAGTTCTTTCCAGGAATTAATAAGATGCTTTGTATTTTATCCTGTATATATCTTAAAATATTTGGGGAAATGTGACATCCTGAACTACTAAATAACAATAACTAAAGCACTTTTCTTGCCTTTTATATGGGTGTTAACAAATGTGACAGAGGCCTGCTTAGGCCCGCTGTGGCCCGTGGGCCACCGTCACGTGTGTTGGCTGGCCACCAGATATTTTCTCCAGATTGCTCCCGGGTGTCGTAGTGGCTAGCCTGGGATGTGATCCCGGAGATGTCTGGGAACACAGCCTGGGCTACTGTTTGCCTGCTTGGGCCAGAGTGGGCTATAATATTTTTTATAACATGCTGTGGCTTGGTTCAGATCGGTGCCGCCATGGCTGCCCGTCATGGTGGGCTTGGGGGGGAAGGGGACAGGGCGCTGGGCAGGTTGCCAGTGGTTTTCTGGTCCAGATTGATTTGTGGTTGGTTCGTTGTCATTTTTGGTAACACCATATATGTTTCTTTTATTTCTAAGCAAGTTCTCATATTCCCTGATAATTCAGTGGTTAAACTTCTGTTGGTTTCATTCTTGGGCTTTAAAAGTGTAGAAGGGGAAGCAGTATAATAGTGTTTTTGTGGTAATGGAACCAGATCAAGCCAATGACTAAACTCCCATTAACTTTAGAGAGATCCGGATAACTTCACTATAATAAACTGACCATGGGACTAGAGAAAAAGTTCACCAAATCAGGTTGTTTCCTTTTAATAGGGTTTGGTAAACATGCAATTAATATAAATGGATCTAGAAGTTGAGATTGTTATAAACAGGAATCATTATAGTGTGGTTTAACTGTACTTGCCTCCAAGTCATGAGATCAGTGACTCTCAAACTTTTTGCCTACATGATTAAGGCAGGAGGAAGGCATGAACTGGTTCAATGCAGGTAACAAGGAACAAAAAAGCTGGGAGATGGTAAGAACATGGATGCAAGGGTGTTCAAGAGTCTATGAACAAGCTGTGCAGACAAGTTCCTGCTGCCAGGCCTAATATAGAGGCCCCTGGTCAATCAGGGCTGGGTCAGAGTGCAGCTAGTCGGGGATATTAAGGATGGTAGTAATTCACAAGGGTTTGAGTCTTGCTAGGGATAATGTTGAAGCACATCTCCTGCATAATGAAATGTGCATAGCATATTCCCAAGGACTTGTAGACATGGGCTCAAGATCCACAAACCCTTTGTATCCTTAAAGGGATAGGGAACAGGAAGAGACATGCAAACAGTTGGATAGGACAAAGGTGGAGAGCAACACAAGATCTGCACTGAGGGTGGGGTTGGGAGCCTGGAGGCTCGCCCTTGTTTGTTTCCCCGCTCACCACCTAGCTGGAGCTGGACTTTCCATCTGTCGCTGGTTGCCTCCTGGCTTCCTCCTGTTTGTTCCCGATGGGGAGGCTAGACCCCTTGAGCCCTGGACTCCTAACATTCTTCCCCTTCCTCTGCTGATGAGGGAGTGGGGTCAGGGCTGGGGATTTCCTCTCAGTGTGGGGAGGAGCTGGAGAGGCATTTAGGCGGTGCACCCTTCGGTAGCACTGCAGGCCTGCGGCTAAGGGCCATTTGTGGCCCTTGGTGGGGCTTTGCGGTGTGTGTGGGAGTCTAGGGTTTTTTAGATTTGCGCAGTGGGTTTTGGTGGTTTGTGTAGGTTAAGGGGTGATTATTAGGGAGGGGTTGGTTTTATTTGTTTAGGGGTAGGTTTTTATCTTGTTTGGGTATCTGTTTTATGATGGAGGGTTGGGATTGGGGAGGGAGGGTTCTCCTTCAATTGGTGACACCTGCTGAGGGAGCAGATGTCCTGGGGTCTGTTTGGGTCACAACTTGTGAGTTAGACCCATGCCCGTCCTCATTGGTTAAGGCCTCCAGAGAGATGTTGGGGGTAGTGCTGATGGGTGTGATTAATGGGGAGAGTGCCGGACTGCCTCAAGGAGGCTGGACTCTGGCCTCTCCTCAAGAAACCATCCCTTGATGTTGATGCCACGGCGAGTTATCGGTCTGTCTCTAACCTTCCTTTTTTAGGGAAGGTTATTGAATGGGTGGTGGCCATCAGCTGCAGGTAGATCTGGACAGCACCGGTTTTCTAGATCCCATGGGTTATGGTATGGAGATGGTGTTGGTGGCCTTGGTCGACAACCTCCTGATAGAGCTGGATAAGGGTCATATGACCTGCTGGTTCTACTGGATCTATCGGCATCCTTCGATACCATGAACCATGAGATGTTGGTGACTTGCCTGCAGGACCTGGCCGGGATGGACGGAACCATTTTGCAATGGTTCCATTCTTACCTTGCAGGTAGATCACAGCGGGAGGTACTAGGGGACTGTACTTCATCCTCTGGAAACCTCTCGTGGGGTCCTGCAGGGTTCCATTCTGTCCCCTCTCTTATTCAATGTGTATATGAATCTACTCGGGGAGATTGTGCGCAGCTGGGAGATTTGTTGACACCAATATGGTGATGGCACCCAGCTGTATTTATCTTTTTCAACTGACCCAGGCCCTGCTGTCTCCTTGCTGTCCCGGTGTTTTGTCACTGTGGGGGACTGGATGAGGTCAAGCCAATTGAAGCTCAATCCCTACAAGACAGAGGTGATGCGGGGGGGAGGAGGGGGGCTGCTATCTGGGAGAGGGGAACACTCCTGTTATTGGAGGTGTTTGCCTGCCATTGGTTCCATCTGTTCAGAGCCTTGGGGTGCTCCTGGATTCACAGCTGGGAGGGTTGTGTTTTTCACACAGATCAGTTTTGAACTCTTTTTATTGTTGCCACAGGCTTCTAGTATACTTGTTCATATTTTGTTTTATAATTATAATGTATTTTGTTTTTTACTATGCATATGTTAGCCGCCCCAAGTTGCCTGTGCGCGAGAGGGGTGGGGTAAAAATTTAAGAAAATAAATATGATACTAAGTTGCTGACCATTGCTGCTAAGATGGGAGCAGAATAAAGTTTAAAATCTTGTTGCAGGTATCAGGACAGCATGCTGCAGAGCTGCTGGCCCTTTAAGGGAGTCAAGATGGCACCCAGACCAGAGCCAAAATGGCCACTAATGACAGCAGCTTGAGAAAGATTGTGGCACTGTTAGGGTTGGTGGACTCTAAAGGGGAACCGTGGACCCAGAAAACCTGCTCACCTCGTCCCCTTGCTCTCTTTCTTGCACGTGCTGGGGATTCCACATTCATGAGACGGGAAAAACAACCCCTCAGGATCTTAGGTGGCCCTGTACTTCCCAACCGGGAAGAGGCCAGATCATCACAAGGGGGAGACCAGCAAGGCCCGACATGGAGCCCCTCCACTCGCTGAGGGTCTTTCACACATCAGTTAGTCCCACACGTATCCACACTACTAGGGATAACTAACCACACACTTACAGTGCTCAGGGAAGAAGTAGGTGCGGGGAACACGTGAAGGAAGGGGGAGCAAGACCCTGGGAACGTAAGGGAGGAGCCCCACAGCACACTTCCATCACAGCACCCAAGGGGAGGGAACTCAGATGGAGCAGGAGAGGGGGAGTGGGATCCACCCACAGTGTCACACTCACCCACCTTGCCACCGCTCAAACCATGATTCCGCTCACACTAGCAAGATCACCCCAACCACCCACTCACTTAACAACCCGTTCACACACACACCCACACCACTACTTAGCTTCAAGGAAGAAGATTGATACACACAGGGGCCAGTCTCACAGCGCTGCTGATCACCGGCAGCGCTGTGGTTTTCTAACTGCCCTTAAGTAGGGCTAGCCACGCCCCCTCGTGTGCATAGCCGCGTGGAGCGGCATAATGCGCTGGAGGACCCCTCCCCGCCTGTCTCTTGCAGTGCCTGCCGGGACCCTGCCCCCTGCCCTTTGCCATGCATGGGGCTGGGGTTTCCTCATCTGTGCGAATGGGGGCGTGTTCCTCCATCCCCATGCTGCCGTGTTGTGCCCGTTGGCTGCGGCCCCGTCTCCTATGGGGCCAATACAACCTGCGGCGGAGGCAAGCCCTGACAGGCGGAAGTCAGCCCAAACAGCTAAAGCCTGACCTGGAAGCTCAGTAAGGAGGGCTGTTGGGAGGCTTGCTGTTGGGAGTTGGTTGCTAGCTGTGCTAGAGAGTAGAGGCTGGGTGTAGCTCTGCTCAGTGTGGTGCAGTAGAGACTGGAAAGACCTTGACAGCCCGAGAAGCTCCAGAGGATCTGGACAGCTGTTTCCTGGAGCTGCAGGAGGACAAGAGGTGTGTGAAGCCAGCAAAAGGGGATTGTTTGGCCACCTGTCCCCGCTGGGCTGTGATTACGGACTTGGGAAGAGACCTTGGACATTGGGAGCCAGAGGAGTGAACCCAAAGCCTAACTAGAAAGGTTTCCTGGCTAGAAGGCCTGTACATGGGACTTTGTATATATGTTGAGGGTTTTTTACACGGATTTTAAATAAAACAACAGTGTTTGAACTCAACCCCACGTGTCTGGATCCAGTTCTGGGTGCAAATGCAGAGGGCACTTAGCCTCTGAGGGCTGAGCCTTGTTACAAAGTCATTTTCATTTGGGGTATTTCTTGAGTGAGTATGGGCCCTGCCACAATGTTGTTGCTAACTCAAGAGCACTAGGTGATTTGGTGAAAGAATAGTCCCTTTGTACTCGAAGGGACCCACGTTCACCGCATTTTCCCCATTGTAGCCAATGGAGCAAACACAGTGAATGAACATGGGTCCGTGCTTCTACTGCAACTGGGTCCATTGAATAGTGATTAAGTGTACAAGTGAGGAATTGTGGAGGAATAGAAGGGCTCTAATTATGGTCCTTTTCACACAGACACGCTAACACTGATAAAATGGGTGTTACATTTTATTATACATGTTGCAGGGCTGCAGGTGTGCTCTATGGGTGCCCTGCAACATGTATAATAAAATGTAACACCCATTTTATCAGTGTTAGCGTGTCTGTGTGAAAAGGGCATATTTTGTGGTTCACTTATTGTATTTTATAAACTGAGTTAGAATTGTTTTCAGTTTCCTAAATTTTATAAGTAACATTTTCAAATCATACAACAGTGATAAACCTAGCCCAGTGTGGGTGCAAGAAAGTTTCAAACATCCAATCTGGGAAAAAATCAGCTAAAGAGACATGGAAGGGATTGGGGGAAGAGCAAAATATGTATACAAGTCACATTTACTATATTTCTCACTGGGTTTCCAGAGCATCTCATAGATGTTTTATTATGGCTGTACATAGTACTTAACATTTGAAACCAAACACAATTCAAATAAAATCAAGAAAAAGGTTGACATTTTCACTGGTGATATTTTGATATGCATGATGCAAAGACTGAGACACCTGTTAATTGCTATATATATATTGTTGGAACAATTTCAAGAAAAAGAGCTATGGCATATACCAGGTCCAAAATGTTATGATCTACCATAGCTAGAGATTAATGCTATATCTAATGTTAAATTCTGCTTCTTAGTAGTGTACATTGTTAATTTTTAGCAGGCAAAGACAAATTAGACCAAATAGCATGCCATTTTGATTACCATCTAAATGTCAGGTGGGGGACAGGCTGGGAACTTTTCTTCTCCTGTAGGCCACTTTGAAAACTAGATAGGAGTTGGGGACATGGTTGTGTGCCATGGATCCATCCCCTGTTCTTGAATGCATGCCCTCATCGCTGTTCTGTTCCCCTGAGGTCACGTAAGTGCCTGAAGGCAGGCGCTGAATCTGTGGACTAGATCCAGGAGTTGGAAAGGGACTAAATAAAAAGTAACCAGGGGCTGTTTTGGCATTTGGGATGGGGGTTCCACACTTCTGATCTAAATTTGTTATATCCAGGCCAATCCTGACCAGTTTTTAGTATCTACCATTTATAGAACTGCTCCTACCTTTGACAGCTTGATATCAGATGGTGGACACTGCTTTCTGACCAGTCATGACTCACTGTTTTGACCATTCTATTTGTTTGCTTTTGCTAGATTAAAAACGTCCCAAACTACTGTGGTCTGAGAATTTCTCCTTTAAGAGTTTTGCTAAATTGGAACCGAAACATGTACTTAAATTAACTTTATAGATGTTAGGAGTTCCTTTCAATCAACAGAACTGCTTGTATACTTAAGTTAAGCATGCAGGTAGGTGTTTTGTGAGACCAATGTTAGCACACTAAGCACTTTTTAAGACTGAGCCTGTAAGGATTATAGGCTTGGCTTAAAGAATGTTGCTGTACCTTTAAGGGCTGTGATGTCAGCACCTCTTTCTTTAGTGGCGGAGGTCACATGATCTTGGGAGTTGGCCAGAAACCTGGAGAGAAACTACAGAGTACAGGTCTCTTCAGGGTCCTGTCCCCACAGTTATGTTGTTTCAAGATTTTAAATAAAGCTTGATTTGTTTTACGCACTAAAAATCTTCTGTATTAATCTGCTTATGGAGTATGATATACCCGAGTTAAATCACAGTTAAAAAGTATAAATATGATTGATTTGAAAATGACTCCAGTTAAACATGAACAATTGATTTTATTGTGCTTGGTACAGAAATATTTAGCTAAAATGAAACGCTATGTGGTAGAGACCCTCCACTGTTACCTGTAAAATCTCACCACTGATGGTAATTTTTGTAACATAGGATGTACAGAAACTGCGAAAGTAATGTTTTCAACTACGTATTGAACATTACAAAGGAATAAATATACTGGAATTGATTTCCTTGGGTCAGGGACAGCACATTCATATGCAAACGAGTTAACATCTAGGTGATAACAAGTGTTAATATCTCAGTGTTCTCACCATTCATAAGCAAGCCAAGATAAATTTATTTATTTATTTAGTTATAAAGTAGGTGATAACTCACTATGCAGCCTGAGCTGTCGGGAGCTCTTAGAAGCTCATCTGCTTTTCAATAGCTAGCTGCCATAGTAACTAATAGAGGGATTGAAATGACTCCTTCATCCTAATGAGTTATTTTTTTTCAACACAACTTTGCAAGTAAAAAACCATCATTGAAGTTTCACACTATGAAAGGGTTAGCCACTGTGTAAAGAATCTAAAGATAAATCAAAGTTCTAAGTTGGTACCTGGATCTTTCCACTTGGGGTGTTATTGACCCCCCCCAATGCAGTTGTATTGAAATTTGTCTGTAAACACAGAAAAATGGCATATTATGAAAACAGACAAAATTCTACATTGTGTTTGGACCAAATATGACCCCACACCCCTGGGCTTATAGTGCTTTCATTTTCCCATTCATTCCAATTGAGATCAATTATACTCCAATCATTTTCTAGTATTCACCAAATTCTTTTAAATAAAAAACATCTGGAGAGAGTGAGTTCCAGACTGAGGGAGGGACTTGCCACAGCAAAGCCCGACTGCTTGCCAACTTAAAGCATGATGGCGGGATTTCCAAACAGTGGGTGGTTTCTGAGCACAAATACCCATCAGTGTGAGGCTCCAGGAGCATGTCTGGAATATAGCCAGGGCTTGTACCGTTGAGATCCCTGAAAACCACAGCACTATCTTAAATTTAAGTTTACTTGCTGCTTTTTGGTTGACGTAAGCTGCATGTAGTTTGAAGACAGTAAATGCAGCTCTAAAATAAACTTCCAAAATGAAAAACAAGCCAATTAATTGTATATGTAGTATTACACATGTAATTTGAATCCGAATAGCACAAGCTAATTAACATGTACATATTCATTATTAATATTATGTATCTATTAATTATTCTGTACATATTAATATGTACATCAATCTGTATCATAAATAAAATACTATTTCATTTTTATCACACAGCATACTGTTACATTAGGAAAGCAAATCTTCCTTTGTTACAGTGATCTTAAATTTTCTGTCTGTAACAGACATGAAGAAGAATGTGGTGATATTACCAGTGATTCTTCTCTTTTCACAGGTTTGTAGAAAATAATCTCTAATAAAAATGTGAAAAGTAGGGTTCTTGAAATTGAGAAATATAATATTCCCAAATACAGTATTTTAAAAATAAACAACATATGCTAAACAGGACATTTACAGAATACATGCTATTTATGAGCTATATAATGTAAATGTAATGATTTATAAAGAAAATTAAGTTTTATGCCACAATCCTTAAACAATTTACAAGTAGTCCCAGTTAGGGCTGAAACTGCAAGCTGCTGTGGTAGCTTTTTCCGACAGAAAAAGCTCTTCCGCAATGAGCGGCATGGTGCGATACGTTCATTCTGCTACTTTCATTCTGCTACTTCTGCTGTTCCACTACTTTCATTCCATTACTTCCACTGGCTGCAAAAATAGCAGAACAATGTTTGTTCCAACAGTTTCAGTCTTCAGCAATTTCCATTGGCACTACGAAGTAGCAGAACAATGTTTGTTCCGACAATTTCTAAGATTGTTCTGACAGTTTCTGAAATAGTGGAATGCCGTTGGAATTTGCGGAATGCCGTCGGAAAAGCTGTGGAAGTTGCAGGCAATTCTGAAATGGCAGAATGAAATAGCGGAGTGGAAAAAGGATTTGCTGCTTCAGCCCTTACACTAATCATAACTATGGGTATTTTCAGACGTTACGAGATCACAGTGAACCACGGTGAATACCGACCTGTGGTCACTGTGTCCCGAATGTCTGTTTGGCGGCCGCCAGATGTTCGCCACGGTCAATACCCTCATGGGGTCAATTTGAACCACGCTTCCTGGGCTAGCCGGGGGAATGTCCCGGGAAGCGTGGTCAAAAAGATCCCCAGCGGGGACAAAAAAAAAGTAACGTCTGGCCGGTTGCCACGGCCCGGGATCCCCGGCGGGATCCTGGGCCATGGCGCATCCGGCCAAGCGACCCCGTAACGTCTGAAAACACCCTATGTGGTTGCAGGATTATAATGTTATTCTTCAGCACTGATTAAAATGAATTAATAACAATACACCTTGAAGTCATATTTTTTTTCTGAAACATGGTAATATTCAAGGAAAATGGGCACATCTGAATATTAGCCTGTTACCATATACTTTAGTAACTGCGCCTTTAAACCTGACAACCTTTTCTTTGTGTAAATTTTAGGTATGCTATCCCTCCAGAACATGGAAAACGACTTGAACGACTAGCTCAAGGTAAGGCAATTTTCAACGTTCTAATGTCACATCAAGACATTTTAATCAAAAGTCCTTGATTTTCAGGGATGTCTCTGATTTCAAGTAAAATAAAATGCTACCATCCACCTTACATATTTCATTTTTATTTGAAACAGTGGCATTTATTTCTGCTCTTAATCTGCCTGGAACATTGTAGTTTAATGCCATTTAAATTATTTTATTGTTTATTTTATTTTATTGTTTATTTTATTTATTTTATTCATATTTTTATTCTACCCTATCCCTTAGGCTCAGGGTGCCTTACAATTCTTTAACTTATTAACTGTAACATTGACAACTAACTAATTAATTCAACTCTTAATCCTCACAATCCTTGTCAGATAGGTTAGGATAAGAGATCTGTGACTGGCCCAAAGTCAACCAGTGAGTTCATAGCTAAGGTGAGACTCTCCCCCTACCTCTTGGTCTAAGTACTGTGCTCTTAACCACTACACCACACTGGGTATTTTCAGACGTTAGGAGATCACAGTGAACCACGGTGAATACTCACCTGTGGTCACTGTGACTCGCACGTCTGTTTGGCGGCCGCCAGATGTTCGCCACGCTCAATCCTCACATGGGGTCACTTTCAGCCACGCTTCCTGGGCTAGCCGCACCAATTCCCCGGGAAGCGCGGTGAAAGTGTTCCCCGGTGGGGATCAAAGAAAAGTAACGTCTGGTCAGTCGCGACGGCCCGGAATCACCGGCGGGATTCCGGGCCGTGGCGAAGTCGGCCAGACGCTGCGGCGGCATTGGCCCCGCCACCCGCCCGTCTCCCCAGAGGGCGGACAGCAGGGAGCGTGGAGGGGGCGGGGCCGTGCGGCTGCACGCTGCGCTGTGTGGCCCCGCCCCCTCCCCGATTCCCCGCCGGGATCCCCTGGCACGTCTGGTAGGGTGTGACGGGGTCATCCCGGCAGGGGATCAATGTATTGATTTCGTGACGGGGCCAACTGGCCCCGTCACGTCTGAAAACACCCACTGGCTCTTTTTTTGGGTGGGGGGGGGAGAAATTATGTCTTTGAAAATTAAAAAAATTATTTCTGATTGTTTTTTACTATATAATTTCTTTCTTGGCTTGTTCTTACTGTGCTAGTGCTGCTGGTTTTGTCTCAAAATTGAGAATCAAGCTATTAGAACAACTTCTTGGACTTGTGACATATGAGTCACAGGTGCCTTTTTGAAATGATGAGAAACATTTTTCAAAGTACCTAAGTGACTTTGGAGTCTAAATCCCAATTTTCATATGTGGCTTGGGCACTTCAGAGCCATACAGATTGAATGTCAATAGTTACAAATTAACTGTGAAATAGAATTTAGTCTGAAGTTTTTAGTACCCTAGGTGGAGCTGCTTCGGTATACAACAGTTAAGTTGTTTTAAAGAAACATAATCATGCTCTGCTTTCTAATGGCATTTGTACATTTTTGCTTTCTCCTGTATGGCGTGTACAAGAAAATGTGGTGCAGGTGTGCAAGTGGGACATTTGCGTATACACATGAATATGCACATTCAACCCCCTCCAGATACAAAAATCAGGGCGACCTGTCCCTTCTGAGCTACTACTAAGATTTTTCATATCTAGCATTTCTGACCTTATCTCCTTTTGCTGAAACATAAAATTAAGGCCCTGTCTGTCTGACATCCTAGCCAAATTACTGTTGGAAATGCAAGGACTGTGAGATCATTGCTTCCATTTGCCCAATGCAGAGTTTACAGAGGAGTGTGAGTAGCTAATCATCAATAAGCAGGCAGGAAGCATACTTAAGCTTAAGTAGCTTTATTAGGAAATACATGTAGGATAGGAAAGGCCTACATCTATGCTAAGTCCTAAGACTAGGTGTGTTCAAGAGGGAGGAAGGAAGCTCTCTGAGACACAAAGAGATGAGAAATCTCCTGGGGGAGGAGATTGACCAATCAGGTCCTGACAGGAGTAGGACAGATAGGATGGGGGAAGGGTTCCCTGATCTGTCTGTCTACTCCTGGTGTTTCTAGCAAACAAACAGGATGAGGTGCTTAGGGGGGATGCAACCAAAGGAATGTATTTCCAACACCCCTTCTCATCGTCCCGTGCACCGAATCATTTATGTGCACTGCTGACAATTCCCAATGCTTCTCGTAGCCTCTGGAAATTGTCTCTGGGTAGCGGTTTGGTCAGCACATCCGCTATCACTTCCTCTGTAGGACAATAAATCACTTCAACAAGTTCTTCTTCTTGCGCTTCTTGCACTGGTTGGCATTCTTTTGAATGTCTTGCCATGTTGAGGGCTCCTGTGGTTCCTCCACTTTTGCCGCGTAGGAGAGTCTCGCTGCTGGTACTCCTTTGTTGTGTCTTCCAGAACGTCTCACTTCTGGTTCTGGTTCAGCTTCAGTATTAGTGTTGGTGCCCCCTTCTGGTTCCAGTTCTGGTTCAGCTTCAGTATTAGTGTCGGTGCCCCCTTCTGGTTCCAGTTCTGGTTCTGCTTCAGTTTCAGTGTCAGCATCAGCATCTGTGTTAGTGTCAGTGCCCCCTTCTGGTTCAGGTTGATTGAACATGGTCAAATCAAGTGAAACTTCAGCTTCCTCTTTTATCTGCAGTTCTGCAGTCTTTTTCTGTCTTGATGAACTTGGCCTCATTAGGTCTGGCATTTGATCAGTGCTTTCCTTTTCATTTTCATCAAAATAGACCACACTGCTTATCTTCACATTTCCAGTGTCAGTGTCCATTACTCTGTATCCCTTGCATCCTTGTGCATAGCCAACAAGTATCCCTTCTTCACATCTGGTGTTAAGTTTGGTCCTTTTGGCCTTTGGGATATAAGCATAGGCTTTAGAGCCAAACACTCTAATGTGCCCCACACTGGGCTTGTTCCCATGCCATAGTTCATAAGGTGTTGCTTTTGCACCTTTGGTTGGGAGCCTGTTCTGCAGGTATGTGGCAGTCATTACTGCTTCCCCCCAGTATTTGTTTGGCAGATTCACATCCAAAAGCATACATCTCGCCATCTCTATGAGAGAGCGATTTTTTCTTTCTGCTACTCCATTTTGTTCTGGTGTATGCGGGATGGTTGTCTGGTGTTCAATTCCTTTTTGCTTCAAAAATTCTTTCATCTGTTTTGAAACATATTCACCTCCATTATCTGACCTTAGGATCTGAGGTGATCTTCCAAACTTATTGCTGGCTCTTGCAACATATTCCTTAAATTTCTCCAGCACCTGACTTTTCTCTTTAATCAAGTAAGTGAACGTGAACTTGGAAAAATCATCTATGAAAGTCAATGCATACTGGTTTCCTGCAATTGTTTTTGTCTTCATAGGACCACAGATATCACTATGAATGAGCTGTAGGGGGTGCTGTGTGGCTTCCTCCTTGCTCTGATGAAAGGAGGGCCTAGTTCCCTTTCCTTTTACACAGCAAACACATCTCTCATCTTTAGTTGCACATGAGTTCATTTTAAAATGTTTAACTAGGTCTGGAAGTGCATGCAACACATCTGCATTTCTATGGCCCATCCTTCTGTGCCATTTGCTTTCACAGTTCTTATGTCTGCAATCTTTTGCAGCATTTGCATACTGATCCTGTTGCAAGCAATCTACCTTGAATAGGCCATTTGAATCCAGCATTCCTCGCATAAAAAGCTCCTTTTCCTTTGAAATTCTGCAATATTTCCCTTCAAAATGCACTGCAAAACCTTTCTGTACAGCATACTTGACACTTATAAAATTATGATCCAATTCTGGGACATATAGAGCTTCTTCAATGGTAACTTTCATTTCCTCACCGTTTCCCAGATGACATATGAGTTTAGCCCTGCCTCTTCCTTGACAATAAACTTTCTCTCCATTAGCCAATCTTATAGGAGTTCTATAAGTCCTATCCAGATCAATAAATCTGTCTTTGTCCTTTATAAGATTTTTAGTTGCTCCAGAATCAACAAAGAAATCATGTGAAGCAGTCTCACATTCTATTCCTTCCACATTTTTAAGTTGAGATGCTTTTTCCTCAACCAGGCTGAAAGCCCTATCATGGCTCCCTTTGTTCTTTGCAGAGAAGCTGGGAACTTCTTGCTTGGTGCATTGATATGCGAGATGCATGGTTTCCCCGCAATTGAAGCAACACTTAACTCTTGCAGATCCTTTTGAATTTGCAAAAGGCTTCTTGTTCTCAGCTGCCTTGCAGGCAAGCTGTGAGGAAAAGTTTGGCTGTTCATTAGTTTGAGCCATATTAAATTCCTCAAGTTTCTGAATAACAACATCCAAAGATAGGTTATCCTGCATTTCTATTATCTGACAGACTGTTTGAAAAGTTGTTGGTGGTAAAGAGTTCAGCAGAAATGCCACTATCAATTCATCTGGTAAATTCAGCTTTTGATTTTCCAGTCTCCTGACTAGTTCAAGCAGGCCATTAACATGAGCTGAAAAATCTTCACTCTCATCCATTCTCATATTACAAAGTCTTTTAAGCATTTGTATCTTTGATATATTTGACTTCCCTTGATACAGTCTCTGTAAAATTTCCCACATATCTTTTGCAGTTAACTTGTCATGTATGTACACATGTAAACGCTGACTCACCGACATTGAGATGATTGCCATAGCTTTGTCATTTTTCTCATCCCAGAGTTCTTGTGCTGCCCCTGCATCTGTAGGTCTGTTGGACTCCAGCATTTTCCTTAGGCCTTGTCCTCCCAGTGCCATCCTTGCATTATGACTCCAAGCTTCATAGTTTGTTGCTCCAGTGAGCCTCTCTGGAATGGAGACCTTCAGCATAGAATCCATGGTCACAGAGACTAAAATCTTTCTTTTCTTTTCTGCCTTTAAGATTAATGCTAGCACTCAATTTTACTCACTCTGCGCTGCCTTTTGGGTGTCTGGGCCCATAACCCTGTTGGAAATGCAAGGACTGTGAGATCATTGCATCCATTTGCCCAATGCAGAGTTTACAGAGGAGTGTGAGTAGCTAATCATCAATAAGCAGGCAGGAAGCATACTTAAGCTTAAGTAGCTTTATTAGGAAATACATGTAGGATAGGAAAGGCCTACATCTATGCTAAGTCCTAAGACTAGGTGTGTTCAAGAGGGAGGAAGGAAGCTCTCTGAGACACAAAGAGATGAGAAATCTCCTGGGGGAGGAGATTGACCAATCAGGTCCTGACAGGAGTAGGACAGATAGGATGGGGGAAGGGTTCCCTGATCTGTCTGTCTACTCTTGGTGTTTCTAGCAAACAAACAGGATGAGGTGCTTAGGGGGGATGCCACCAAAGGAATGTATTTCCAACAATTACTACTACTACTACTACTGTTTATCATTTCTATAGCACTACTAGTTGTATGCAGCGCTGTACAGATACATTCCAACTTGTGTAATTACTTTCAGCACAACTAAATTCCTTCCTTTTTCTCCTTTCAAATCCCGTGACATTGGAAGTGTGCTGTTCCAGCTGTCTTAATTTGCTGAATCCACAGTATGCCTCCATGTAGCAGAGGACATACTTAGCTAGAGCCTCCTAGTTATGAGAATGCAATCAGGACAGTAACATCCAGGTTCTCCCTCCCCACCCCCACAGAAGATAAAGTAGGAGCTCTGAGATCCAAGCCTCTGCCCCCTTGGCACCATTCAAGTCCCTTGTTGTAAATTGTTACTTACTTACAACAAGTGTTACTTACTTGTATGGGCTTTGAGGTAGGAGGCAGCAGTGACTGTGGATAGATCTGGTGGGGAAATGATTACAGCCAGGAATCTGTGCTCACTGCTTTTTCCTCATTGCTGCCAATGGGGAAAATACAGTGAACACGGGTCCAGGATTACAGCACTTCCTGGACAGAAGAAAGAGACTCCCCTGCCTTTCCATCTTTTTTTGTTTTTCTCTTGGTTAGCAGAGGGCTTCACTAGCCCAGCACCAGCTCCACCTTCTGCTTGTTTCATGTATCTACCTGCCTGCAAATCTACTTCACCCAAGTAGTTAGGATAAATGGACTTCTTCTGTATGTGGTTTTGTTGTGCATGAGACTTGTCACTTGCTTATGAACAAGCACATAGCTCAGTGCATTTCACTGCATGAAGAAATTCCTATTTATCCAAAACAATCTAGAAAGCCTTTTGGATGCTTCTGGATGAAAAGCTGTCCTGACATATTATTATCAAAGGCTTCAGTCTATATAATTGGGAGTAGACTGGTCTTAAGGCAAACAGGGCAACTGTGTTCATATCTTGCTGCCCTGCTCATCGTGCCCCTTCCTCTCTGTGCGAGAGAGGAGGGAGCAGAAGGGACAGTGCAGCTGGGTTTTTAGACAACTGTGAGCCCCTCTAAGCAGTTCCACCATCTTACTGCCCTTCTCCATCTGCTTTCTCTCCACCAGTTCAGTAGAGGTGGACAAAAGTAGGTGGGTGGCTTCTGGCAGCCTCTTTCAGGACAGCCCCCTAGATCCCCCAAGCCACTTGTCTGTCCCTGTGGGGAATGGGATGTCCACACTTGTGCAAGCTTGCACATGTGAAGTGTGGTTTTCCCCTGTTGATTCTGGCCTAAGTCCTGACCAGTAAAGTGTGAGCAGATTGGTGAAATCACAAAGTGGGAGAATGGATGTAAATCAGCATAATAAAGAACACATCAAAGAATATTGGACTAACCTTAAATAATAAAAGTCATCAGGACCTGACAAAACGCATGCTAGGATGTAGAAGGAACTGGCTGATGAAATGTCAGAGTCACTGGTGGTTATACTTACAAACTTCTCGATAACAGGTGAGGACCCAGAAGGCTGGAGAAGGACAAATATAGTACCCATTTTTAAAAAGGGGAGAATAAGGGCAAATTTATAAAATATTCAATTTGTAAGCATCTTGAGAACAAAAAGGTAATTACTAGCAGTTAGCATGGGGTTTTCAAGAACAAGTCAAGCCATACCAACTTAATCTCTTTCTTTGTCAGGATAACTGGCTCAGTGGGTAAGGAACATAGTAGACATAATTAACCTGGATTTTAGTAAGGCTTTTGATACAGTTCCATGAGACATCCTTATAAGGAAAACAGAGAAATGTGGCCTAGATGGAACTACCATTCATGCATAATTTGTTGAATGATCACAAGCAAAGAGTGATCCATTCATTATTAATGCCAGAACAGGACCCTGTCTTGAATAGGGTTCCACAGATGTCTGTTCTAGGTCTGATGCTGTTCAACATTCTTATTAATGACTAAGGAATAGAAAATTCCTTATGAAAATACGTGTGAAATTTGCAGATGACACCAAATTAGGAGGAACTGCAAACATTCTACAGGATAGGCTAAAATTCAAAACAATCTTAACAAGTTTGAGAACAGGGCTGCAAATAGTAAAATGAAATTTCATAAACAAATGCAAGGTAATACACATAGGGCAGATAAATTGAAGGTATGAGTACAAAGTTCCTCTCCTTCCCTGTCGATCTTCATCGACAGGGTCACCATCCTTCCTGTCCCCCAAGCCCGTAGCTTAGGCTTCATCTTTGACTCACCTCTTTCTTTTAAACCCTACATCATCTCTGTTGCCAAATCCTGTCGCATCTCCCTCCATAACATTGCTAAGATTCTCCCTTTTCTCTCTGTCTCCTCTGCCAAAACCCTTGTTCATGCCCTGGTCATTTCTCGCCTCGATTACTGTAACCTCCTTCTCACTGGCCTCCCTCGCTCTCACCTTTCTCCCCTTATCTCCGTCCAAAACTCTGCTGCCAGGGTCATCCACCTTACCCGTTGCTTTGACCACATGCAGGCCCTCCTCTCCTCTCTTCACTGGCTCCCCCTTCCTGAATGAATCCTGCACAAGCTCCTAGTCTTTATTATTATTATTAATAAACATTTATATAGCGCCAGCAGTGTACCTGGCACTTTACAAAGTAATAAAATAGACACGGTCCCTGCCCCTAGGGCTTACAATCTGAGAGACAGGAGCTGGGGGAGAGACTTAGGAAGGGGAACAGAGGGAGAGACAAGGGGTCTAACATTCATGAAGATGCGAGGTCTCAAGTGCACGTACTTGGCTTGGTTACGATGAGAATGACAGCAGGCAGGTCCATGTTGCAAGGATAAGGGTAAACCGATCGTAGGTATAGGAATAGTGGCTCAGCAGGATAAAGAGTCAGACAGAGCAGAGCGAAAGAGGTGAGTTTTAAGGAGAGATTTGAAGGTATGAAGGGAGGGGGCAAGGCGGATGTGGACAGGGAGGGAGTTCCAGGCATGGGGGGCAGCAAGTGAGAAGGGACGAAGGCGCTTAGGGGAGCAGGGAAGGCGTGGAAGGGTGAGAGAAGGGACAGAGGAGGAGCGAAGTGCACGGGCTGGAGTATGGAGGGCGATAAGTGCAGAGAGGTAGGGGGGAGCAAGGTTGTGAAGAGCTTTATAGGTGAAGACTAGGAGCTTGTGCAGGATTCGTTCAGGAAGGGGAAGCCAGTGAAGCGAAGAGAGGAGGGGCTGCACATGGTCGAAGCGACTGGCGAGGTAGATGACCCTGGCAGCAGAGTTTTGGACAGAGATGAGGGGAGAAAGGTGAGACCGGGGAAGGCCAGTGAGAAGGAGGTTACAGTAATCGAGGCGAGAGATGACCAGAGCATGAACAAGAGTTTTGGCAGACGAGACAGAGAGAAAAGGGCGAATCTTAGCAATGTTATGGAGGGAGAAGCGACAGGATTTAGCAACAGAGTCAATGTAGGGTTTAAAAGAAAGGGCTGAGTCAAAGATGAAGCCTAGGCTACGGGCTTGGGGGACAGGCAGGATGGTGACTCCATCAATAGTTATTGACAGTGAGGAAGGAGAGGAAGGATGAGGGGGGAAGATAAGGAGTTCAGTTTTAGCCATGTTGAGTTTGAGTTGACGTTGAGACATCCAGGTAGAGATGTCAGAGAGACAGTTGATGAGACGAGCTTGAACAGAGGGAGAGAGAGAGGGAGTAGAGAGATAGAGTTGAGTGTCATCAGCATAGAGGTGGTATTGGAAGCCATGGGAGGCAATGAGTTTGCCTAAGGATGAGGTATAGATCGAGAAGAGGAGAGGGCCAAGAACAGAGCCTTGAGGAACACCAACTGAGAGGGGGAAGGAGGAGGAGGTGGAGTTGGAGAGAGACACATTAAAGGAGCGGTCAGAGAGGTAGGAGGAGAACCAGTTATGGACAGAGCCACAAAAGCCAAGGGAGTGAAGGGAATCCAGCAAGAGTGAGTGGTCAACAGTATCGAAGGCAGCAGAGAGATCAAGGAGGACAAGAATGGAATAGAGACGTTTAGATTTAGCCACCAGAAGATCGTTGGTGATCTTAGCGAGAGCAGTTTCAGTAGAATGAAGGGGGCGGAAGCCAGATTGGAGGGGGTCAAGGGAGGAGTTGGAGGATAGGAAGTCAAGGCAGCGGGAGTAGACAACACGTTCAAGCAGCTTGGAAGCAAAAGGAAGGAGTGAGACAGGACGATAGCTAGAAGGGTCAGAGGGGTCAAGAGTGGACTTTTTGAGAATAGGAGAGACTGTGGCATGTTTGAAGGCAGAAGGGAAAGAGCCAGTAGAGAGGGAGAGGTTGATGATGTGCAGTCTTCACCTATAAAGCTCTGCACAACCTTGCTCCCCCCTACCTCTCTGCGCTAATTTCCCTCCCTACTCCAGTCCGTGAACTCTGCTGTGCCTGAAACTCCCTCCCTGCCCACATCTGCCTTGCCCCCTCCCTTCGTACCTTCAGATCCCTTCTCAAGACCCACCTCTTCTGCTTTGCCCTCCCCGACTCCTCGCTCCCTCACCTAACTCCTGCTGATACCCTCCATTCAGTACAATCTGTTACCTGAGGTCTGTGCACTCATATCCTCACTACATGGACCAGCCAGCCATCATTCTTGATGTAACCAAGCCAAGCACATGCATCTGGGACCTTGCATCTTCGTGAATGTTACACTCCTTGTCTCTCCCTCTGTTCCCCTTCCTTCATCTCCCCTCCCACCCCGTCTCTCAGATTGTAAGCCCTAGGACAGGGACCGTGTCTATTCAGTTACTTTGTAAAGCACCAGGTACATTGCTGGCACTATATAAATGCTTGCTAATAATAATAATAATAATAATAATAATAATTATTATTATTATTAATAATAATTAATAATAATAAAATGGGAGATAATTGAATTGGCCATGGCTTTGCAGAGAAAGATCAAGGAGCAGTTGTGGATCACAGGCAGAACATGAGGGAGCAATTTGATGCTGTTGCAAAGAAGGGAAATGTCATTTCATTCTGCATCAACAGAAGCACTGTATGCAAAACATGAGAAGTCATTGTGCCACTGTACTTGGTCCTGGTGAGGCCCCAGCTGGAGTATGGCATTTACTTTTGCGGACCCCATTTTGAGAAAGAGAGAAAAAAGTTGGGAGAGGTTATGTATTAGAGCAACAAAGATGTGGAAGGGTTTGGAATAAAAAGCATATAAGGAGGGGTTGAAGGAGCTGGATATGTTTAACTTGGAGAATAGAAGATTTAGGGGGAAATAAATATGATGTTTGTCTACAAATATATGAAAGGCTGCCATAAAGAAGACGGAGGACAATTCTTCTGCTTTGTTATGGGTGACAGAACAAGAGGCAATGGGTACAAACTGAAGACAGATTTAGGCTGTTTTTATATGAACGGCGTGCCCTCATGCCAAAAAATTACGTGCCTGGTAAAAGTGCCAGGGGCATGGTTCAGACGAGACAATAAGCGCCTTATTGCTGCTCATGCATTCCTTTACAGACACAAATAAAATTTGCATTATCGAGGTATTTAATTCACGGCTGTAAAGGAATGCACAAGCTGCAATAAAGCGCGTATTGTCTCGTCTAAACTATGTCCTCGGCACTTTTACCAGGCTTGTGATTTTTTGTCATAAGGGTATGCCGTTCATATAAAAACAGTCTTAGACTGAACCTTGGAGAAAACGCCCTAAGTGTTGGGCAGTGGAACTGGCTACCCAGTAAAGTTATGGATTCTCCATCTTTGGAGGTTTTTAAGAAGAAGTTGGACAAGAATATGTTTGGGATTTTTTAAATATGGCAGATCCTGCACCATGCTGGGGATTGACTCTGTGCCCCATGGAGTCGCTTCCAGTTCTGTGGTTCTATGATATTGTTTGAGTCCCTTAAATTACATCAGAAATTGGCTTCATTTCATCATAGTACTAGGTATTTTGCTATTAGTTAAGCAGGCAAGGTGATAATTCTATTGCAACAATACTTCTTACTCAGAATACATTTTTAAAAATGTACTTTAAAAGTGTTTGACGTTTGCAGAGACTAGTGAGAATTTTACACACGTAACATTATTATTGAAGTGTTGGCAGACTAATATCTATAAAGATGGTGTGCCTAACTGGTCTGGTAAATTTAACTAACCATACAAGTGCAATTGGAATCTTTAACTTCTTTTGGGACAACTTGCTTTAAGGAATGCCTGAGTTCTTGGGTTGTGTTAATGCTGTAGAGGACAACACACACGTAGGCCACAGTAATCCTTAAATATACGGTAAATGAACTCTTTTAACTATATGCTCCTAACTTTTCTTTTAAGAATTGCTCCGCAGTTCCCCACGCGCTCTATGTGGGGCTACCCTTGGTGACGGTCTGGAGGTTACAGCTGGTGCAGAATGTGGCGGCCTGGCTCCTTACGGGGTCGTGTTGCCAGGAGCACATTACACTGGTGCTCTGTTTTCTGCACTGGCTGCCTATTTTCTTCCGGGCTCGATTCAAGGTATTGGTTCTTGCCTTTAAAGCCCTACACGGCCTTGGCCCGACCTATCTGCAGGATCGCCNTGCCTATTTTCTTCCGGGCTCGATTCAAGGTATTGGTTCTTGCCTTTAAAGCCCTACACGGCCTTGGCCCGACCTATCTGCAGGATCGCCTCACTCCCCGAGTCCTGGATCGACCCCTGTGGTCTGCTGGGGGTGCCTTCCTGAGGTCCCCCGTGCCAGTCAGTGAGCCACTATGGAGAGGGCGTTCTTGGTAGCCGCACCTCAGCTGTGGAACTCCCTCCCAGAGGAGGCTCACCTGGCCCCGGATCTGTTGACCTTTCGTCGCTTGTATAAGACCTGGCTGTTCCGCCTGGTGTTTGATGGAGGGGTTGGGTGAGGGTGGTTATGTGTTGGGGTGTGGGGGGTGGGGGTTATGGGTTTGTTTTTTTTTAATATATTTTTAAGTTGGGTGGGAATGTTTTATATGTATATGATTTGATTGTAAGCCGCCGCGAGCTGCCTGAGTGGAGTTGGGCTGGGTATTAAATTGTTAAAATAAATAAAAATAAATAAATATATTTGTTTGGTAGTGGAATTTGAGAAAGAGGCATCAGTGTGCTTCATTCTATAGTTACTTTCCATAAAAACACAGTTAAAATTTTAAAGTAAGCTGTCTTAAAATGATGAAAATGTCATGTCAGCCGCATGGTTGCAATTTACCTAATCAGTAAAGGTTAATAAACTTGCAGGATGAATGAGGATTCATACTTAATTACATGTTTATTTAAAACTGTTTTGCAGAAATACAGCATCTAAAAAAAGCTGCACGATTCAGAAGTGTTGATCTTGCTGACCAGATGCCTTCTGAATTAATTGAATTCTCCTAAATAATTAAAATGATAAAATAATGCAGTAAATGTGACGAAGCATTACAGGTTGTCTAGGTCAAGGCAATATTTGATACATAAAATTAAAGGAAGTCTAGGATATTTTCCATTATCTTGTCTGCACATCATAATTATCACACTTGCCTTTTATGCATGAATGCTTTCATCTTTGGTTTCCATTGAAAACTTGATTGACTATGGCACCTACAAATATTTTATCTGAAAGACATTAGACTTGCATCTAATAAAGGCAGCAGTTTGATTTTGCCCTTCAGCTGCTTTCTCATTTATGTAGTTTTTCCAATTTTATGTAGACATAAATGTAATAAAAATGTCAAGGGAGCTGTTATTGCAATTTTTAAACTCCTTGCTATGTTTGTCTGTAATACCATAGAATCCTTAAGGACCTTTTTTTTGTTTGACAGAATTAGTTAGAAAATACAGGGAAAATAGAGGCAGACTGGCAAATCATGAATGACAGTTTGGAAGATTTTCAGATTCTTTAAATAGATCCCTTAGTCACATGTGCTATTTTTTTTTTTTTTTTTAAAGAGATGACATCTATCTGTGATGTTCAATTATGTTAAACAAAGCAGTGACTGAAGTAGAATCCTATGGGGGTTTTCAAACAAGACAGTATTCTGCTGGAGTCTGTGTTCAGTCCAGGCAGCTCCTGCTCAGCCCCCACGCATGTGTTTTAGTGTGTAGAGCTAATAAATGGGCAGCCCCGCGTGCATTTCATGTGCATGTGGGCAGTCCCCCACTCACACGTTTACCAACAAACCTAACGGCCGGGCAGGCGTTCTTCCCCGCCGCGCTCTACCCATCCCCCTTTTTCAGTATCCTGCCCCTGTCGTCACGCGTGACCACAGGGAACCATGAGAAGAAGAAGCCACCCCAGCTGTTTCTTTCTTCTGGGACATCACTCCAGGAGATGCTCCAGCCCCTGTTATTCCCGAACACCACTGAGGTGCATACCTGCGTTTATACCTTTTGGTAACCTGATAACCTTTTGGTATGCACAAATTGCTGAGTTAATGTGCACAATAGCTTGCACACTAACTGTGCAAGCCCCATAACCCACAAAAGCGTAAACTGCAGCATTCACCTCTTATTTATTGTGCTGTACAAGCATAATTAGAGACCAGTCCCTGCCCAGAGGGGCTTAGAATCTAGGAAAGACATAGGGACGGGTACAACCCTAATGTAATTAGCTTCTAGGAAAGATCAGATTCTGAGAAAGATTTAAGGGGATTCTCAGCCTGGTGCGTAGGAGCACCAGAGAGCTCGGGCAATGTGTGAAAGTGCTCCCCAAGCCAGCTATCAGTAGTGCTTCGTGGCACTTTTAAACAGTCCTTCATCCATTAAAGTCAGTGTGAGCTGGGTTATTAACTTAAATGGGTGGAGGATTACCCTAAATGTCCTGTTATTAGTAAGGCAAATTTTCCCTTTCTGTCTTTCAATAGGGAGATGTCCAGATCTGCCCTGAGGGTGTTTCCTCCTTCTTTCTAAAGTCCTAGTGAGACAGCATCTCCTCACCCAAAAACCTTTCGTTTTGCAGGTTAAATAATTAAGTTAGAACTGTTCCCCCCCAAATGCCTTGCCCCCATTGCCCATTCCTGCAACTGATGCCTAGGTAAAAAGCATTGACTAAGTCCTGGAAGCGCTATTTCTGAGCCTCTAAAGTTGGCGAGGGGAAAGGGGGATTTGGGCATCCATATCCCCACTATTCTGAAAGTTCAGGGGGATGAATCCCCTCTGTTTCCACTATAATTATGTCCCTGCCAGGTTTTGAATTTACAGCAGACCAATTTGGCTGCATTAAACAATTGCTTTGGGCCCAGTGGTTCTTTGTGGGGAAAACAAACTCCACCCCTTCACTGTGTCAGTTTGTCACTTCAAGCAGCAATGGGATGGGTCATAGTGAAGGAACTGGGTTCTTTCCCACCCAGAGAGCCACCTCTGGAAGTCACCATGGAGCAAGAGCCACCAGTACTGTGCCCCTGCTGAGCCTGGAGCCCTGGAGCCAAACATTGCTGGCCACCATTGCAGCCTCTGTTCCCTGACCATTACCCATGCTGTGCTGGGGGAGCAGAGCCTGGAGGCTGAGGGGTGCTGGGAGCCAGGACTCCTGGGTTCTCGGGGAGGGGAAGTGGGGGCTGCTAGTGGGTTAGAGCAGGGGCTCGGGGCCTGGGAGCCAGGACTCCTGGGTTCACTGGGAGGGGAGTGGGGGTTAGTGGGTTAGAGCAGGGGTCTGGGAGTCAGGGCTCCTGGGTTCTCTGGGAGGGGAGTGGGGGCTAGTGACTTAGAGCAGGGGGGCTGGGAGCCAGGGCTCCTGGGTTCTCGGAGAGGGGAGTGGTGGCTAGTGGGTTAGTGCAGGGGGGACTGTGTGTGGTAAAATTGAGGTTTAGAAATCCTGAGAGAGATGTCACTGCAAGTCATGCGATTTATTTCAGTTGTGTTCAAAATGCTGGAAATGGGATGTGTGTGGTAAAATTGATGGGTCCCTGTGTTTTGGGTTTATAAATTATTTATTTTAAGCTTGGTGTGCATGTAGACTGTTTTTTCTTCCATCCGATGTTAACCCTGGGAACTCCTTGCTCCTGGGTTATGCCAGTGTTTTGCCAGTTTTGCCAGTGCTTTGGGTGTTTCCCTGTGTTTTGGGTTTATAAATTACTTATTTTAAGCTTGATGTGCATGTAGACTGTGTTTTCTTCTATCCGATGTTAGCCCTGGGAACTCCTTGCTGCTGGGTTTTACGCTAGTGTTTTGCCAGTTTTGCACCAGTGTTATGCCAGTATTTTGGGTGTTTCCCTGTGTTTTGGGTTTATAAATTATTTATTTTAAGCTTGATGTGCATGTAGACTGTGTTTTCTTCTATTCGATGTTAACCCTGGGAACTCCTTGCTGCTGGCTTGTGCCAGTGTTGTGCCAGTGTTTTGGGTGTTTCCCTGTGTTTTGGGTTTATAAATTATTTATTTTAAGCTTGATGTGCATGTAGACTGTGTTTTCTTCTATTCGATGTTAACCCTGGGAACTCCTTGCTGCTGGCTTGTGCCAGTGTTGTGCCAGTGTTTTGGGTGTTTCCCTGTGTTTTGGGTTTATAAATTATTTATTTTAAGCTTGATGTGCATGTAGACTCTGTTTTCTTCCATCCGATGTTAACCCTGGGAACTCCTTGCTGCTGGCTTTTGCCAGTGTTATGCCAGTTTTGTTCCAGTTTTGTGCCAGTGTTTTGCCAGTGTTATGCCAGTGTTTTGGGTGTTTCCCTGTGTTTGGGTTTATAAATTATTTATTTTAAGCTTGATGTGCATGTAGACTCTGTTTTCTTCCATCCGATGTTAACCCTGGGAACTCCTTGCTGCTGGGTTATGCGATGCCACTGGCCTACCGTCCGCCTTGCTCCGCCTACCATCCCCCTGGCTCTGCTTACCATCCCCCTGGCTCCGCCCCTAGGCCCGCCGGCCTTAGTGCCCCAGTGCCCCTCCAACATCAACACCCACCAGCCGCCCCTGATAGCTGCTCTGGTACTGGAAGCTCTTGCTGGGCTCTTGCTGCCCTGCACCATTGCTGCCCATACTCGGGAAGCAGAGCCTGACCTGAGCCTGCCTGCACCGACTGAAACTCACCTGGGAATGCCATCCCTGATATCACTGTGACCAAGCCAAGGCAGGGGCTTCTTTCCACACCATGAGACCTCCAGTCATAAGCTGCTGCTGTAAGTGGAGAAAGTGAATTGAACTGAATTGAAGCAGGGTCAAATTATTGGGATGGGGAATTGATTAATTATCTCAATTTCCATTGAATTGAATTGCAGAGAGGAGACTGAATTCATGCATATTTATGCAAATTATGCAGTGTTCTCAAGTAGTCACTTGCATCACTGCATTGCTCATCACTGGAAAAAGGTTGAGAACCCTTTAAATGCTTTATTACAGAATGTATATTGGTCAGTGAATCAGTCAGGTTTGTTTCTAGTGCACTGAAGCTGTCTTTGTGTAAAAACTAACATGATGGTACTCGGGCACTGCTGCGGACTTACCCCCTCCAGGGATGGGCCACCACCTGGCCGGGGCCCTGAACTAACGTGACATGGGTCTGGCCACAGGGGAGGATGGGGAGATGTACGCATGGATGTGTGTCTGCCCATCCCCGCTGCTGCACTGCGTGTAGCCGCTTCCTCTCTGGCAGTCAGCCAATGATGACCACCATGATGGCCGGCAGAGGAGGGGAGGGGGGGGGGCAGGAATCCTGACCGTGTCCAGTAAAGTGGATTTTTAAATGTGAAAGCCTGGTTTACTCCCGGTCAGGCAGACGGATACTGGCTGTGGTGGCAGCTAGTTTGAGCTGTGACTCGGGGACTAGCCCTGAGTCAGAGCCTGGGCTAGCTGTCACCAAGGCTGGGATCTATCCCATGCCAACATCTGGCAGCCAGGAACCAACATGACAGCGGCCTGTGGTCCACACCAGATCAAAGTGCTAGAAACTGCTGCAAAAATACTGTAAAACTGTTGTAAAATTCTTGGAAAGTGACAAAAACGTTCCAGAAAGTGATGAAAAGTCCTGGAAAGTGACGAAAATGATGCAAAAATTGGCAGAAACGTGGAATCATCAGAAACTGACAAAGTACCGATGGATGCTCGCAAGCACTCCCGAAAGGTCAGCATTTATCTTCAGAACGAATGGGAACGTTTGCTCTTCTCTCAGCACTAGTTTGTAGAGGGCCCTTTTTCAGAAATATTGTGGTGATTCAAGCTGAAACTCTTAACATCACGCTTGATCACACAGAGCTAGAGAAGGTTCAAGAATGTGTTTTTTCATTTGTACAAAATGTTGAGGCAGGCTGTAATATATACCTTTGTAAAGTGCAAACACTCTATTAGTGTTTTCTTTTAAGAGGGCTTTTAGTGGGGCTTCTGCTTACCTGTAGGTTGTTCAGAATGCAGCAGAACATTTGTCTCCTGGCTTGAGCTACCAAGCTATCTATAAACTGACAGATCCGTTTTTCAAAGCCTTAATGCTTCAGGCTCTAACCTTTATGGTTTGTGTGTTCTGTCACTGACCATTGCATTCTAGCATGCTGGCTTGAGATGTTCAGCCACAGTTGGCATAGGTATCAAGATTGCTCCCCCAAGAAAGCCAGGTTCTTTTATCTCAACCTGGATTTTTTAAAAAAATCCTGTACATTTTTATTGTAAAGTGGTTTTGGCTTGTTTACTCTTGGCCCCTAGTCCATTTCTTTCCCTTCCTGTATCCCTACCATTACCTATTGAGCCCACAATCCAGCTATGGGGAGTTCTGTGCTCCTGGCGATGGGGGCAAATGTGGAAAGGTGCGAAATTCACCTAACAGTTTGCATGTGCTGGCTGGCCCCAGCAGTTAAGTGCTGTGGTGGTGGAGGCACTCCCAGGCATCGAGAATTGCTATCGTCACCTGAGAAGGGGGTGGGGGAAGGCTGTGCTGGTGGGCGGCATTGGGGCATGGTAGCACTAGGAGATAAAGAAGCAGGGTCTGGGTCTTACCAGTATGCCCTGTGCAGGGGGATGGCTGGGGGAGGCTGGAGAGATGATCCGGCAAGCACTGGTGACTCTGCAAGTGGGTGGGGCCTTAGACACATGCAAAGAAAGTAAACAGATTAACCGACTGGGTCTTCTTCCTACCTTCCCAGCCATCCTCAAGGCACTGCTAAGATCCAGACCTCGTTCCCTACCCTAATGTGCGCTCAACCCTCACTAGTATAGTGAGCACAAGGCAGTTCTCTCACCCACCACCAGCGCAGCAATCGCCCCACATGCCCTACCAGTGCAGCAACTGCTCCCTCCCTCTTAGCACAGCAAGCCCCCCTGCAATCTCCCCTCCCTCACCTGACAGCACAGCAAACTCCAAGTGCAAGCTATCCAAACGTTTATCCATCTATGGGATATGAAGAAACCTGAGACTGATGGTTAGAAATGTCTTTGACTTATTGTTGAAAAGTGGGCATTACTTCATTCAATGAAGGGGGACTCTATATAAATAAAGCTATTATTATTAACTAATCATATTGTTAAAAGACAAAAGAAATACTTGCACTGGTGCATGTGCTTGCCTTGCACACTCGCATGCACACACATACAAAAACACCCCCCTATCATATAGGGATAGGGACTGGCTAAAAGGGGGATAGGATCTCTGAAAGACAGGGGACCTTTCTTTCACAAGTATGAGTCAAGGTCAGGGGTTCCCAAACTGGGGGTCATAACCCAAGGTAGAGTTGTGCCACCTGTGGAAGGGGTCAAAATTGCAATATTTGATATAAGCGATCAAGTATTTAATATATTTGATATACTGATATACTTAATAGCACTTACTTTGCAGAATAAGGGAACTTTTTAGGTTACTGCATCCATATTGGATGAAAATTCGGCTAAGAAGAGGCTGGATCTCTCAACTTTTCAAACCTCCCAATTTTAAAACGGCCTTTAATGTTGCATAGATATAAAATATCAGTGTGTACATAATTGCAATCTGGTAGAAATTCTGATCCAGTTTTAGTTTGGTTTTTTGCCTGCACAGTTTGCACTGTGTCTTCTTCAATACTATTGCAAGTTACTCTGCAGAAATAATCAGTAAATTCTGACCTTTTTTTTGCCAGTTAGTTTAGTGTAAATTGTTGCTTTTTTGCAGCAGGATGTCATGATTTTAATTTCTAGCCAATGGAAAAATGTTGGTGATGTACTTTAAAGCAATCTCTTCTTTTCAGTGTACATAAAGTTTATGGTACTGTGTGGGTTCTCTTTTCAAATAGATATTTATGTAAATTTATAAATTCAACTGAAAATTATTTCACAGCCCCTGTTAAGAATACTTGATGAAGAATACTAATTCAGATTGAAGTTTTAATAAATAATAGCCTAAAGATAAACATGTAATCGCACAGGTAGGTTCCTGAAAATTGACTGTAATTTTAAATGTGTGGAGCATTCAGCAGCTCCTACTTGTCCACATTTGGATACCTTAATAATATGTATTTAGATGCTCAACTTGTCTGTCTACTTGTGAAAATCATGGCTTATATTCTTTGCTATTTTAACGTGAACTGAAATTCAGCTTACAGTTCATGTATTTTGTGAAGTGCACTTTCTTTTTTTTCTGTTGAGATGATACAGGGCATAATTTTTGAGGTTCATTGTAAATATACATTCTAAATTGATATGAAGCACTTAATATACTTTGCATTACCTTCCTTCAGTGGTTTTCCAATTTAAATTAACTTATGACCAGTCACCACATTTGTTCGGGCCCTGATTGCAAATCCATATAGAAAGAGAATTAAATAGCCTCTTCTTTCTTCATTGATTTTAATTTAAAATTTAATTCATTTAATGCAGCACAAACATACAGATTTTAAAGGTTTGACAGGTTCATTTGAAATGTACTGCTAAAGAATAGCTTTTAATATTTCCACATATGTTAACAGTCTGATTGTTAAAAGTACTGTCCCTTAAAAGGTGACATGAAGTGTTGTGCAGATGTTTTGTAAGTGAAGTACTATTTCATGTAGTTTTATTTCTCTTTTATGCACTGAAAGGGAGGGTAAATAGACTTCTGTAACTAAATGGTAACTTGCCTTAACTTGTTTACCTATAATTTCCATTCTGAATGTTTATATTAGAGGAAAAAGGAAACAGAATGTGGTTATCACAGAGGAAAACATCATTTGCTTTTATTTATTTTATAAATGTGACAGAGGAGAAACGATGGTGTGTGCTGTGTCCACATATGACAATTATATTATAGAGAGCAAAATTGTTTTGGATCTGACCACAGTATGACAGACATTACAAAACAAAGGGTGAAAACACACAGGCTTCCTGGCCCGGGACAAGAAACAGTGGCAGCCACTCTCCTGGTTGGTGGGAAGCACTGAACAAATGTGCCGCTACCGGGAGAGCTGTCCCGCTGACCACACACCCTGGGTAGGGGTGTGTGCAGCTGATGTGCTGGCGCCCTGCTCTCAGCTCCCCATCACCTTGCTATGACAGGCAGCCATGGGTAGCCCCTCCCTGTGGTGGGGATTGCAGATGCGTTGGCTCATTGTGGCTTGTGTTGGTCCACGTGGGTGGCCCTTAGCCTGGAATGAGCGCCTGGGATCATCCAGAGAACTCATTCCGGGCTAGCCACCTACCCGCCTGAGGGCAGTAGTGGGCTAGCAGGGAAACAGATGTGCAGTGAGTCCCGGGCCATAGCGGGCCAGCATCACATCTGTTTTTACCCAAAGTGTTTCACCAGTCCCTAGCCTGCTATCTCATTGCCACATTCTTTCCCCCTGTACACTAGCCAATTCAAACTTCCCTAATTTACAAACTTCCCTAATTTAATTTAGTGAGTAAATCTCACTAAACATCAACCACTATCTCAGAAAAATATTATATCTCAACAAAAAACTACCAGTACAGTGTTGTGGTAAACTATTCTTCATTTAATGAAAGGCAACATGATCTTGGGGTTAGACCAAATGATTTGGAATAAGAGTTTCCAAATTCTATTACCAAATGCCCTTGCTTTGCTGTATGAGCTTTGGAGAGTCAGTTATCCTCTCTGTTTCTGTCTCCCTCCCTGCAAAATGGGAAAATAGTATTTAGTAATCTTTGTTGAGTGGTTTGAGATCTTTGAATTGCAGATGCTTTCTAAGCGCATGGTTTATTACTACCAAGTGTTCATTAATTTTGCAAAAATGCACTCCAAAGTTTGTTATAAAATGGTGTGAGTAAGCAAAACTAAGGACTAGTTCCAATGATCAATAGGATTGTGGCAAACCACCATGCTGCTCTCCTCTCCCTCATATCTGGACACTTCGTACAGCAGTGCAGGGTGGCTTCAGCAGATAGAAGTGAGTCATCGCATCATTTGCACTGCGCTGTTCCCTGTTTTCTGCTAGTTCACGTAGGGTATTTTCAGATGTTACGAGATCACGCTCAACCACAGTGAACCACGGTCAATCCCGCAGTGGGGCCAAAGTGCCCTGAACGTCTGTTTCGCGGGCACCATATGTTCACCACGGTCAATACCCACATGGGGTTAAAATCAACCATGCTTCCGGAGCTCCCCCCTGGACCATCTCCGAAAGCGTGGTCAATGAGATTCCTGACGGGAACCAACAAAAAGTAACATCTGGCCGGCAACCACTGGCCGGAATCAAAGGAAATTATTCCCAGCCAGGGACAAAGCATGCAGCGTCGCTGCCAGGCAGTCAGCAACAACACATACTGGGGAGGGAGATTTAAAGGGCACACAGCAGCAGCTGGGATGAGCCGGCCTGGCGCCTTCCGGGTGCTTTGACCACGGCCCGGCCCAGGATCGGCGTAATGTCTGTTGTGCTGCCCTGGGCCGTGATCTGGCAGCCCGATTTCCTGCTGTGGTCCTGGTCCCATCACATCTGTTCAGGGCTTTTATTGACCACGGGGGGTGGTTGTTCGGGTCACCCCCGCTGGGAATCCACTGTGGTGAATCGGGACCGTGTAACGTCTGAAATCACCCTTAGTTGAACTATATAGAGGTGAGACGCAGACCTATTAACGTATTGGCTGGCATGGTAACTTATCATTCCACCTTTTTTGCATTTTGGATAAAGTGTTAGTTCAGTTTCTCAAAATGAAGTGTTCTGAAGTGTAATAGCCTCGATATTTTAAATCACCTCCTTTTTCTTAATTACTAAAAAAGTTAAATTGAGTGATTCTGATTGTATCTCTTGATCATTAGATGAAGTAGTCAGGGTTCTAATGTATATTCATTTCAGCAGTTGCTGTTTCCAAAGGAACTTGGGAGAAAGCAGAGAGAGTCTAATTATTGAACTGCCCATTTCTTTTGCTAAATTAATTTTGCAGTGCCAACGTCCAGTATTTGTGGCTCTGTAGCCAAGGTTCCCAAACTGGAGGTCAGAAGAACCCAAAGGGTGGTCATGCCAGCTGTAGATGGGATTACGATTCTGGGTGAATTTGATACCCTTTGCACATCTTTGTTGCTGTCCGGGGTCATAGGATTATTTTTAAGGTGCAAAATTGGGTCATAAAGCCCCAAAGCTTTGGAACCGCTGGTCTTTACTTTCTTTTTCAGTTGTGAGACCTGTCACAAGCCATACTATAACTTGTCTTGGTCAGGAAGGAGGGGGTGTGTGGTTGGAGCTGGGAGGAAGCATGGAGGGCAAACAAGGAAGTGAGGGATGCTGAATGTGCTTAGGGAGAGGAGAGGAAGACAGTGGGAGTGAAGTGGATCATGGGAAGGGAAAAGAGAAAGAGTGACCGAGTAAAAGGGGAATATGTGTGTGTCTGTCCCTGTATTCCCTTCACCCTTGTCCATCTTGGATTGTAAACACACTGGGCAGGGACCCATCTCTGAAAATCTGTGATTGGTAAAGCGCTGCATATGCCTAGTAGTGCTATAGAAATGATAGGAAGTTAAGGGAAAGAAAGGAGATGTCGGGGTGGGGTGGGGTCGGGGATGGGGGGGCAAGAGAAAGGAAATGTATGGTGTGTTTTTCTTCTTCTATTTTTGTAATTTATAATTATGTTTTGTAGCTATAGCTGTCTGTGTCATGAGAATAATTATATCCACAAATTAAGGTTTCTCAACCAGAAAGTTTGGTAACCATTGATCTAGCCACTGAACTTCAACCACTACCACAATAAATGCATTGTTTGAACATCTGCTGTTACAGCCTTAGAGATACATCTCTAATGTTGCCTGAAGTCTAGGGGAAACCTTGAATAAAGAGCATGTTAGGGCAAAGCTTGAGATAACTCTAATAGTGCATATCAGATCATTTAAGCTAAAAGTGTATTTATATTTATATTTTCTTTGATCCTTGAATAAAATACCAACTTTGCCATAAAATTGTAGATGCCTTGGAAATATGAATTTGAACAAGATTAAAAATTAAAAAGTACTTTTAAAGCCCCACTGTGGAAGAATTCTTCTTGGTGTTTTTAAAAAACAACAACAAACCCCCCCTAAAACAACAAAATCCAGCAAATATATCATTTCAAATATATCATTTGAAAATCTGAAGGCTTAATTATAAAAGAGAGGCTTCTCTTGTTATGTAGGTATCACAGGGTGATTTCAGACGTGACAGGGCGCCTATTGGCCCCACGGAATCACCTTTCTGATTCCCGGTCAACAGATGAGCCGGCTGATTCCGGCGGGGAATCTGGGGAGGGGGCGGGGCTGTGTGCAGCTGCACAGCCCTGCCCCCCCACGCTCTCCCAGAAGCCCGCCCTCCTGGAGAAGGGTGGGCCCAGCGGCCAATGTGGCCGCTGCGCCCAATTCCGTCCCGAAGTCTGGGCCACGGCCTGGATTCGGCAGTGGTAACAGACGTTACCATCCGCCGATTCTGGGCCGTGGTTCAATTAACCATGCTTTCGGGGATGGTGCCCGGATCATCCTCGAAGGTGTAGTTATTTTGCTCACCGCCGGTGGTTCACCGTGGTGAACATCTGGCAGTGAGCAACCAGACGTTACGGGACCATCTGTCACCACAGGGGATTGTCCGTGGTTGACCGTGATCTCGTAACGTTTGAAAATACCCACAGTTGTCAACATTGACTGGGAAAGAATTTCAATAGATGTATGCAACTGCATGCTTTGGATTAACTAAAATATGACTGAGAATGTCTGTACTTTTTAAACTGAAGCAATCCTGACTGTTTATTTTGCCTTACTAGGATTCTTTCCAAGCAGCTCCCAAGGATGTGATGCTTTTCTTCGCCACAAGATGACACTGATTTCTCCCTCAATATTAAAAAAATATGGAATTCCCTTTGACAAGGTACATCATTATTTATTTAAAAATTGGGCCTTTGTACATTGTATGATAGCATGTATAGCTATATAAAAGCAAGGCAAAACAATATCTTTTTATACAGCTACAGACTTTGTTACTGTTATTTCATCAAAGTTCTATGGTAATAGTTCATTTCCCTGGTTAGGCTGGAGTTTTCAAAGGAGAATTTTGGTCCCCAAATCCAACAAAATTTCAGTGGGAGTAGGGCACCAAACTCTCTCTTAAAAGCTCTCTGGAAATTTATGTTTAAAAATATACTTTAAAATTTAAAGATTTTAAATCCAGAAATTGAATAGTAATTTCTAAATTGCTGAAGCTATCAATGGCATATTGTTTACTCACTTTTATTAATATGTAAAGCCAAATTCATTAGATTTGATCCTATTATATTAATTCAGATTTTAACCCTTAACAGTTGATCATACTATGTCAGTATAAAACAGTTTTTATGAAATATGTATTGCTATTGGACTTGCCTTGCTTTTGTTATGAAATGCAATGTAATATTTATTGACATTTAGTGGTAATAAGTTTCATATGAAAGCACAAGCTTTGTGACTGAGTCGGAATTACTCCATAAAATGAACATTTTCTATAAAGCAAGAGAAATGCAGGAGGAGGGGAGGAAGAGTTTAGATTTGAAGAAGATTAAATATGTAGCTAGTTTCAAAAACATTAAAAATATGTATGTTCACCACAAAGCTTGATTTTGTGTGTGTGTGTCCCATAATCTCTACCTTAGAAGGTTTTTTCATTTATGATGGGTACCCCAGGGCTTGTGCCTGTAAAGCACTTTGAGGTTCGGACATTGGAGCAAACATCTTAATTTCATGTGGGTGCCAGAAAGTGAAAGTGCTACTGTTTTCTCAAAGAAGCATCATCCTGTGGCAAGAATCATTCAGCAACTTGGTGAGCCTGTTCAGAGGTGCAGGTATACTCAACACTTCTTGCTGGACATCTGTTTATCTTATATTGAGATTTAGAAACCTTCTGATTGCTACACGGTTATGATTCTTGATTTCTCACTTCCCAAGCTGTTCTAAAGTGCACAAACAAGACAGACAATAAGTCTTTTTATTTTCACATAAAAACCTACTTAAGGAAAAAGCATATTGTTGTGGTGTCTGCCTTCATATATATGATGTGCTTGTTTATCTGTAACAGGAAGATGTAAACCCAACTTGTCACTTATTCATTCTCTTCATTTACAGTGAGTAGCCATGGTGAAAGATCTCCAATGCTTTTCAGTTTAGATTTATGAAAGATTATGAATTGTGACCAAAAGCAGCAATATTTTTGCCAAATCTGTCCCCTTATATAAGACCAGCAGCTACAAATGATAAGGTTAGGTTTATTAAACGTTGTTAGCCCCATGGCTATCACAACTAAAAAAACACATAATAAAACAAGCATAATATAAAATAAATTACAATAACTGTCAACATAATTCTTTACACGACCCATACAAAACCACCCTCAGGGGGACATATTTGGGTAATACGAGCTCAGGACAACACCCAGCCTTCATATATCCTGGTAAGGCATACGGTCTGAAGCAAACCGTCTGCGAATATTTTCACACCTCAGGGCAAAGATGGCAATCGCTTTGGTTCTTGAACAGTCAATATCTCCTAATAGGTAAATCAACTGCTGGATCTTAGGCCGGTCCAGATCCCAGCCAATATGAGTTTGTAAAAAGTTTCGATGTAAGTTGTAAAGGGGGCAAGTGATCAAATAATGGGTCAGATCTTCTATCCCCTCTCCACATGGGCATATCTGCTCAGCATAAGTTGTACCTTGATATCTTCCTATCCGAACTGCTGTAGTAATTTTCTGAAATCTCAAAGCTGTAAACGCTTTTCTGAGCGTTTGAGAGAGGTATGAGGTGCCCCCCCATGACGGAATTACATATTTATACAAGGGAGAGATCAGAATTTCACTAGCCAAAGTTCTTGTTTTCTGGCGATCAATATCACTGATTTGCTGATAGATAAGCTTAACTGTTTGCGAGCTAGAATATCCAGATAAAATTGTTTCAGTAAAGCCCAAAGAGGCCAGGTAAGCTCTAACTGCAATCCACCAGATGTCTGTACTACCAGTAGGATCACTATATTTGTCCCTTATTGCCATGGACACTAGGGAGGAGTCTGGAACATCCCTCAATTTAACCCAAAATTTCAGGAGGCACCTCTGTGCCAATGCTTTCAAAGAAAGGTCTCCTAGTTCCAGTGAAATAATCGCTGCACTTGTGGCCGGCGGAAGCCCCCAAAACCTCCGCAAAAATCAGCTAATTACTATCTGCAATCTATCCAAAGCCAGCTGGTCATATCCCCATGTTGGCACCCCATATAATAATCTTGCCACTACCTTAGCCATCAAGATCTTCTGTACTGCTCTAATACAGTTTTGGCCATGACAATAAAAGAAGCGCTGGATTGCCAAGGATTCTACTTGTGCTTTAAGCTTGGTTGCCAATATATTTTATTTATTTATTTATTTATTCCATTTGTACCCCGTCCCTCCTGAACACAGCTCGGGGCGGCTTCCAACAATAAAACACAATAATATAAACAATTTAAAACACATAAAAAATACACTATCAAAATATTACATAAAAGAACAAGGCCCAGGATACATAAAACAATAAATAGGATAGGGGAGATAAAAAAAACCCCCACTGCACCCTCCCCCACTCCCCAAAGGCCTGGACGAACAACCAGGCCTTGCACCTCTTTCGAAATATCAAGAGGCTTGGGGCCAGGCGAGCTTCCTCTGGTAGGGACGCAGCCTCCGCACCAGATACAGCTGGCGAAAGGCAGCCTTTGCGACTGCCTCCACCTGCCGCTCTAGGTGGAGCTCCGCGTCCAGCACCACCCCCAGATTCCGGCCCTGTTGAGCTATGGCAGGGCGAACCCCCCCAATAAGGGGGGCCGATACCTCCCTCGCTCTCCGCACCACCATCACCTCCGTCTTATCGGGGTTAAGCTTCAGTCTTCTCTGCCACATCCATTCTGCCACGGGCTCCAAACACTGGGATAGCACCGAGATAGCAGGGTTTGGGTCCGTTGAAAAAGAGAGGTACAGCTGAGTATCATCAGCATATTGGTGACAACGCACCCCATATCCTCTCACGACCTCCCCCTGGGGCTGCATATATACATTAAACAATAATGGAGACAGAATGGAACCCTGTGGAAGGCCGCATGATAAGGCACGGGGGCAAGATGTCTCCTCCCCCAGCACCACCCGCTGGCTTCTCCCCGAGAGGAATGAACGGAGCCGTTCCAAAACAGTCCCATCCAGACCCCCCCAGGTCACGCAGCCGTCTCAACAGCCCATGGTCGACGGTATCAAAAGCAGCCGAGAGATCTAGCAGGATGAGAAATGTTGAACATCCTGCATCCATCTCCCGGCAGAGGTCGTCGACCAAGGCCACCAACGCCGTCTCGGTGCCATAGCCGGAGCGGAACCCAGATTGAAACTGGTCCAGGAAACTGATGCTATCTAGATGTACCTGGAGCTGGAGTGCCACCGCCCGCTCAATAACCTTCCCTAAAAAGGGAAGGTTAGAAACAGTACAGTAACTGGCGAGGGCACCCACGTCCAATGATGGTTTCTTCAGTAGGGGGCACACCACCGCCTCCTTGAGACTGGGCGACAGCCTCCCCTGCTGTAAGGACGTGTTCACTACCCTCGCCAGCACCGTCCCCAACGTCTCCCTGGAGGCTTTCACCAGTCAGGATGGTCATGGATCAAGTTCGGAACAAGTGGCCCTCACAGATCCCAAGTGACGCCGGTCGCATCGGCCAGCGTCACTTCCTGAAACTCCCCCCCTAAATATGGACCAGACGGGACCTCCATCACCTCACGCTCTCTACCTACTGCCCCCAATCCAGCGGCAAAGTTATATGGGGATGCCAAGTCCCGTTAGCTGCAAAAATAATTCCTAAGTATTTATAGGAGCGCACTTGTTCTAGCCTATGTCCCTGCATAGCCCACCTGAATTTTGCGCAAACCAAGATTTTAGTTTTTTCGTAGTTTATACTAAGGTGCTTATTGGAGCACCTCGCTGCAAAATCATACAGGGAACTGTCCAAACCACGTTTAGAAAGAGATAATAGGACCATATCATCGGCATACATCAGGATGTGCACTTTTTCTTTGCCTATACTGGGAGGATGATACCGCCCTGGATTCTTATGCTCCATTATAAGAAAGTTCACATAAATATTATAAAGTGTTGGTGCTAACAAGCATCCTTGTCTGGGTATTTTCAGACGTTACGTGATCACGGTCAACCACAGTGAATCCCCACATGGTGATCGCGATCATGGAACGTCTGTTGGGGGGAATGGAAGTTCCCCCCAGATGTTCACCCCCGTGAATCACGGGGGGGAATCACATTCACCACGTGAACGGCAGTCCTGGTGGGACCGGCGCCGTTTGCGTGGTGAATGCGATTCCCCCCATAATGAAGGGGACTGTATCGTCTGTCCCCAGACCGTGGCGGGATTCTGGGCCGTGGTCAATGCGAGTGGGCGCTGCGGCCGCATTGGTCACGGCGCCCGCCCGTCTCCTGGAGGGCGGGCGGCCAGGAAAGCGGGAGGGGACGGGGCTGTGTGGCCGCACGTTGCACTGCGCAGCCCCGCCCCCCCCAGATTCCCTGCCAGGATCGACCACCGCATCTGTTGGCCCGTTATGCGGTGGCCCCGGCAGGGAATCAAAGGGGTGATTCCGTGCCGGGGCCAGTCGGCCCTGTCACGTCTGAAAATACCCTCTGACCCCTTGATGAGTATACACCTGTTCAGACAATGCCCCACTAGGAGGCATTCTCACCCTCAAATATGTGTCAGAATATGAGGATTTAATTAGAGCAACCTACCACCTATCTATATCTATGCATTCTAGTTCTTCCCACAAAAGTGGCCTGCAAATCCTATCAAACGCAGCAGACAAATCTATAAACGCCAGAAATAACTTGCGCTTACGTCACTGGTAGCTACCAATAATATGGTGAAGTATAAATGCATGTCCTGTCGTGGAGTGGTTGGGGCGGAAACCTGCTTGCTCCTCAGCCAGAATATCTTGGTCAATGCACCAAGCCTGCAAACGTGTTAATAAGAGGGTACAAATGAAGTTAATCTTAGAATTTATAGCAAGAGCACAACGTGTACTTCATATTGCCTGGTCCAATTTTTATTATCATCTATATTACATACATGATAAACGTGATGAGTGAAGGTTCATTAATTAAATAGGATTTACCAGGAGTGTGATTAAAACTTAAAATGTTACTGACGACTCCTGAAAGTTTTAACAGCCCAATATGCAGTAATTTGAAAAATAACTAGGACTGCATCCTCACAAAACTTTTTTCTTACTATTTTAGTCTTTTATAGGAGATTGTAAACCTACATTTCCACTGCTCCCACGTTCCCTCCCTCTGCTTTAAAAGTTATCTCCTATTGTTTTGACTGCTTCTAGATATCCCATAATGGTGCGTAGTTCTGCACTTGCTGTATGGGGCAGAAAGACTGACAACAAGATTAATCTCTTCACATGTTATGACAAATGCTTATAAGGGAATTAGCATAATTGTCAAACCTCATTTCTAAGTTAAACTTTTTGGATTAACTACACATCACACCTGCTGCACCCTGCAACCTAACCTTTATGCATGATAAAAAAAACAAGGGGAAGGGACTTTCACAGACTGAGGGTAATTTCAGCCGTGACGATACCACAGTCAACCACAGCGAACCACTGTCAATCCCGCAGTGCGGCCAAAGAGCCGTGAACGTCTGATCAGTGGCATCCAGATGTTCACCATGGGCAATTACCCACAGGGGCCAAAGCCAACCATGCTTCCGGAGGTCAGGATGGCACCATCCCTGGAAACATGGTGAAAGCGATTCCACTGGGAAACTGCCAAAAGTAACGACTGAACGCCAACCACCAGGCGGAATCAGAACAAACGATCCTCAGCCATGGCGAGAGCACACAGACTGGGGAGGGAGATTTAAAGGGCACACAGTAGCAGGGGAACGAGGTGGGACGGAGCAAGATGGAAGGGAGAGGAGAACGGAGGGCGAGCGAGGCAGGGGGAGGAGGGGGTGGGCGGTAGGGCACAGGGAGCACTGTAGGGACAATAAACACAAGGTGTAGCTACAACAACTGCTTTATTGTCTGCTTCATGGTAACAGGAAGTGGCAGGGGATTGGATGAACTGCTGGCCAGTGTGTGCCTGCAGACTGGGACCCTCCCCTGAGTGCACCTGTGCTCCCGTTCTGGGGGCTCGTGCCCCGAGCTCGCATGCGCCCATCAGTGTGGTCCGCAGCTGGTTGCCTGTTGTCATCACCTCCCTGCTATCAGTGCTTGCTGGACATTCTGAGCTCTCAGTTCCTGCAGCTGTGCTGGGTCTGCTCCCCACACATCGCTTGCTAGCCGTGCCTTGTTGCGGCCTGCGGCCTTATCGTGTGTCCTTGAAGCTCCCCTGCTTCCCTCCCCAGCCCACATGGCATCGTGGGGCCCCTCTTTCCTTGCTTCTCAGACCCTCTTCCCGCTGGACTATGGCCAGCAGTGCTACCCCTGGGCTCCCGCGCCCCAGATCACCTGGCGCCCCCCATAGCTGGACCTTCCAGGAGACCATGGCCCTATGTGACCTGTGGCAGTCCCTGGCTGTGCAACTGCTCCTGTGCTGCCCAGATACCATCTTGGAGTCTGAGGTCCGGCCTTCGCTACTTCGGCTATGAGGCGAGCACTCGCGATTGCTGGCTCCATACGGAGGCGCTGGGTCTCCATCCTTTCCCGATGGGCGCATTCAGGAGATGAGGTGCTCGCATGTGGCATGGTCCGCGGTGGAGACAGTGTCGGCCCTCTAGGTCTGTTCATGACCAGTCTGGAGAAGTGGGGCCCTGCCCTGGCCGTTTCCTTCTTCTGGTGCATCCACAGGGCCCATGGCTACCAGTGGTCGCGTGGGGCGGCGTATCACTTCCTGTTGGAACTTGGACACCTGCTGTGGCCCCCAGCTGCTGACTACCTTGTCGGAGCCCACTGTACCGGAGCTGGCGGCGCTGGCTGCTGTGTGGTCCCATGCTGATGTTCAGGTGGAGCTCGCCTGCCTGGATCTGTTCGAGGGCTACTACCTCGTTGCCCACCACATGGCGGGGTTGGGCTACCAGTGGGGCATGCTTCAGTGGCCCCACTATGTGCATCTGGCGGGCCAACTGGTCCCAGCCCCCTTCGTGACCCTATGCAGCTGGCTGTGAGGCCCCCGTGTCTTCGGTGTCCTGGATGACAGCCTCACCATGTGCTCCCTGCAGCTCCCTGCCGTCTCGGGGTACTGGCCGCTCGCTCCGCGCTGTTCTGACCTTGTCGCTGTTGTGGCTCCATTTCACTCACCTGAGTCGCTGTGCCCCCTCCGTGGACACCCCCTGTTTGTTGCTGCCTGTGGTGTTCCTCTCCGTGCCCGGCCCCCCCTTTGGCTGGTTTCTGCTGCCTGTGACCTCTCCTGGCTCTCCCCGTGGTGTCTTCCTCCCTCGCCCGGCCGCCCGCTCACCTATGTCCGTGCCCTGCCCCCTGGGTGCCTCCTTGACTGTGCAGGACTTGGGGCCCCTGGACAGCGCCTCCCGGCTTCCTCCGGGTGGGGTGTGTGCATGTGCTTCCCGCAGGCTTCTGCTCGTATCTGTCCCCAGCTGTGCTTCTGCAACAGCGCGGGGGATCCTTGCAATCTGGACCTGCCTTGAACCGCTCCGGTGCCTTCCCCGGCTTGTTTGCCCTCCCCCTGTGACCCTACTCTGTCCCTGTGGGGACCCCTGTGACTTGGACTGCCTGTGTTGCTGTTGCGTGGCCCGTGCAGCCTGTGCTGTCAGCGGGGTTCTGTTTGCCTTTCCCTGTGCCATGGACTGTTCCCGGCCCAATCCCCTCCCCTTCCTTGGCCTGGGCCTCCCCCCCCCCGTGTCTGTGGTGCTGTTTGTGTTGACCTTCCCGAAGTGCTTCCCCCTTCCTTCCTGTCCTGTTCGGTGTGTTTGCACCTGGGCGTGTGTGTGTGGTTTGTGTTCTGCAGTGTCTGTGGCTTCCCTGTGCCTGTTGTATGTGCTGCCTCTGCCGCTCTTCTCCCTCCTCCCCCTCCCTTCCTGTTTCCCTTGTGTCTGGATTGAGCTATTTTGTATAAATTTTGTTTATGTGAAAGTATTTTGCTTTCTGAATGATATCATATGGGTATTTTAGTTGCTTTATTCATTTTCTATAATACATATGTGTAACAGGGAGCCTGCAAGAGGCTATGTCCCTTTAAGATTGTACTTAGTTACTGTCATTAAGGGACATGTAAAATGTCTGACTGACTTAAGATGGCTGCCTGGGCAGAGCTTAAGTCAGACAGTCACCCAGGTGCCAATCGGAGTGAGTGCCATGAAGCACTCTGGGAATATATAAACTGAAGCCTCAGTTGGAGTTAGGAGGCCGTGTAGGAGATGGAACTCCTTGGAGAGCTGTCGCTTCTACTAGAGTAACCAGAAGCCTTAGAGGCCTGGGACCTGCCCTGACCTCCCCCTTGCTGCGAGTCCTGCCCTAGCATCAGTTGGACTGATGTGGGACTCAGATTGTGTGGGAACGTGAGGTGGGACTTTACTCCAAAGGGGCAATATAGACTTATTGGGTTAGTACAGCGCAAGGCTGGAAACCCTCGTCTGCACCACCGGAGGCGTTAGCCTGGGCACAGGGGTGGCTGGAGCCCAGGACCTCTCAACTGTCTTGGGTCTGAGAGTTACATCAATGCCATTTACCCTGCGCAGGACCAGTACCCTGCATATTTAAGAACTGTGAAACATTCATGTCCTGGGGTCACGCTAATTTGCCAGGTGACTCTGGAGTGTCCCCTGGCGTCCAGAGGGCCCCCGGTGAGAATATGTAACTACCAATTCTTTTTAGACCCTTCTAGTTTTCCATAGATTTGTTAAATAAAACCCTACAATTTTGATCTATTTTTTAAAAATTTGATGAGTTTGTGCAATATGATTTTCTGCATGTAAAAATGGAAAGTGCATATAGGCCATTTTTAGACGTGCACAGCAAACACGCTGCATAAAATCTCGCTGCGTGTAAATATGCCGCATGTGGGATTTAGGCGTGACATTACGCGCGTTAAAGCCTGTCGCACACTCTTTTAAAGCCATGAAGTAAATACCTCGACATCAAGGTATTTAATTTGCGGCTTTGAAAGAATGCGCAACCGGCTTTAACATGTGAAATGTCACGTCTAACTCCCACGTGCAGCATATTTACACACAGGGAGATTTTATGCAGCGTGTTCATCGTGCATGTCTAAAAGCAGCCCAAGTCTAGTGAGTTGCCGACTACAGACAGATTTGTTTTTGATCTCTTTAGACTTGTTGTCAGAGGGAGCAAGGGGAGTTCAGGAAAGTTATTTGCCTTATTTCAGCACCTTGGCTCTTCCATTTTTTTAAAAAAAATTTAAGATCGTTAAATAGAATAAATTTTGTCCTGTCATCTAGTACTGGGAGAGAGCAGCCTGTACCCAAGTTCAGTTGTAATTAATGGGATTCAGTAAGAATGTGAATAGAGAGAATCAGGCTGTGATCTCTCACGGCTTGGAGTGATAGAACTGGAAACGTGCTGAATGCTGATAAGCCAGCCTACGCCTACCAGGTGACAGCTGAACCGCTGCTTATTGCAATAGAACACCTGCTAAAATGTCATCAGTGGCGTGTGTGTGTGTGTGTGTGTGTGTGTGTGTGTGTGTGTGATGAGATAAATTTGGGAATTGCTGGCAAAGAGAATGTTTTTACTTGTACATCCGTGCAACACGGCTAGAAACGCTAATCGCAGCATGTGCACCTGTCTGTGCTCTGTATATTTACACGCTCCTGTGCTTATGCTTTATATAAAAGTACGCAACTGCTATGAATTCATGGTAGAATGATTTACATATTTGCATATAATTTATAATGTTTTAATTCCTTTGCCTTAAAAACTGGATGGAGTTTCTCTGTTTCTTTTTACTGAGGCCTAAAATACAGCAATGGTGTTGGTACAAAAAGAAACCCTAGGATTATATTTGGAGAGCCACTGTTTTGAATCGCTAGCCACATGCGAACACAAAATGCACATACAACTTTCAGAGGTTTGGAAGTTTGGAATTGTGCAGGTTTTCATTTTTCAAATAAGAAAATAAATTCCTCAAAAGTATGTTAATACAGTACTGCAAAATACAGTATAACATTCTTATAGGTATAGAGTGGCAGATTTATGGTGGTTGAGTAAGGCTAATTTATTTTTAAAGAAACTTTTTACTTAAATTCACAATAATAATGCTGCCATAGCATCTCTTCATAATTTATCTCTCTTTCCTGTGTTGATCTTGCAAAGCTTTCTCAAACCAAGAAATGACAGCAATCTGATCTGCAAAAAGGCCTCCATGTCTTCCATTAACTGATGCTTGGTGCCCACCCATCTGTTAGTAATTGTTTTTCCACAATATTGGCACAATTTGACTGGCTACTTTCCACTGGGCCTGTTCTCTGTTTTATATATTCAGTATAAAAGGGCAAGTATAAATGGTGTCTTGGAATCATCCTTCAGTTCCTTGCTCTTGTATCTCTGGGGCTATGGAGTAGCTCTTGTTAGCCAGCTGAAAAGATACCATCTGTACTACAACAGCCAGTCAGTTCACCCATAATACAGCGTTTGATGGCTGGGCTTTTATGGAGCACTCAGTGGAGATTAAAACTGTCCACCACCTGGAGGATAACAGGTGGTGGTTCAACTGCCTGATCTTCATGGGATAAAGCTCCCTGGTGGTGCAGAAGACCTGGCTAGCACAAGGAAATACACATTGCTCTTTTTTCTGGCAAGAGACTTCAGCCGTGTTTCTTTACTTTTATCCTACTGTTTTTTCTGTAATTTATACTACATGTTCACTGTCTGACATTTACATTTTGTGAAGTACAGTGTTTACAAATTTGGCATACAGAAATGAGGCTGTACAAAAAAGTTGTATCTTTTTTGAGGTGTCAGTGATTTGCTAGACAACTTCAGTTTATTGAGTCAGAAAGCTGCAGGTTCTTTCCACTGAGTAACTCTACATTATATTTTATAAAGAGAAAATTATCCTCTGGATACATTCTGGTTTAGTGTTTAGTAGGGGTGGGACTTGGTGGGAAATACCGGTTACTGGTTTTACCGGGTACCGGATCTCTGAATACTGGATTACCAGATTAGAACCGGTATACTGGTACCGGATCTTTTCCCATTGAAATCAATGGGAGACAATAGTAAAACCGAAATTACCTGTAAATTGCAATTCAGTTACAAGAAAAAAACACAAATGAATCTAACTGATAACCAACCAGTACCACCAGACCACACTTTGTGCCCAGTAGCCCCCACAGCCCCCATTAGCCCCCACAGCCAACTACCAGTATTTTAAAATTATCTTTAAAATAAAAATACTTAGGTTTTTTTCCCACAGCACTCAGAAGTCAAAGTCACTGTCAGGCCATCACACAGGAACTGCCAGCCCAGTACTAGTACACTACACTTTGTGCCCACAGCCCCCACGGCCCCCAGTAGCCCCCAACGGCCACTGCTATATTTTGTTTTCTTTAAGCAATAGGGTTTTTTTCCCACAGTGCTGCCACTCAGAAATCAGATCATCATACAATCACTATCACAGCAACTGCCAGTAACAGAGACAGACTGGTAGACTACACTTTGTGCCCAGCCAGTAGCCTGCACGGGCTGGCCCCAACGGCCACACTATTAATATTTTAATTTGACAATAGGATTTTTTTCCACAGCACTGCCACTCAGAAATCAATCACAAATCAGATTGATTCTATCACAGCAACTGCAGGTCTGAAACCAGCAGCCCAGCAATCGCAGTTCAGAGTTTAAGGTTACAACATTGCAGCACTGTTAGTTTTGTTTTCCCCCAAACCAGACCCCCAAAAGAGATTACATTGCCATTGCCTACCTTTATCCTGAACCTCCGAATCCTTGATTTTCGTTCCCTCCTTGGCCACGAGTAGTCTTCTTAATGGTACCTTTTGGCGGGATGATGGGAATATCCTTTGAACTACCTCCCCATTTCTCAATTCACACAGGTACACTCACACAGGTAAGATTTATTAAGGGGTCCTCTTAACATAAGGACCCATTTTCATGGAAGGGAAAAGGAAAGGTTCTTTAATTCATTCACACCTACTGAGTTATGGGATTCCACTGAGACCCCTTGCATTCAGAGACATGTACAATGACCCTGGGGTGGCTGAACTCAGTTTAAGGCCAGACCTCAGTTGTGTTATCTCAATTCACAATCGATTCCACTGGGTCACAGGGTTCAGCCCGAAGGCCTAGTCCTAGACCTGGTCAGCGGTTAATTATTTCTCACTTCACACCAGAGTCCACTGGGTCACAGGGTTCAGCCCAAAGGCCTATTCCTAGACCTGGTCAGCGGTTAATTATTTCTCCATTCACACCTGAGTGTACTGGGTCACAGGGTTCAGCCCGAAGGCCTAGTCCTAGACCTGGTCAGTGGTTAATTAATTCTCCATTCACACCTGAGTCCACTGGGTTACAGGGTTCAGCCTGAAGGCCTAGTCCTAGACCTGGTCAGCGGTTAAGTATTTCTCCATTCACACCTGAGTCCACTGGGTGGTGGGAGAGGGCAAATTTGGAGTGTGTGCGTATGTGTTGTACGCATGTACGCATATGGGATGGGGGTAACCCTGTCCCAAGAGTAACCCTGTCCAAACCCCCATGTCATCACTCACCTAATGTACTGAAGTGCTCTTGGTTTAATCTCCTCTGGAATGCCAGTTGTTTTCCATGGTAGGCAATTACATTAGTCTAGTCTACAGATACAGAGATGCCTAATGGCTTCATATAATCTGCATAACACCCAATGATGTCAAAAGGTAGCAATGCGTCATGCAGTACACTGCTGCCAGTGTAACATATTGAATTATTCTTCTGCCATTCCTGAGTCCAGTGTCATCGCAGGAGTCCTCTAGACAGACACAGTCAGACTCCAGGGTGTGGAACGATTTTTATTTCAAATCCACAGGCTAAGCTACAGACACACAGGGACCTTTTGACTTCAGAGGCTCATCAGAAACACCCGCTGAGGAAAAAAGGCCCCATTGCGTTGTGCAGTGCACTCATTGGGGGTGGCTGGCAGTAGCATAAGCAATGGCATTCTTCTTTTGCCTTTGTGGTCCAGTCTGTTCCAGATGAGGAGCCTCTGACACGGAAGGACTCAAGCCTATGGAATTATTTTTATTTTAAACCCACGGGACTGGAGTCCTACCATGTCTGGAGGTGCAGTGATGGTGGTGGTGACACATCAGATGGCTGAGGGGGACCGGGCTGGAGCTCAGGCAGAGTGAGGTTGTGCACCTGTGCCAATGGCCATGGTCCGGGGTGTGTCGTTGGGGAGCAGCCCCCGCCCCCTGGAAGACGTTCCGCCCTCCCAAAGCCCTCTGCATGTCTTCCTGGGGGCGGGGGTGGCCACTCCACTCATGTAGGGCCGATGTGTATTGTGTTGTCTGGTCTGTGACTGAGTGAGGGGCCCTGCTGGGGTGTTCCATTCCAGACTCCGAGGATGGAGTGGAATGGATTAGCCCTACTGGGGCGCTCCACTCAAGTGTGTGTGTGCGAGAGAGCGGTGGGTGGATGGGGAGGGTGCTGCAGGAGGGGGGCTGGTCTGGGGGATGGGCTGTGTCATTGGGGAGAGGCCCCCACCCCCGGAAGATGTTCCGCCATCCCAGAGCCCTCTGCATGTCTTCCTGGGGGCGGGGGCAGCCACCCCACGCATGTAGGGCCAATGTGTATTGTGTTGTCTGGTCTGTGACTGAGTGAAGGGCCCTGCTGGGGTGTTCCATTCCAGACTCCGAGGACAGAGTGCAATTGATTAGCCCTGCTGGGGCGCTCCACTCCAGTGTGTGTGTGCGAGCGAGTGAGTGAGTGACCCTTGTAGGGCGTTCCATTCCAGACTCCGAGGACGGAGTGCAATGGATTAGCCCTGCTGGGGCGCTCCACTCCAGTGTGCGTGTGCGAGCGAGTGAGTGAGGGGCCCTGTTGGGGCATTCCATTCCAGACTCCGAGGACGGAGTGGAATAAATTAGCCCTGCTGGGGCGCTCCACTCCAGTATGTGTGTGCGAGCGAGTGAGGGGCCCTGCTGGGGCGTTCCATTCCAGACTCCGAGGACGGAGTGCAATGGATTAGCCCTGCTAGGGCGCTCCACTCCAGTTTGTGTGTGCGAGCGAGTGAGGGGCCCTGCTGGGGCGTTCCATTCCAGACTCTGAGGACGGAGTGCAATGGATTAGCCCTGCTGGGGCGCTCCACTCCAGTGTGTGTGTGTGTGTGTGAGAGAGAGAGAGAATGAAGGGCCCTGCTGGGGCCCTTATTTCCCCGATAAATGACTCCTTGCCCTTCCTGGTGGAATGGGATCGAAGGAGGCAACTTGTGGGCCGGCAATATATGGGAATAAGTAGTAGCTTTCCTACTACTTTTCCCTGGTGGAGTTCTTGGACTGGGATAGCGCCCTGCTGCGGGTGCCATGCTGGCTGCGCAAACCGAGGCCACCTGCTCTGAGCTCATCAGTGACACCGCTGACCAAACTGCAGGCCAATGTAATTGCCTGAGTCTTGTCAGGATGTGCACACGTGCAGGGGAGTGAAGGTAGCCGGAGAGGATATCCCCTGGGGCTGGGCAATCACATCATGTCCCCCAGTCAAAGGTATCACCCTTCAGGAACCCAAGAAGGGGAAGGTTAGTCTTGAGAAAGACCAACTCTTCCACTGTCTTTGGGTTCATTTTGGTGCGATGTGGGGTCACGATGTCTCCTGCCACACTGAACACCCGCTCCAAGGATACACTCGTAGGAGAACACAAGATGTATCGCACTGCTACCTTTGCAAGCGGGGGCCACACATGCATCTTCAAGCACCAGTAGGCCATGGGTTCGGTGGATACAGGGCATGGGGGCTCAGCAAGATATTGCGAAACATAGGTGTTTGCAATATCCTGTTCCTCCGGCTCACATGTAGGTCCTGCATCCTCCTCCACCCATTCCCCCAGCCCTGAAAGAGTCATGGAGGACTGGCCCCCACTTGCAACCCCTGTAGGAGCAGTAGAACTTGCAGCATGCTGCAAGGACCGCTGCACTTGGCAATACCGCCGCACCTCATTGACGAGCTCCGCCCTGTAGCTTGTGAAGGGAACGACGAGTGCAGCAAATTTTCTCTTAACCCGTGGGTCGAGTAGCGCTGCCAGGAAATGTGGTCGACTTTCTACCAAGACGTCGAAACATCTTTTAAGTCCATCGACCAATGCCACTGTCAGTGCCCTCACAGACTCACAAAGGTCAGCACGAGAAATAAAGGCCTGCATTCGTCGCTGCAGGATCATGAAAAACGGTAACACCTGGCACAGACTGGGATGTTCCGAGCTGAGCTCCACCGTGCCAACGTGAAACGGCTCCAGAACCTGCGTCAGCTGCTCCACCGCTGTCCACTCCTCCCCAGACAGAGGTGTTGCCCCAATGCTCCCTGACAAGCATAGGGCATACAGCACCTTCCTTCTGCTCCAGGAGTCATTGCGCATAAAAAAAGTGGAGTTCCACCTTGTAACTACATCCTAAATCAGCTGGTGAAGAGGGGAGCCCAACTCCTCCTGCTTCTCTCGCAGCTCCTGGCTGGTTTAAACTGACCAGTGGAAGAAACCGGCAATCTTCCTGGCAGTTCCAAGGATGGCTCTGATGGCCTTGGTCCCAGTGATGGCATTCTGTACCACCAGATTCAGAATGTGCGCACCGCAGTGAATGTGGGTGTAGCCACCACGATTGATGGCTGCAACCATATTATGGGCATTATTGGTTATAAAGTAACCGACCTCGAAAGTAGAACCCTCAGCCTGGGTCCACCTACCCAGTCTACCGTCTCAAGGATTTTGTCCGCTGTGTGATCCCTGTCAAACACCTGAGCATGTAGCAATGCCCAGCGTTGCTTTCCAGAGGTCACCGCTCCTCCAGTGCTGCTGCTGCTACTCCTCGCTGCACTGGTGTCAGCAACTGCCACCAGTGTGCGGTCAATGACATATACGCGTGGACCGCACTCTGGCTAGTCCACAGGCCCATGGTAAAATGTACCACGGCCCCCTCCGCGCATGAGAACTCCGCAAGGAGCTGGGACTTCACCCTCCCGTACAGAGACGGGATAACCTTCGAGCGGAAGGTTTTGCGGCAAGGGACACTGTACCGTGGCTCTAGCAAATTCAACAGCCGCTTGAAACCAACACCCTCAACAAGGTTGAATGGCCGCTCATCCAGGGCAATCACTTCCGCGATTGCCTTGGTGATGGCCACAGCCCAGGGGTATCTGGGTGCAAATGGCTGCCTCCTTTCCCAGAGCGCAGTTACAGTTTGCTGGGAGGACGATGACAGGGAAGCGGTGGGCTGGGATGAGTGGCTAGTGCTCTTCCTCTTCTGGGGCTGGGGGTGGTTTCGGCACCATCACGAGATGGCCCAGCGGTAGCAGTTGCAGTGGGAGTGGAAGAGGACTCCTCCTCCTCCGGGGAACTATCACCTACAACCTCTACAACTGTCATCTCCCCACACAGTCGCTTGGAACGTGACCCCTTGGGATCACAGAGGTGCCCGTGGTGCCGTTCCAAGTGACTTCTAAGGCCAGAGGTGTCCCATCTCATGGGATCAGAGCCACCATGACTGACCTTGCTATGGCAGTGCGCACACACTGCCTTTGCGTGGTCTTCCTCCCAGATGTCGAAATGAGACCACACCCAGGATGTGATCTTCGTGCATGTTCCTGGGAGGGCAGGAGCAGTACGACTGGCAGTAGACCTCACAAAGGCAGTGCTCGGTGCAACACTTGCAGAAGGGGCAGTGGCAGAAGGCACAGCATGTGTGGGTGTGGAGGGCGGGGCCAGAGGAGACGCAGGCGCGCTAGGGTGCATGTCGGCAAGGGGAAAGGGCGGGGTTGTAGGCGTGCTAGAGTGCATGTCAGAGGAGGACAGGGCCGGGAAAGCAGGCGACTGTATGAGTGAAAGTTCATGCGCAAAGGAGAGCTGCGCAGCAGGAGCAGTAGCAGAGGAGGTAGCCAGTGGAGGATCCACTGCACTAGCAGAGGAAGAAGGAGCTCCCTTCTTACTGCTAGGCAGCGACCGGGAAGAGGAAGCACCCTCCTCCCATCCCAGCCTCTGCGGTGGCTTCAAGGTACTTCCAGAGACCTTAATCTTGGGCGCACTTGAAGCTGGTGTGCTGGAGGAAGAGGCCACAGGTGGCCTTACCTCCGATGTCCCTGTGCCAGTCAGAGTAAGCTGCCTAAGAGGAAGAGGCTTCTTGCCTCTTCCGGCACTGCCACTCATGGTTGGTTTCTTAGTTCCACAGCCGCTCATCTTTAAGCTGTGTCACTAAGAAAGAACCACCGGCAACAAGTGTGTGTGTTTGTTTAACTTGTTGGGAGTTAACTAACGGGTGGGGGGGAACTGTATGGGGGTTAACTAACGGGGGGACTGTAGGGG
>QEPC01003247.1:718391-792085 GCA_003113815.1 Sphenodon punctatus
GGGGGTCGGTAGAGCTAGAGGTGTGGGGTAGAAGTGGGGTAGAGCTAGGGGGTGGGCAGAGTACAGAAGAGTAGAGTGAATGGGGTGGGTAGAGTGAGTGAGTGGGGTGGGTAGAGCTAGGGGTGTGGGTAGAAGTGGGGTAGGGCAAGGGTGTGGGTATGGTTAGGTGTGGTGCGGTGTAAGTGACTTAGTGATGCACTCGACGCTCGCTTACCCGCAGCCGGCTACTCACACTTGATGTCTAACGTTGCCAACTGCACAGTCCAACACAGTCCAGTGGCTGGTGGTGGTGGATGAAAAAGAAAAAAAATATTTTAATGCACTGTGTTGTGCACAGTTGCCAGGCCCTACCATTGGCCTGGCAACTGGGGAACCCCCCCACCCCCAAATCAGAGCGAACATACAAGACAAGCAGGCACAGCCAGGCAGCCAGCTTTCCCTCATCCCCCACTGGCTCAGCTTCAACAAAGCCTCAAACAAGACAGCCAGTCTTTACTTGAGAAAAGAGAAGATTGATGGTATAGGAGAGACACAATTCCCTTTGCACTGCAGTCTTACACAATAGAACCCTCACCCAGACACCAACTAAAATTAAAGTCTCAGCCAGCCACTGCAGTGCCTGCCCAGTGCCCACACACATGCCCCCCCACCCCCAAACCTGAACAGAACACACAAGCCAAGTTCAAAAACTGCCTGGGGAACCCCTGGCAGTGTCAGCGAGGCCCCACACTGCCTTGCTGATTGTGCCCGCTTCTCTTGCGTTGCATTGGCTTGGTTGCCTGGGGACCCCCACCCCCAAACCTGAACAGAGCACGCAAGCCAAGTTAACACAAGCAAGCACACAGCAAGCCACCTTTCTCCCCAACTCACACTGGCAGAGCTTCCAAAAAGCATGCCAACCACCACATGCAACCACAAGCAGGGCAGTGGGCATCCCCACACCCCAAAACAAGTGGGCACAGCTAGGCAGCCAGCTTTCCCTCATCCCCCACTGGCTCAGCTTCAAAAAGCCTCCGAGAAGACAGCCATTACTAGCGCTGCACACAGGCCCCACCATTGTCCTGGCAACCGGGGAACCCCCCCACCCCCAAACCTGAACAGAACACACAAGCCAAGTTCAAAAACTGCCTGGGGAACCCCCTGCCAGTGTCAGCTAGGCCCCACACTGCCTTGCTGACTGTGCCTGCTTCTCTTGTGTTGCATTGGCTTGGTTGCCTAGGGACCCCCCCACCCTCAAACCTGAACAGAGCACACAAGCCAAGTTAACACAAGCAAGCACACAGCAAGCCACCTTTCTCCCCAACCCACTCTGGCAGAGCTTCCAAAAAGCATGCCGACCACCACATGCAACCACAAGCAGGGCAGTGGGCACCCCCAAACCCCAAAACAAGACAGGGCTAGAGTAGAGACAAACCACACACACACCATGGTGGCAAGGCCACCATTCCTCACCCCCTGTGCCAGTGGAAACTCTCATCATGGCATGCCCAGTTTGCCCACCATGCTTCCCAGCCCCCACACAGCACATGTCCTGCAGGCTAAAATCACCCGCACATGATATCCCTAAGTCTAGGGGTACCCACGTACTACCCTCCCCATCCCCCTTGCTAAGGGCACCAAGGGGATCCTGTACTAACCCACAAAGGAAGAGGGAACCCCAAACTTACCAACAGTTGCACGCACGCTCCAGAAGGTCCCCCAGAAAGAAAGACAAAAAACAAGATTATTGGCCAGCACCAGCAGCCAGTCAAGTGCCCATACCCCTAAGAAAACCTTCAGGATTGGATGACTTTTTTGAATTCAAAGAAGTCAACCAATCCAAGGCAGGATTAAAAAAGGTGCAAAATGTAACCATTTGCACCTCTGGGAGGGGGCAGGGAGGGACTCAAGTAAAAACAAACTCTTGCATGACAAAAACCTGTGCCAAACTGCCACCTTCAGTAATTTAAAAGATCCGGTAACCGGCACCATTAAAAAGATCCGGTACGGCCGCCCCCGGTATTACCAGATTAGATCCAGTATTGCAAAAACCAGCAATATCGGATACCGGGAGAACCGGTATTCCCGCCCCTAGTGTTTAGAGTAGTGTCTGAACTTCACTGTAGTCTGTCTTTTGTCATCTGAGAGCTTTTCCCCAGACCTCATAGGCCCTTTTTAGTCAGAACGTGCCCACGTGGGTCCACCCCACGTACCTGGGTACCAGTGTGGAGACTGCATGGGTGGAGGTGCGCTACTGCGACCCATGCATCACCCACTCATGCCCCCACACAGAGCAACCTGGGTTTTTCCCAGTTGCTCCGTGTGGGGCCATGGCTTGGCGGTGTGTGGATGTGGGTGCATATCCATCCCCCACCGTGTGAATGCCCCCCCCCCGGAAATGTGCTGGCTCTCCACCCAGCAGCACACATGGACATGACCAGGAGGCAGATCTGTCTAAAAATGGTCATAGTTTCAACTCTAGTTAGTCTTCTACTTCCTATATTCCTCCTCTGAAGACATGTTCATAGTGTTCCAGCCATGTGCAGCAATAGTGTCAGAAAAAAGGCAATCAGAATAGTTGTTAATGCAGTATTAAGAATGTGATTTTTACTACACAAAGCCTGTGCTTTTTTTCATTCAGCACAGCATGCAGAATGAAAAAAGTCTTTAATAACATAATTAGTTATTTTAATGATGTAGTGTTAGTGCTATATCAAAGTCGTAAAAGCGGAATCATGGGGTACATATTCATTGATTTACAAACTGCAGATGCTTCCCCCACTCTAACTTCCAGCCATGCAGATTCATGTAGAGCTCTGTCAGTCATGCTGGGTCCTTTCCAGCCTTTACATCAATAATTCTAGATGATCTGAAAGCAATAATAAGCCCATTAGTTATACCTGTGCAATGCCACTGTCTTCAGCATATGCCTGTAGTAGCGTCTGTGAAATTGCATGAACCTTAAATGGGTCACGCACTGCAGGGACGGCAGAGAGAAAGAAACCCTTCCCAATCCTGTAACTAAGCAAAGCACATTCACCTCTGACTTCTCCACTTTGTGAATGTATCACAGTCTCCTCCTTGTCTCCCCTCCCTTATGTCTCCTGGATTGTAAGTTCCTTAGGGCAAGGACCTGTCTCTAATTAATGATTGTTCAGTGCCAGGTACATTGCTTGCACTATGTAAATACTTAGTAATACCAATATCCTCCCTGAAGTTTATGGAGTACAGTAATTAATTAATTATTAATTATTTATTATTATTATTATTATTATTATTATTAGCATTTATGTAGCACCAGCGATGTGCCTGGTGCTTTACAAAAAACAAGATAGACATGGTGCCTGCCTGAGAGTTTACAATCTAAAGGATTGTAATGCTATTCTAATTGGATTATTGTTGTCCAATGGATGGGAACAGCCTCTTGGGCTCTAAGAATGCCTTTTCCACTGTGGGAGGTAGCAGCAGATGTTTTGTTCAACCTTGCTGCTGCTTCCTGTTGCCCTGATAGTGTGCACCCTTTTGGTGTTTGCCTGTAACCTTACACGCTTCACCTCAAGCTTTCCTGCTGCATCAGGGGATTTTGCTGATAGGAGATGCTGCTTCTTCAGAGAAGACAACCTCTTTGTCCCCAGTGAACACTTTTTCAGTTTGTTGGTTAGCCCTAAGTGGATTTGCAGAGCCATCAAATTTTTCTTATTCTAAAATTAAGTCAGTTACATTACTATAGACTTGTTTAGTATGGTCTGTACTTAATCCAAATTATAGTTTTTAGGCAAATATAATATCATTTATTAAAGGAAGATTGATCTTAGATTTGTCTTGTTTGTTTGTTTGTTTATTTGTTGTATAGATCACCCAAGAAGCAGGAGAATTTATGATCACTTTTCCATATGGATACCATGCAGGATTTAACCATGGTTTCAACTGTGCAGAATCAACAAACTTCGCAACGATCAGATGGATTGATTATGGAAAAGTGGCTAAATTGGTAAGTTAAACTACAAAAGTATTACCTGAATTAAATGTGCTATGCTTATTCTTTAGACATAAGTTAAAGAAATACAGCAGACAAAGAAAAAATGTATGAAGTTGTGTAGCATGTTATTCTAATAATGTAGAACCTTTCCATATTGTGCATTCATTAGCATTTTATAACATTCCCAGCATGCATTTTTCATTGTGGTGGATTTTATGAATGGGTTACAGTATGTATTGTATGTTAAAGCTCTTTCTGTTTCAGTAGATATTTAAATGTGACTAGGCTTATATAATGCCATATAAGTTTAACATGTTTTCTCTCTTAAGAGAGATTCTTTCTCTCTTAAAACCTGTATAGCTTAGACTTTCTTTTAATTTTTTTTATTTTTAACAAAATTGTAACATGTATATAGAAAAATTCAAATTCACTTATAAAGAACACAGTAGAAATACATGGTTGATATAGGCATAATATGGCTAATAATCAGGAAAGTAGTCCTAAACATTATGAAGTAGATAATCCCCCATGCTACCCTAACTGAGTTGTATCATTGGTACGTATTACCCACAATTTTAGAGCCATAGGAGCGGCTCTATAGTTAAGATGTTTGCATTGCACTGTTAAAATCATGAACATTGTAATCATTATAAAACTGGAATGGTATATCCTATAGGTGTGAAACTTGGTAGTAAGGATCACTTGGATGAGATGTGGAAAGTAAAATTTTCAGGGAAATCTGCTGAAAAATGAGTGAGCTGTATGAGTTTTGGAGATAAAAGTAGAATTTTCCTCTTTTGCAACTTTTATTGCCCATGTGTAGCTAGTGCTGGGAGCACTATTAAGGAAGTTTTATTTATTTATTTTATTTATTTATTTTACACATTTATACCCTGCCCCTCCTGCGAACAGCCTGGGGCTGTTAGAGGTGCTTCAGAGTTAACTGGGCTTCTTGTCTTTTGTGCGTTTAGTTTTTTTTAAATTGCAGATGTAATTTTGAAGTTTTGATGTCTTAAAGCACCCCTGGTTGAAATGAGCAAAAGTGAGAAAAGTGCCTCTCCTTTTCTCCTTCTCACTGATGCAATGCAGGCTGGTGGGAGTTGGTGACCCATGAGGAGGGGGGAGGTGCAAGGGCTATGGAGGTCAGGGCCGGACATAACTCACTATTTTCTCTACTTCTGGGGGCCTCACAGTAGCACCAATTTTCACCAGGGCAAGGTGCAGTACTCCCACTCCTTCTCAGCAGGGTCCCAAACATGACCACCTCACGGGTCCAAGGGGGTGGGGCTTCATGGAAGAGGGTGGGGCCAGCAAGGGCCATGAGTTTTATCTTTGCCCTGGGCCCCACAAATTCTTAAGGCTGGCATTATGTGGGGCAATATGGGAAGCTGGGGAGAGATTTTGTGCCGATGAATGCAAGCATAGCTGGGAGCAGGAGAAATGGGAGAAGAGAAGGCTAAGGGGAGGCATGGTAATGGTCTTCCACTACCTGAAGGGCTGTCACAGAGAGGATGGGAAATACTTGTTCTCTCTCGCCCCTGAAGGCAAGACTAGAAATAATGGGCTCAAATTACAAGAAAGCAGATTTTGGTTAAACAAGAACTTCCTAATGGTAAGAGCTGTTCAACAGTGGAACAGACTGCCTGGGGCAGTGGTGGGCTCTCCTTCACTGGCGGTTTTCAAACAGGGACTGGACGGCCATCTGTCAGGGATACTGTATCTGTCAGGGATACTGTAGCTGCAGATTTTCTGTGTTGAGCCGGGGGTTGGACTAGATGACCTCTGAAGTCACTTCCATTTCTATAATCTGTATGGGCAGCAGGGATGAGGGGTGGACTGGAGGTGGGTGGGGGCATCTGTGCTGGATGGGCGGGTGCTTGGAATGGACAGCGGAGGTGAGAGCATAAGTGCTGAGCTGGGCAGTTAGGGTGGGAGATGGGAACAGGTAAGGTGAGGGAGGGGACTGAGACTGCGTGGGTGGTGAATGGGAATAGGTGATAGGGTGGTGACACCTGTGCAGGGCCAGGTACTGTTCCAGTCTGGTTAGGTGCATGCAATAATTGTACGCATCTGGATAGGAATCTACAACAATTGTATACAGGTAGATAGGAGCGTACAATAGTTAGGAATGGCAGAAAGATGTGGGCAACTTACTTTGCCTAGGACTTTCAGCCCCAGTCCTCTTCCTCTGCAGGTTGGGGAAAACTTTCAATCCTGAATGGAACAGGGAAGGGTAACAAAGGGGAGGGGCACATGGGGAAAGACAGATACATTCTGGAAGCTGAAAAGCTGGCTGCAAGTGCACTCACTTGGCTTAATTACCAGGGAAGCAGGGGAACCCTGAGGATAATAAACAGTCCTAAACAAGGAATCCTAGTTGATAAATTAAGAATTTCACAGTCTGAGGGAACATTTAATTTAAAGCCATTAATTTATTTTACACAAAAAACAGTTTCATTGCACAACTTAAGTGTGAAACTTTGCTCATGTTGCATCTATTCTACATTCTTTTCACATATGTACACGGAACGAGGTCATTACCGTAATACAGTGAAGAGACCACAGAATACAGTTTTCAAAGTACAGAACATTTACAAATTATTTAGTATTTTTTAATAAAAATGAACAGTGGAGCAGCTCTGCAGATTCAGATGTTCACTACTGATGACAACTAAAATTTGCTACTAATGACAACTTTGCATAATACATTAGAATTTAGGAGAGACCAAGATTTTAGGAAGACCTTGAGAAACTTCTATAATAGCGGAATTTCATGATTTCAGGTACTATTGATCATAATTGTGAATGAGAATGATGAGTAGGCATTGAGTTAAAAGGCCTAGAAATGATCCATTGCTTCACACAGTTTACACATAGACATTAGGTAAAAACAGACGTGGCAGTGGCCTGATTAGGCCCGCTGTAGCCTGTTTTGGCCCGTGGGCCACCAACTTGTTTGTTTTGCACCCAGGCAATCCTGGGCCATGTTGGCGAGTGCAGGATCTGATTTCAGGAAACACCCATAGTTGTGGCCTGGCCTAAACCCACCTGACCGGGCCAGAATGTCTGTTGTGGCCCTCCATGAACCAGATTGAGGCCCAATGTGGATGGCTGCCATGGCTGGCCGTCACTGGCCACCATGACTTCCCGTCATGACAGGGTGCTGGAAGTAGTGTGGGGGCAGGGCCGGCCACATTTCCATTGCATCCTTTTACCTCCCCAGGCTGTGCGGGCAGTGAGAGGATGGCCTGGCTGTGGGCACATATGACCGGTGCCCTGACTTGTCCCAGACCGTGTCCCCCGCAGATTTCTGCACTGGGCTGTGCAGCCGTCACATGAGTTTTTATCCATTGACTATAACGAAAGTAATGGAAACATTAATATGCATTTAAAATCTTTAACTAGATCTTCATTTTTAATGTGAAATTTGTCTTTTTATTTAGTAAGTAGTTGTAAGTCACTGATAAACAGATACTTATTTTTTTTTTTTTTAAATCTATGTATTTATGTAGATTCAGGGGTTCAGTAGAAAGTATAATGAATTGCCATGTGGGAGACCTCAATCTGAATGTAACTTTGAGTCATACTCAAATGTGCTGCTGCTTACTCTGTTGACGAGGGTGGAGTTTTGCCCTTTTGCAGAAGTTCTGAATTGCACTTTTAAAATTTGGATGTCTTGGTTCATGAGGGAATGGTGCATATTCTGACTCTGAAGGATGGCCTTTCATGCTATATAGTAGGGGTGTGCAGAAGGGACCATATTCGTTAGCATATTTACATTTGTTTTCCTTTTTAAAATCCATTTATTTTCATGTTTCATTTAAAAGTTTTTTAAAAAATTAAAAAATCATAGTGCATGCACAAAAATGGCTGCCAGACTTTTCTGCACATGTGCCCTTTACCGAAATGGTGGCAGCAGCGTCATCACCATTTTGGAAAAGGGCACCCAGTGTACACATGCACAGTGGCCATTTTGTGCATGTGGAGACTGGCTGCCCTTTTCCAAAATGGCGCCGATGTTGCCGCCATTATTTTGGGAAAGGGTGTGCATGCACTGAACTGTCCGGCAGCCTTTTTTGCGCAAGCGCAATGGTTTTTTTAAAATTTAAATTTTTTTAAATAGGAAAACGAATGGAAACAAATGATCTGGAGGATTTCAGGCTAATAAATTAGAGTGTTTACTATGGAGAACTTATTGGGGTAAGTGTGAATTAATTTGTGGTTGACTGTGAATCCCAATTTCCAGTTCTATTAATTGTGCTTTGCCTTTTTACTGTATGTAATAATAAGTAGGTGTTGGAATTAAATAATAGTTTACTGATGATTCTGCTTAACTTTTTAATTAAACAAGAGAAAATAGTAGGAAGACTAATTTTAAAGAAAGTTGGATTATTGTACAGATTATTGTACAACTTTCAACATCAATTGTGCATCAGTACAAAGCTAAGGGGAAAGCATCTTGAAATATGAAAAAAAATTGCTTTTTGTTGGTATTCATGCCATACAATTGTTACAGTACTTACAAGTGACAACTGTTCTAAAAAATACTGCTGCTTTAGTCTTCAAATATTAATTATAAAACAAAGATATGTTAGGGAGATATCTAGTTACAACCATATCCATTATATTTGACATTCAAATTGATTATATAAAAGTATAGAGATAAAAGAGTGTAATTGACTATTAGTAACTGCACAACACTTTAATTCTTGATGAAATACTAGAGCTACTCAGTCCTCATTGCATCCTCATATTGCAACACAATCCTCATTTGTCCAGGTGTCCAAAGGGGTTGCATGCATGTTAGTTGTGCACCAAAGTGCCATGCTAGACTTAAGTGGGTGCTTAAGTCTCTTAAGCACCTTGGGTGCAGACACATGAGATGTCCTGGCCCTGGGGAGGCTACCATGCCTTGGGCAGCCTTAACCCAGTCTGGGCAGCCGGACCACACAATGCAGTGCAACAGTTACAGCCACTGTTCCCCCACCGTGTGATGTGATGATCAGCCGGCTGCTACGTGCTGTGTCCTTGGGGAAAAGTCAGAAGATACAGCACGTAGCAGTCTTACCCCAAAAGGGATAAGACTCTCCAGGGCATGGCAGCCCATGTGCTGGGGCCCCTTCTGCTAGGCTGTGTGACGAGCTATGGTGGGTGCTGTTGCGTGCTGCCATGTCATGACCAGGGGTGGGATTTTGGTCGGGCTGGGAGAGGGAGGCAGGGCAGGGCTAGATGCCCACTCACGTGGCTGGCACCTCGCTTTGCCCCGTGGAAAGAGCTCTGACAGCAGCCCAGCCACCTGGCTATCCCAGACCATCTGTCCAGCTCTCCCCTTGAACCCTCCCCGCTAATTCACAGCAAGAAGCATTGAACAACATAACAATATATAACAATATATTTTAAAATTAATTTTATTTATTTATTTAGTGCCAACAGTTTACCTGGTGTTGAAAAGTCATGATTAGAGATGGATCCCTGCCCTGAGACATTTTCAAACTAGTATGAACAAGGGATGGGAGGCAAAGCGTGGGGGAACATGGGGAAAGACTGGAATATATGTAAGGAAGTAAGGAGTTACAGGTGCACATACTTAGCTTAGTTATAAAGGGAGGAGGAAGATCTTTGAGGGCGGGGCTGTGGGTGTCAGTTGGGAGGTTATGCTTCATGCGTAAATCAGAATGGATGATGGACAATGTTAGGGTCGAGCCTAAGTCCGTGTGTGTTGGTGTGCTAGTGCTGAAACTAGGTTCTTGCTTTTTCTTGGAAAACAATGAGGACCTATGTATTCGTCTCAATTTTCTGAGGTCCAAAGTTCCAAGGATGGGGTCCAGAAACTTTGGTCCTTGGAAAACCGTGGATGAGTACAGACAAGTGCAGATGCTAGACCCCTGCTCCCCCATCCGTGGCACACGTTAGCCAGGGAGAGAATAGACCAGCGGGGGCCAGGAAAGGGGAGATGGGGCCTAGTGGGGCTCAGGGGTGGGGTGCTTAAGGGAGTGGGGACCTAGAGGGGGCTCAGAGGTAGAGTAATCACACTCCGGAGGGGGTCCAGCAACGTGTGGCTTCCTCCAGGACTCGGTAAGTTTAAAAAAAAAAAGGAAAAAACCACCAAAACTGGGCGTGCTGAGAAGGGCTAAATGGCCCCTTCTGAGCATACTAAGACCTTTCCAAGATGGTGCTGACAGCATCAGCATGCTGCGGGCACCATCTTGGAAAGGTGTGAGCATGCTCAGAAGGGGCCATTTGACCCGTCTGAGCATGCTCCGCCTTTTCTTTTTTTAAACTTACCCAGTCCTGGAGGAAGCCACACATCGCTGGACCCCCTCTGGAGGCAGAGTACTCTACCCCATAGTCCTTGCTAGGCCCCTACCCACTCTTCCCTGGCCCATTCCCTCCTTCCCAGGCTCCCTCTGGTGTCTGGCCCCCTCCTTGCCCCTGCCCTTGGAAACTGCCAGAGTATTCCCAGAGGGGTCTCAAACCAGCCCACTTGGGACTAGTCCTTGGACCCTCAGACATACTTGTGAATATTTGTTTAAATATTCAATGCAGTACTATTCTTCGTGTGCGCTGCTGAGGGGTTTGCACATGCGCTGTAGGCCCCATGCCGGGGGTACACATTCCCTACGTGTGCTGTGTGTGCCAGTCCATGGGGCTTGGGATTGGCCCCAGTGCCTTTCACTGTGAATGAGGATTTGGTGCACAACTAATGCTTGTGCAGTCCACTTGCACACCTGGATGAATGAGGATTTTACCTCCTACTGGTCGGCTTTATATTTGGCGGAAGGAGAAACCATATGGGCAAAAGCTATAATTGCTTGTACTAGAACTTACATTCCCTCCGCCCCCAAGAAATTTTTTTTTCATTTAAAAAATGAAAAATCTTTTGTGCTTCAAAAGAATTCTATCATCTTAGTACGCTACTGGAAAATATTAGTTTCATAAAGCAAGCCAAATAACTTTACACTTCCATTTATCGTTCTCCATGTTAACATGGCTCAGTGATGTTAAATTTAATCCCTTGCTTCTTTTCAGTTTGCACATAATACTTACATGATTTTTAATTGAAAAAAATGTTTGGCTCTAAACAGTCTCTAGATTGCTGTTCTGTTTTTCAATTTGTCTTGTAACAGAGTGGCAATATGTTGTCAACAAAACACAGTAATCTAGGTCAGAACCATGCAGAGTTCTACTGAGAAGGTTTTTGTGTCTTGATTATTATTTATCTGCTCATATGAATATTTTAATTTCAGAAAGACAGTTCCTAATTAGTTACAGCTCTGTTCCTGTCTTTCTAAAAAGAAAACTGTGCATACACCCCTCCAAAACTCCTCAACAAACTACATATCATTCTTTTTAGTTATACAAGTACAAGGCATTTAAGTATATTGACTTTTTACTAAAGCTATAGTAAATTCTAAATTTAAAGGACCATATTGTTTCTCTGAGGGTGTTAACAACACAATAGCAGCTGCCTATGAGTGAGCATTCACCTGGCAGTTTGTTAGTTGGCACCATTGGGCACCCATTCACGGTGTGGCCAGTAATGCAGGGTAGGTCATACAGGCTAATTCAGACTAATGCATGCCTATTTGTTGGCGTGCTGTCAGGTTACCTGTGTGTGAGCATACCCCTGGCAGGAACAGTAGGCATCGTGGGTAGAGATTTTAGAGCTGTGATCATGCAATGGCAGCAGTGGTTTATGACCCTACTTTGGCAGCCTGCCCAGGATAGAGACAAAGTTAACATGACTCACTTGCTGCTTTGGTTTGATCAGATCCGGGAACTCACCTACTGCTCCCTGCCTGTTACAGCTCCTGCCCATCCGTGCCTCCGCTCTGCATCATAGGCTATTTGTTAGGTTCAGTACTTATGGCATGTGAATGAGTGAAACACCCATGACTTACACCATGATTTCTTTGCCATTTGTAAACACTCTCAATAAGGTGCCATGAAATTAAGAGCCTGTTGCAACTCTGTTTCTACACTAGTGGCTTTTCCTGAATTGGAATGGTGTGAATTTCCCCTTCCCCCAAAGCCTGGAGATCCAGGGGAAACTGGCTCAGGGCCAGGTCCTGATCATGGGTGTGGAAAGCAATGCACGTTGTTCCTGTTACTTCTTCTTTGCAGTCTGCTCTGTAGTTGGACACTTGCCTTGAGACAGTGTGAGCTGGGACCTCGTCTCCAGCCTAAGTTGCCACAGGATCCTACTCCCAATGACTGAAGCCATTGTGGTATGCCTCACCTGCTTGCACATTTATTTATACAACATAAGTTCCCAGTTTCTTAGAATACAGTAATTTAAAGGTTACAGGTGGCAAATCAAAGCAGGAGACAGATTAAAACATATAAACAAAGGCATATTGAGCTAGGCCCACTCCCTTGATGTCACATACTGAGGACCAATTGGCCCAGGGCGGAGGGGGGAAATATAACCCCCCTAAAATGGGGAAATTTGGTGAAAAGGTTGTGGGTCTGGCCTCTTGGAATATCACAGGTCTCAGAGCAAAGAGAAGTGATAGGGAATGGTTAGAATTCCTTAGAGGGTACGATATTATATGCCTACAAGAAATGTGGCTGAAGCCGCATGAGGCCTTTGATTTAGCGGGGTTTCAAATGCTGCGGCATGGCGGTCAGAAACAACGAACCAAAGGTCAGGTTTCAGGCGGTTTGGCAATTGCCGTACCTAACACCAGTCCCTATTCTATGCTAACTCTAGATTCCCATAGACCCGAAATTCAAGTTGGCATAATTAAATCAGGTCCACAAAGAGATCTTGTATGTATTATAATTAATGTTTGTGTACCCCCGGCTTCCTCAGATTATTATAATGATGGTATTTGGGAGGTTTTAGAGGAAACAGTTCTGGAGATGGAGATGGAAAGTATCAGCGGGGACGTTTGATATCGTGAATTCACATAATTACCTGGGAGTCACTTTTACTTCGAGGGGTACCTGGAATTTACATCTTCAAAATTGTGCAACTAAGGCCCTTCAAGCCACATGGGCATTGAATAGGGCTATGAGCATGTCCAAGGGGGTATTTGTCTCTGCCTTTTTACAAGTGTTTAATGCAAAGATCCTGCCATCAGCCGCTTTTGGGCTGGAAATAATACCATTTCCAGATGTAAGTTTCCTAGAAAGGGTTCCGAACCGGTTTTTGCGTAGACTTTTGAAGGTGGGACCAAGTACGCCTGGACCAGTATTGAAGTCTGAGACAGGTGTCTATTCTATTGATGCTTATGCTAAGCAGTCTATGGCACGGTACTGGCTTAGGCTGCTGCAGCAGCAGGAACAGCATCTTTCCCTGCAATGCCTCAGGGAGGAGTTATCTCATGAGGGTTTAAGGACATATTCATGGATCAAATATCTAGGAAGCTTGCTCAAGAATATGGGCTTTTCGTTTGAATATTTTGCGGGGAAAAGGTTAAATGTGATCAAAAGCGAAATGATCCAGAGAGTGCGAGATCAGGCCCAACAAGAAGATCTGGCTCTTTTGGCTCAATGGAAAGTTGCTCCAGGACTGGCCCAGGTAAAGAGCATTTGGATGTTTGAATCCTATCTGGATAAGATAGCTAACCCCAAACTGAGATGAAGTTACACCTTGCTAAGGTTCGAAATGGTTTAGACAGCTGTGATAGAGGGTAGGTACCGGCACATTGCATATGATCAACGTTGTTGTCCATGTAGTATGAATGAAATTGAAACAGTAGAGCACCTTGTATTAAGGTGCCCATACTACAAGTTGTTGAGGGAGACTTGGCTCTCTCCACTTTTGGGAGTCAGGCTCAGTTTTGAATCGGTGGATTGTTATCAAAATCTGCTTAGGTTATCCTCGGTCCAGGAGATGTAGGCCCTCTCTACCTTTGTTCTTTTGGTATCAAGAAGGCAAGGTTATCCTAGGGGTAAAATGAGAATGGTAAATGGAAACGTCGGGTAAGGAAGATCTTGGTAGGTTACCTATCTGTGTTGGATAATTGGATGATCTTGATCATTGTTATTTTACGCAAATATGGCAAGGTATAAGGTATTTGCTGTATTTGAGCATGTAATGGCATTTGATTAGTGTGGTGGTTTTTTTTTTGTATTTTGTATTTGTATTTTGTTATTTTAATTAGGCTACAGCGATAGCTATATGCCATAAAAAAATAAACTAAACTACTATAAACAAAGGGAAATGGGGATAGCTTGTTATGTAAAAGCAAGAAAGGAGGATAAGAATGGTGCAGTGTGATTAGGCAAAATTATAAGTGGTAAAGGTTGAGATGGAGAAAGAGAACAAAGATGAGACAAAAATGAGAGAAGAGTAGGACACACCAAACCTTTCTTAACTACAGAGAAGAAATAGGGTTGCGAGCTTTTTAGAAGCTTTGCCCTAAAGGGGTCAAGGCAGTGGGACTCTCCCACCTCTTTCTGACTGCTTCAGAGCGTTGTGATGTCATGACATACTGAAGGGGCAGTACCACATCACAAAGGAGAGGGAGACCCGCCTACCTCTTTGACTTGGCCTTTCTGAGATGGAACCACTACCCTTAATAATAACATTGAGGATGGAAATTGAAAGGAAAAAGAGAGTAGAGGGCAATTGTTAGATAATTATGAATCAGGTTATCTTTCCCTCTCCTTCTTGCCCAGTGCTGACTGTATACCAGGGCTGGCTGCATTCTATCATGATTATTCCTTTAGAGGTACGTTTAAATAATATTTTTAGGAAAATGGAACGATGATTATGTTTTATTGAGATTTTATTATTTGTTACCTATTAATATGCTGTCATTTTGGACTTAATATTATTTTATCTTGTATTGTTTAAATTCTTATAGTTCTTAAATTTAAATTTTGTTATAACCTACGGTTAAGGCAAATAGACTATTATATATATATAATAATAATTTTTCCTAGGTTATCTAGGCACTCTTGAATAAAATGGGTATGGAAATTTGCTCGGATATTATGGTATGGGAGCTATAGCTGACCCTAAATTTGACACCTATGATTAATGCTTGGGAAGCTGAGTGAGTTTTGTTTGCAATGTGTTCTAAAGATGAGAAGTGCACCATAATTTATAAGTATTGTTAAAATTGTCATCCCATATTTTCAGTTCCTGAAATGCTCGTTGTTTACAACAAACTTTAAGAGATGTGAAAGGATAGAATGTTCCTTCAGACGTCTGCGGATTTTATTATTTAGCCAATGGAACTTACATTTATAGGAGTAGGTTGGAACTCTGCTTCTCTGTAAAGAACATTTTCCGTTATCTTACTTCAGTGCATTGTGTTATTGTTGGTAAAACAGATGAACCAGTGACAATTAGTTTGTATCTTTTGCTGGGGTCTACTTTAATTTGTGCTGAGTAGGCAGCTTGTGTTCTGAACCAGTAGCAGTAGTCAGCCATTAAAGTTGCTTTGCATACCATTTTGATTAATTTCTTGTATTCTGAAAAATATAAAAAATATTCTCAAAAGTGATTGATAAAACCTATTCTCCTAATGCAAGAATTGGTCTGCATATTTGTCTTTAGCCACAATGTAATGGTGTGGAGTTGGGGGAGGGGGACATTTTTTAGTAAACTGTACGAAATAGATTTATTTTCAAAATCTTAGTGATCTTGCCTTTTGTATTTTTTTTTCCCTTTAGTACAGGAGTGGGGAACCTTGCCCAGCTGGGCCAGAGTATCCCGTGGGGGTGGGGGGTTCCTCCTTTTTGAAGGGTGTGGCTGGCACCCTAGTGGTACTCTGTGGCCATCCAATAGTAGAGGGCTGCTGATGGCCCGTGAAGTGTGTGTGTGGTGTACTGAATGGGGATGGGGAAAGCTTCCAGGGGCTGGCATGCAGGTGAGTGCCCGCAGGCCAAAAACAGGCTATGTACTGGAAGGTTCTCCACCCCACTTTAACATATAATCTTAGTAACATAAGGCTTCGTAATTCTTCTGACTTTCCTATATTTAAGGAATTCCTGCCCCCCCTATAAATATTTATTAATTTAGAACAATTACTGAGAGTTTTCTTGTGTAAACAATTATATAACTCGCCTCCTAGATATTTATTACATGCATTTTATCCTGGTGTTCGAGAACTTTAGCAGTCTATTTTCCAGGATTCTTCAGTGCCTCTGTTAAAATTATTTATTTATTTATTTATTTATTTCTTGACATTTCTATTCCGCCTCCTCATGACCACGACATCTCGGGGCGGCTAACAATGCGGTAAAACAAAAAATACATTAAAACCGACATCAGTTTAAAAATAATGTAACCCCTCCCCCAACCCTAACCCTACCCTCCAATTCCCCCAAATTCCCCACCCCACTGATCTCCCGCATTTATCCCTCCCCCCCCTCCCCTCCAAAGGCTTGGGTGAACAGCCAAGTCTTGCATGCCCGCCGAAAGGTGAGCAGACCCTGGGCCAGGTGGGCTTCCTTCGGAAGGGAGTTCCACAACCGTGGCCCTACCACCGAGAACACCCTCTCCATGGTGGCCCCCCGCTTTACATGGGGGACCCCCAGATAGGCACCCACGGTGGATCGGAGGGTTCGTCCTGAGTCACAGAAGGCAAGGCAGTCCCCGAGATAAGAGGGGCCGAGACTGTATAGGGTTTTTTATACCAATACTCCCCCAGGGCCTCCTGGAATCTCTGCGGTTCTATCAGCCTCCGAAGGCGGACCAAGCTAACTGGTTCCATCCCCTTCTGGAGGTGGTGTGCCGAGAGACAGGCCTGTAGGAGATAATTATCCGTCCATGACAATGGTGTCATCCTGACATCCCCCACTAGCGGATCACCTGCCTCAAGGCCTGAACAGAAGACCAGGTCGAGGATATGCCCCTCTACGTGGACTAACACATAAACTAACACTAACTTCAAAACTACATAAACTAACACATAAACTAACACTAACTTCATATTAGCCTTGTGTTAGTTTTGAAGTCATCGTGTTCAACATATATCCTTAGGCACAAGATGGTAACTTAAAAGTAAATGAAAAGATTGCAGTCTGAAAATGGAATGAAGTTTTATGGAATTATATCAGTGGCAACTAGGCTGAAACAAGCAGCCAATTACTTATGAGTAATTTTGCCATTTTGAGAAACAGGATCGATTTCCCGACCATTTCCTGCTACCGATGTGCTTTCAGAATTTATTTATTTATTAAAACAATCTTGTTACCCCGCCCCTCCTGCCACAGGCAGCTCGAGGCGGCTTACAATAAATAAAATCTAGAACAAAAAAACTAAAAACAACAACAGAAGAGGAGGATAAAAATATCCCACCCCCACCCTAACTCACTCCCCCCACCCACTCACCCATCGCCCCCCCCCAAAAAAAATGCCTGGCGGAACAGCCAGGTCTTACAACTTCTTCAAAAAGAGGGGAGATCTGGGGCCAGCTGGGCCTCCACCAGAAGGGAATTCCACAGCCTAAGTGCAGCCCCTGAGAACGCCCTCTCCTGTGTAGCCCCCTGAAAAACTTGGGGGACCTTGAGCAGGGCATCCCTGGATGACTGCAGGGGCTGATCCAGAATCTGGAGGATGAAGCGATCCCGCAGATAGGTAGGGCCTAGACCGTTTAGGCCAAGACAAACACCTTGAATCGGGTCTGGAAAACTATTGGCAGCCAGTGCACAGAATGGAGCACCAACGTAATATGTTCCCAGCAACCCAGTCCCACCAGGAGATGGGCAGCCACATCTGCACCAGCTGCAATTTCCAAGCCGTCACCATGGGTAGCCCCACGTAGAACGTGTTACAGTAGTCCAATCTCGAGGTGATGAAAGCATGGATGACAGTGGCCAGGTCCGAGTTCGAGACATACGGCCGAAGCCGTTGCATCAGATGTAGTTGGCGGAAGGCACTCCTCACCACAGCCTCCACCTGGACATCCAGGCGGAGCTGGCAGTCGAGGAGCACTCCCAGATTCCGTACCCAGGAAACTAATGGAGGGCAGACCCCATCAATAATGGGGGCCTCCATCTCTATTGGCTTACCCACCAACAACACTTCTGTCTTGTCAGGATTCAGCTGCAGTCGATTAGCCCTCATCCAGTCCCCCACCGCCGACAGACACCGAGTAAGCACTGAGACTACGGGGCCTGGATCTGTGGAAAAAGAGAGGTAGAACTGGGTGTCTTCAGCATATTGATGACACTGCACGCCTGACCACCTTGCCGAGCGGCTGCATCTACATGTTGAACAGGAGAGGGGACAAAACAGATCCCTGCGGGACTCCGCATGAGAGATCTCGGTATGATGAAAAATAATCCCCGAGCACCACTCGTTGAGTTCTCCTGGTCAGGAATGAGCGGAACCATTCAAGAACAGTCCTGCCCACCCCTGAAAAATCCCGCAGGCATGTCACCAACATTTTCTCATGGTCAACAGTATCAAACGCATACAATAGATCTAATAGAATCAACAGGGTTGAACGACCCTGATCCCATTCACGATGTAGATCATCAAGCAAATCCACAAGCGCAGTCTTGGTGCCATACGCCAGCCGAAATCCCGACTGAGAGGGATCAAGGAAACCAATACGATCAAGATGCCCCTGGATCTGCCGCGCCACCACCCGTTCAATAACTTTCCCTAAAAAGGGAAGGTTAGAGACAGGCTGATAGCTGGCAGGGGAGTCAATGTCAAGTGATGGTTTCTTGAGCAGAGGTCTCACCACCATCTCCTTGAGACAGCCCAGCACTCTACCCTTCTGAAGGGAAGCGTTGACCACCCCAGCCAGCAACGGCCCCATTGTCTTCTGGCAGGACTTAACTAGCCAGGACAGGCAAGAATCTAATTCATAAGAAGTGACTCTGGCTGCCCCCAGAGCATCCACCGCATCGGCGGCTAAAACCAGTTAAGGTGGAGCTTCCATAACCTCTAGTTCACCCGGTGTAATAAGTGCATCAAAGTCATGATGAATACGAGTGATTTTATCCACAAAATAATCCACAAACATATCACAGTGTACAACAGATGACTCCACTCCAAGGTGGAGGGAGGCCAGACTGACCAGTCCCTGGAGCACCCGGAAAAGCTCATCTGGATGAGATTTTACAGACGCTATGAGGGCAGCAAAAACCTCCCTTTTTGCTGCCTGCATAGTCACAGCATAGGATCGTAAACTGGCTCTATGACACAATCTGTTGGCTTCAGCATGTGAATGATGCTACCGTCACTCTAATCACTGCCCCTCTCGCTTCAGCAATTGCAGTTCCTCAGAAAACCAAGGAGGCCTGCGGAGCTGTCGCCTGGGTAGTGGACGCCTAGGAGCCGTCCGATTGATGGCCTTTGTCAGCAAGGTATTCCGTAACACAACAAGGTCATCAATGAGACAGTCGTCAAGGTCAGAGGGACACTCCCCAGAGCAATCCAGGACCGTTCCAGTTCCATCTACCTCTGGGGGCAAACCATTCAAATTGGTTCCACGTCCCTCCGGGGACAGACGTGCACCAGGAGAGAGGCCTGCAGGAGGTAATGATCCATCCACGACAAGGACACAGCTGATAACTCCCCCACCAACGCCCCCCCCCCCAAGGCTGGTGCAAAACACAAGGTCTAAGGTATGTCCCCCTTGATGCGTCAGGCCGCTGACCATCTGGGACAGGCCCTTGGCTGACATGGTGTCCATGAACTCACGCTCCGTACCCCTAAGATTGGCATCAGCATGGAAGTTGAAGTCCCCCAAGATGATTGTCTTCAGGGACCGCAGCACCACCCCCAACACCACATCCGCTAGAGCATGTAGGGAGGCCGCCGTACAGGTAGGCGCACAGTATACAAGCAGCACTCCCAAACTGTCTCCTGCCAAATCAAACATCAGATGGAGACCCTCAATAGCCAATATGGTTTGCACCTGATACCTCCGAACATCCCAACACTCCCTAAAAATCATGGCTACACTGCCCCCCCGTCCCTCCGACCATGGATGATGATGCACGGAATACCCAGCCGGAGCAAGGTCAGCCAAGATAGGCCCTGACCCAGTGTCTAGTCAGGTTTTCGTGATACATACGAGATCGGCTGCATGGTCCAGGATCAATTCCTGGACCGTTGTTGCTTTATTTGCTACCAATCTTGCATTTACCAGCATCAAAACATAGTCAGGGGCCCTCTGATCCAGAACCACCTGCCCAGCTGCCAGGGGGATAGTGAGTGGGACAGATAACAAATGTCTATCCCATCTCACAGCTGTCACCTTCCCCCAACAGGGACCATATTTCCCCCATCCCATCACGACCTAATGGCTGTGTCACCCCCTCCCCCCCACCAGCCCCGGCTCCCCTATGGCTGTCCTGTCCTGACCAGAGGGAGAGTCCCCACGCTCATAACCCCCAAATCCTCCCCCACCCCCTTCCCTAACCCAATCCTGTTTTATTTTCCTCCCTACTTCCCTCACCTCCCCCAACATAAATATTAATCCTCCTCCATATCCTCCCACCAGAACCAGCTAATAGGACACACGCACACCACAATAAAAAGAGTTTCGTACCCCTGCCCCCCTAGGCCCTACCAAGGATCCATTGGCGCACCTGCGACACTGCTGACAAGCACGCTGCTTTCGGGTGGCGCCCGACCGGAAGCTGCTGGGGGTTGTCCCTAGCCCCTCTCCCTCTGCCACTGGGAGGGGGAGAAAACAGGCACAGGGGCCCGGGGAGTCCTGGCCCTCCGGCCCTCCGTGCCCCGGTCTGTTCCCACAATTCTTGCAATGCCACAAGATAATATCCTTATTTACCGATGTTCCACTTACTGTTTACTGCATACCGTTCATTTACCACTTCCTGTGGAGCCTGTATAGTGGAATATGGTGGACTATTTAGATCCTGATGGTCTGATAAATGGCTTGGATTTTATTGTTATACGTATTATTCTGGTGTCTGCAACTTCCCAACACATGTTGTATGTTATTATTTTGTTTTGTTTTGGATTTATATATCCAATTTTGATATGGCTATGGCTGACTCAATAAATTTTATATAAAGTAATTTACCACTTAGCTGAGGGCACCATTTTACTTCTGGTTTTGTTGTTTTCGCATTTCTGAATCAGTCACTGTGCGAATAGCCTGACCCTTAATCTCCCCTCACAATTGTCCTGTAACCTCCATTCCAGTGCCTTCAATCAGAATTGTTCTATGTTGTTCGCTTTGCTTTGACCAATATGCAGCTGGATTGCAGATTTGTAAAGGAATCTGTGTACCATCCAATGAGTGATAAAAGAGTACACAGGAAAATGGAGTACAGGAAAGATAGAAGAAATGTGGTATTGCATTGGTATTATTTATTTTATTTTTATTTATTTACATTTTTATTCCACCCTTCCCTAAAAAAGGCTCAGGATGGCTTACAACATATATAAAAACATATTTAAAAAATCCATAAAAACAGTGAAAATACAAAAACGACCCCCCAAAACCTCAACCTTTCCACAACCCCCCACAAAACCCCCCAATGCTACCTCCCCATTTCCCACATCCAACCCCCCTCACAACCCTACCACAAACTCACCCAACTAAACCCCCCATCCGCTATCCCTGCCCACCAAATACCTTTACAAACAGGAAGGTCTTACACCACCTCCGGCAGATTCTCAGGCTCAAATGAATCTCTGGGGGAAGGGTGTTCCATCGCATCGGAGCAGCAACCAAGAATACCCCTATGTGAGTTCTCGTTGTACTAACAAAAATAACAGATGATACCCACAGGAGGGTGCTTCCAGCCAATTGCAGGGGCCGCAATGGGGTATGGAAGGACAGCTGATTTCTCAGGTATGTGGGCCCAGACCATTTAGGGCTTTAAAGGTCAAAACCAGCACCTTGAATTGGGCCAAGCTATAGGGAGCTAATGCAGACTACAGAGCACTGGTGTAATGTGCTCCTGGCACCTCACCCCTGAAAGGAGGTGAGTTGCCGCATTCTGCACCAGCTGCAGCTTCTAAACAGTCATCAACGGCAGCCCTACGTAGAGTACATTGCAGTAATCTAGCCTTGAGGTGATGAAAGCATGGATGACAGTGGCCAGATCAGAATCAGAAAAAAGGCTGCAACCGTCTCACCAGATGAACTTAGTGAAAATTGCTCCTGACCATCACCGCAACCTGACAATCCAGGTGCATCAAGGGATCCAGAAGCACTCCAAGGCTGCGAACCTGATTGACCAGAGGCGGCCGGACCCCATCAATAAGAAGAGTCCCAATCCCTTTCAGGCCACAAGGGTGGCCAACCATCATCAACTCAGTTCAGCTTCAATCGGCTCACCCTAATCCAGTCCCCAACAGCAGCCAGGGAATGGGTAAGTATCAAGACTGCAGGACCTTGGTCGGATGAAAAAGAGTGGTAGAGCTGGGTGTCATCAGTATACTGATAGCACTTCACCCCAAACCTCTGAATTTACCCACAGCACAGCAGTCTGTGCTTGGGGGAGCTGTGAGCAGGTTCAGAACAATTTACTCACAGGTACACTAAGGAACCCTGGGTTAGGGGTAGTTAGAAAGAACTGTTTTGTTTTCATGGACATTTCTGTGAAAACACAATACTTAACTTTTTATTTTGTTTGACTGGAAATTTTTGATTGGAATTCCAGCTGAAATAATAATTAAAAAAATACCCATTTGCACATGTGCAAAATGGCTGCCATCCATATTCAAAACGGAGGTATCAGCATTGCTGCCATTTTGGAGATGGTCGATGGCCATTTGTGCATGCCCAATGGCTTTTTAAAATTTATTTTGGAACAGGCAGAATTTCTTAATCACCCCTACTCTGGGGCTGTCTGGGATCCAGCCCTGGCTGTTGGAATTTCTCCCATGGGAGAGAAACAGGTAAGGACTCTTTTACAGAAGAGAGCAAGGGAATGGGAAGAGTGAGTGGGCGGGGCTTGGGTTTGTCTGAGTGAGGGGGTAGGTGGTGAGTATGTGTGAGGGAATATGTTGTATTCTCTCACCACACTCTTACTTTTCCAGCTCCACTAGATTTTTTAAATTCAAGTCAAAGTTTGTTTATTACATAGCCGAAGCCATCGTAACCAATGGAACTAACACAGCCAACAACAGAATATGTTCCAAAACATCTATACTCTTATTACATCAATTATAACCATCTGATAAAAATGAAAATAAAAATTTAAATTAAATCTTTAGGATCCTAAGAATCATATAGGGAGCAAATAACTCCCGCATCTCAGTTCCCTTTAACTGAAATAGTATGTAAACAATATAAACAACATAAAAGCAGCACATACTAAGCATATTACCCCCCATATCCCATTATGGGGATCCTAAATTGGCCGATTTAAATTTTAAAACCAATATGAATGGTGAAAGAATCAGTCAGACTCCAAAGCACTGCCGATTCAAGTATCTTGTCACAATTGGAAACACAGGGTGTTTTCAGACGTGACGGGGCCAATTGGCCCCGTCCAGGTGCATCAAGGGATCCAGAAGCACTCCAAGGCTGCGAACCTGATTGACCAGAGGCGGCCAGACCCCATCAATAAGAAGAGTCCCAATCCCTTTCAGGCCACAAGGCTGGCCAACCATCATCAACTCAGTTCACGGCCCCGCCCCCTCCACGCCGCCCGCCCTCTGGGGAGACGGCCATTACTGGAGAAGGTGCCCGCCCCCTCCACGCTCCCCGCCCTCTGGGGAGACGGGCGGCCGCCACGGCCAATGGTGCCGCAGCGCTCGCCCGCTATGGCCACAGGCCAGAATCCCTGCGGGGATTCCGGGCCGTGGCCGCTGTCCAGATGTGATGGCGGGGGTCACCACGGCGGGGAATCGCCTTCACCGCGCGACGGCCTGCGGTCCTGCCGCTGCGGCCACTCGTGTGGTGAATGTGATTCCCCGCCGTGGTAACATCTGGGGGGGAACATTCGTTCCCCCCAACAGACGTTACATGGTCCAAGCCACCACAGGGAATTGACTGTGGTTGACATTGACCATGTAACGTCTGAAAATACCCACAGACACATAATGTAAAGATGAGGGGTTGTTGTTACTGGGCCCCATGTGGGGTTAAACCCAGCTGCATTGAGTTATTGTATTGCACTGTGCTGGGATATTGTATTAGGGGTGTTTTCTTTTGTTTACTGGGTCCCCTGCTTGGGATTGAAACCCAGCTGTATATGCTTATTGTGTTTTGTTTTTCATTTTTTTGTGAGCCGCCTCGAGTCGCCTGTGGCGAGAGAGTACAGGGTACAAATAAAAAATGAAATGAAATGAAATGAAATTAAGGAACTTGGCAACAATAATAGATATATTTCTGTCCTGATCCCCTAATAAGAAAACCTCCACCTTGGCTAGCGGGCAAGGTGCGCTTAACCTCAGGCAGGGAGCAATAAACTTCCATCTCCAATCTATAAAGGTAGGACAGTCTAATAAAATGTGCATCAAGCTCTCCAGGATCAATTTGTTCTACTTATTTTTACAATAATCACATTTTCTTTCATTGCAGGGGGTCCCTTTCAGTCTTCCCGAGGTGTAAGCGGAGGGGAAGACATTAAATCGTGCTAGAGTGAAAGCCACCCTAGAGTGCTCCATATCTGAATTATCTAAATAAACGGCACCTTCTCCAGTAATGGCCAAATCTTTGTAAAAATAGGACACCCCCTGGCTAGAGATCAGCTCTCTTGTATGTTGGATCTCCTGGTCCCTAATTCTAGATTTTACTTCCGCCCAAGCCCTAACAAAGGGGAAGGCCAGGATATATGGAACCGAAAAGCCCAGGGAGTGAAGAATATTATACACCTTTTCAGACCACCTCCCTATCATTAATTTGGCCGCAAAGGTAGCAAGGGAATCAGATGGCATTAAATTTAAATGAAGCCAGAATTTCAGTATCACAAATTTAACTAGCATTGTTATTCTATTCACTCCTGCTTCTACCCTCAGTAATACTTCTGGGGAACCCCTTGGGGCATGTAAAAAAGCTCTCAACACTTTATTTTGTTCGTATTCAACTGCCTCTAGGCAATCCACACCCCAAATCTGTATCCCATACAGGAACTGAGCCAAAAACTTGGCTTTATACAATTTAAGAGGCGGCATAAACATCCTGCCACCTTTGGTCCAGTAGAAACCAATGATGCCTTTGCCTGTAGCTCTAGCTGCTGCCCGAGCCGAACGATAACGAGCTCTCCATGTGGAGGTGGCAGAGACTATAATACCCGGGTACTTGAGGCAGCGTACTTGCTCGATAACATTCCCATCCAAGTACCATTTATGTAGCTCCAAGGCTCTGCCAATTACCAACACCTTTGATTTTGCATAGTTAATTTGTAACAATTCCTCCTTGCAGTATAAACAGAATGTCGCCATTACTCTCCTCAAACCAATTTGGGTATGGGCTAAAAGTGCTGTGTTGTCAGCATAAAGCAGAGCCGAGTAAATCTGATTAGCAGTCTGGGCTGGATGGTGAGCAGGGTTGTCTAACGCTTCTTTCAAATCGTTTAAATATAAGTTAAACAGGGTGGGTGCTAAAATACAACCCTGCCTAACCCTACCCTTCCTAGAGGTCCTAACTTGCAAGGTATTATTTGCATGCAATGATTGAATTAGAAATAAAAGCCTCAGGTCTATCTGATACTTTAGTAGTTTCACCCAGAGACGTTCTTCATTTGTGGTGTCAAAAGCAGTTTTCAAATCGATGAAACAGATATACAAGTGGTATTTGGGTCTGCCATGCACATATTTAAATATTAATTGCTCCAGGACAAATATATGATCTATCGTTATGGAGCCTTTCTTAAAACCCGCTTGCTCATGACCAATAAGGCTCTTTTCATTGATCCAGTCTTGTAGTCTAGTAAGTAAGTGTTTAGCGTAGAGCTTCTCTACCACACTTACGAGACTAATAGGTTGATAATTTGCTAGATCGTTTGGGTCTCCTTTTTTGAAAATAGACACAATTATACTCTGCTGCCACTGCCTGGGTATTTTCCCCGTACTGTTGATAGTAGTGAACAACGTAACCAGAGCCCTACTCCACCAATCAACATTGGCTTTCAGAAGCTCCCCTGCCATAAAGGCCACTCTTGGGGCCTTTCCTGCTTTCAGATGTAAAATCAGCGGTGCTACTTCCTCAGCTGATTTTTTAATTATTACCAGCTGCCACTGAATTGCATACTAAAGTTGAACCTGCCTTGCAGAAGGGGTAATTCAGATGTTTGTATGATGAAGTGATCAATAGTGCTATCAATAGTGTTATCAGTAGTGCTTTCCCTGTTTTCTTTTGGGCTCTAATTTTTCTCATCCATTCTGCCATCCTCTGAATTCATTTTTATATTTTAAAAAACAACACAGAACCCAAGCCAGTACTTCCTCTAGGAAGTTATAAGATGTATGGCTTCCCCAGAACTGCCATACTTACAGTATTCCTTCCCCATTAGTTAATTTATTGAAAAGTTTGTTAATTTATTGAAAAGTTGAATTTTTTCAGGAGCAGTTGACTTTAGGGTTTAATTCCAGTGTGGCCCTCATAAAAATGGAGTTATTTTATTTTTGTTGTGTGAATACTTCCATGAAATTATAATAATAAAGCCTTGCCATGGCAGTCGGAGCGCTTCACATTGAAAAATTTAGCACTACTTTTAATCCTCATAACAACCCTGTGAGGTAGGTTAAGCTGAAAGAGTATTGTAACTGGCCCAAGGTCACCCACTGTGTTTCTGGCAAGGCGAGACTTGAACTGGGACCTCCCCCTATCTCCCAGTCCAGGTACTGCGCACTTAGCCACTACACTATACTGGCTCTCAATTATGTAAAACCTACCCAGAGAATATCTATTATATTTTGTAATTGAAAAGTAAGTAGGCGATCTACATGTTAAAATATAGATAATGAGTAATAAATTCCCAAATGGATATACTCTCGGAGAGGAGCAAAAAACATTATCTGTTGCATTTTGGTACTGGAGCACTGAAGTCAAAGAAGTATGCTAAGAATATTTTTCAGCACAAGGTCATCTTGTAGTTAACTATTTTTTAAAAAAACTTTTACTATCACCTCTGTTTCAGGGTTGGTGTTAGGCTGGGTCAGGCAGGGCTGTGGCCCCAGACTCCATGAGGTGGAGGGACTCACACAAAGTCTGAGACTAGCTACTGGGGCTGGAGCAGGGCACTGGCCCCGCCTGTCATGCTTGCCTGCCGGGAGAGCAAGAGGCAGGGTCAGGGACTGAGGCCCAGAAATGGATGCCTGGAGCTGGCAGGAGCTGCAGCACTGTGCACCCTCTTTCTCTCTCAAAAGAACATTAGCCCACCCCAGCATAAGGACTTCAGTGCAGGCGGATAGTGCTTCTCCTGTTTCTGAGGGTGGGTCTTGCCCTCGCCCTCTCCCCTCCCCCAGGAAGTGCCCACTGGGGTTGGGAGGAAAGGAGGAGGATGAGAGCTTCCATCAGAAGTGGGAGCGGCGCTGTCCACCCATCCATGTTTCCATCCCTCTGCCCGCCACCTGGGGTAATTTCAGACGTTACGATACCACGGTCACCCACAGTGAATCCCCTGTGGTAGCTGTTCATACCGTATCGTCTAAAGGGATTTCAGCCAGATGTTCACCCCAGTGAATACCTGGCAGGAATCACATGACCATGCTTCTGGACCTCCTGTCGCCCAGAGGTCCGGAAGCGTGGTGGGATCGGGCTCCAACCGTGGTTGGATTAGCCATGATCTGGGATGGACTGCAGGTAACGTCTGTTACCTGCAGCCCGGCCAGATCGTGGCCCCGACCATGGGACGGGATTGGGCGCAGTGGCCAGATTGGCCGCTGCACCCGCCTATCTCCTGGAGGGTGGGTAGCTAGGGAAGCGTGGGGGTCGGGGCTGTGTGGCCANCCATGGGACGGGATTGGGCGCAGTGGCCAGATTGGCCGCTGCACCCGCCTATCTCCTGGAGGGTGGGCGGCTGGGGGAGCGTGGGGGGGGGCTGCATGGCTGCATGTCGCGCTGCACAGCCCCTCCCCCTCCCCGATCCCTTGTAGGAATCAGGATGGTATGTCTGAAGGACGGCCGGACTGTTTCCTGACCAGGATCCGAAACGGATTCCTGTGCGTGTTTCAGTGGGGTAGGCCTCCGGGCCCGTCACATCTGAAATTACCCTAGTGCTCAGAGTCCTTCTATAGGGGCTGGAACTTGGCGGGGGTGAGGCAGAGGGAAGGGCGCAGAGGTGCTGTGCTGCTGGTGCCGTGACTGGGAATAACCACTCTGCAGGCCCCACCCATTTCTTCTACACCCAAGCCTTGCCACCACCCCCACTCTAGGCCCCACTTATCCTAAGGCCAGCCCTGGATGTTTTATTAGGATTAGTGCTATAAGTTGAAAGGCAAGCTCTATAATCAGATAAAGTCTTCACCTTTTTCCTCTACTTTCGGAAGCCAGAGTAGCCATTGACAAGTGTGGATAGCAAAGGCTGAGTTTAGAATCCCTGGGACGTAGTTTGGGGGACCCTTTTCAGGCAGGACACATCTCATGCAGCCCTTCCTTAATCCAGTTATAGGGACTAGGGGAGAAAGGCTCTTAAGTCAGAGTTAGTGCTGAGGTCAAAGACTCTCTCCTTTTCCTTAACTAGAGCAGAGTTAAGAGAAGAAGAGATCCTCTTTTACAGAATTTATAGTGGATACGAATAATGACATCAGACTCTTCTTTACTTTGGAATCTTGGTCACTTTTCCCTTGTCTCTTCTAATCCCCTCTTTTCACTGCCCCTCACTGTAGCATAATTCCTCATGTCTCATGCATCCACTCCTCGATTTCCCCTTCTTTTCTCCAGTGTTATCAGTAGTGCTTTCCCTGTTTTTTTGGGGGGCTCTGTTTTTTCTCATCCTCCCAATCCATTTTTATATATTTTTTAAAAACACAGAAAACCCAAGCCAGTACTTCCTCCTGAAACAATATAATGTGATATTTGTCAGCCCCTACCTTAATTATTCTGCTCATCTCTTTTCCCTAGCAGATCCCATGTCTAGTTTCTTTAAAAAGTAAACTCTTCTTAAGAGACTGTCTCTTACAAGGGGCATATACACATCTTGTACAATGGAACCACAATCTGAATGGGACTGCTTAACAGCTACTGTATTAAAAGATAACTGTAAAAGATAAGGATTTTTCATAGTTTTTGAGAGGCCCATTTTTGCAAACAGAGTAAGGTCAGATTACCCACATAAACAAAACATACAGAACTACATGCTTAGGTCTAACATTGAAATGTCATTTAAGAAGAGAATATCTGGAACATAGGTAGTTTTTAAGAACATAAAAGGCATGTTTTAAGTTGTCGACGCACCCAGAAATGAGACAGGACACCTTTCATGGATTTAAACATGGCCGTACCCTTTATTAATCCAAATTGCATCAAATTGAATAGGTGGGGGTGACATCGCCTATTGCGAACAGGGTCCAGTATCACTATAAACCATTAAACTTCAGACAAGGACTCTATATAACATCGACAACCTTGGCACAACCATAACTGTGTCCCCCCTTGCCCAGCGCGGGGCGTGCGGCCAAAAAGGGGGGCTTAGTCCCTCAGGACTTGAGTAAGGAATAGGGTGCCCGGCGGTCGGGGCCATACAATGCCATACCACCGTCCCAGGTCACCCCTTCCCAGGGTAACCAGCGCCTCGCTTGCCATACTCTGCATTGCATTGCATCTCTTAAGGAGATGACTCCTATGATTCCTTAACCTAAATCAACACGATACTGGACCCCCGCCAAGGGTGCGACAATTTCCATAACAAACCTTTAATCATTCTTATCAACAAGCACCCACTTTTCTATTTGAAAACCTATACTGTAAGGAAGGCGAAAAAACAAGGTAGGTCCTCTGACCAACATTCCTTGCCAAAAATTCCTTCCTGGTCCATACTAATGCAACCAGTCGAAATCACAGTATAAGGGGGTGGGTGCTGCTCTGTTCCCTGCTCTTCGCTGGAATGAGCAGGGAACAATTTTCGGTGCTGGTCACCACGTGACCCAGCACCACCAATCAGGGCTCCTAATTTTCGCGTCGCAGCAAGGGTTGCCAGGGGCAACCCCCGCTGGGCGCTATCCCGTTGCAGCAAAGTTCCGGGAGCCTGCAAATGCCGCAGGCTCCCTTTCTATGTCTGACCTGCCCCATTTCCTCAGGGGTGGGGCACGACAACAGCCCTGCCGCCGGGGATCCGGCGAAGGGCAATTCTCAACTGGAGGGGTTCATAATTCTGATATTGGAATAATGCTTCTTCTTACGGGAGACTTTGCCTGGGTAGCTTTGGTCCACGTGCGTGCAGACTTTGGATTGGGGCCTACATGACATACATGCTGACTCTAATTTTGAAATTAGAACATGATGTCATCAAGTATGCTGTGCTTTTAAAAAAATACAGATGTCTTTAAATATACACTTTTTCCTGTACAACTGGCTTACAATATTTATTTGCATTATGGTACTGGTGATAAGAGCAATCATTGTAGGATCCCAGCTCATTAATATGTGAACGTTACCAGTTACGTTGGATTAAAACAAGATTTAACCCAAATCCTTTCTCATTAATCAAACCAGAAAAACAAACCTAAAACCTTCTGAATAAGTTTGGTCAACTTTACATGTCTCTGTTCTTTATTGTTTCAACTATAGGAAACCATGCAGAAATATCCGTTATTTTGGGGGAATGAAGCATGTTGTTTGGACAGGGTAGGGGGAGTTTGCACCTCTTCTGCCTTTGCTGCACTTCTTCAGTGGAAGGAGGAAGAACTTCATTTTTCAGGGCTGTCAAATTCACCCTTTTCTCACCACCAAATTTACTTTAACAAGTTAGAAGAACATTACCAATATAAAGGGACAATTTCATGGTTGATTCACCCCAAATTTGATGTTTCATCAGTCCACCCATCCAAAAACATATTGTATCTTTAATCATAGTGATCTATAACTCGGAGCTAGTTTTGTATAAACTTTATAGAACTTTTTTGTTTTAAAGTAACTTAAAAAGTAGGGTCTGAAAACGCAGTACTAGAGTTTATCTAAATACACAGTATGTTTTGAGTACACATTGATATGATCTATCCTGGGTGATTTTTTATTATTTTTTAAATTTAACTCTACCACCTGAAAGAAGAACTCTGCCAACCTCTTCTGCTGAAGGCTCGGGCTCCTTAAACATCATGGCTTTCTTTTGTGAAATTAAGTCCAGAATTACTCATGCATATTCTGCAGAAGTAGCTGCTTTGAGACCTGTTTTCAGTGGATAGGTTAGATCAAAGTGCTGGCCTGCAGGTTATATTTAATTTTTTTCCCTTTGGTGGGATGAAGTGCAGTTGTTTTGATGTTAGGTTTGATGGATTTGTTTGCCACTGCATTCATTAGCTTCACATCAAAAAACTGACAGGCTGTTAAATGAAACTTTGGCTTAGATTTTCAGCTTGACTGTTTGGAGACATTTGTGAAGATATTTTGTTTTTGTGCTGCAGCAGCCTCAAGCACTTATGATTGTCTCAAAGGGAAGAAAAGTTATTTACTATACTGATTTCTTTAAGTAAAAATGAATCATTGTCTTGAGGATGGGAATAACTTGCCTACACCTTCCAAAGCAGTTTACTATGGGATAATATGCTTTATCACACACTCTGAGAGAGAGAGAGAGAGAGAGAGACAGAGAGAGAGAGAGGAAAGTGGGATGTATCCGACTGGATAAATATTTTTGACAGATTATAAAGAAAAGGATAACCGACTACTTTTTTTTTTGGTGGTGATTAATTAACAAAGGGTAAAGTAAGATTGTCTTGATATATCAAAGCATTGCAAAACTTTTTTTCAATTAAAAAACCCCCCACCAATCTTTAAAACGTAAGTAAATTTTTCTTCTGTAAAAATAAAGCAAATGATTTAAAGGCTCAGTGAAGATGAACAAAGAAAAATAACAGTGTTTCATTTATCAAAGAGATCCCAAGAATGGATGCAGTTCTAATATTAAAATGTCAGTATACTCTACTGAAGCCATTTCATGAAGGATTAGTTCATCATCCAGTTTTATAGCTTGACTTGTCACTCTATGCATCTAATGTTATATCATAAGGATGACAGGGATGATAGAGGACTCAAAATGTAAGATGGTTAGTCAAAATGCAATGTTAACTTTTGAATGATTTGGTAACTTGTTTGCTATGAAAATTACATGCATCAGTGATTTCCAAGTTTTCGGCATTTGTGTGGCCATTTAGTAATTTCATTACCATTCTACAACTCCAGATAGCAACAAAGATATGTAAAGTAGTTCAGATCATGGCCTCATCTGCAAATGGTGTGGGAATCTCTAATATACAGATGGTGGAGCACTCAAAATGTAACTAGAACAGAAACAGGTATCTATGCAAATGGGCAAACCTGTCAGCATCTCGGTAATCAAACCGTCTCTGTATTGTCAGGTACTAAACGGTATCCATTTTTTGCCCAATGAGTTACTGAGTTACCGTTACTGCGTTACCAAGTTATCATTTATGTATTTTCAGATTTCCAGCTATTTCTGTCTGTGTATTTATCTTTACCCCAGTCACAAGTTTACTGCCTAACACAACCAAAAAATAAATAAACATTGGGCAGTACTTTTATGTACTCAAAGGAGTAGGGTGTGGGGTAGGGCTGGAGGAAGGGTATGTGTGTTGTGCCTGGTGCAGATTGAAAGTAAACAGACTAACAGGCTAAAATAGAGTAATCAAACAATGGATGAAAACCTGGAACTGATAAACTGGTAACTTGACAATCTGGAAATCTGCAAAATGGAAAGTTGATAACGGTATTATCTGGAATTTCGGTTTGTCGGTTGCTCAACTCAGCAATCACCCCCAAGCCAGCAGCTGCTCAAAATTGCATGTATTAACTGTGGATAGCAAATCTACCACCTGTTTGAGCTCTATTAAGGTATTTGCTAGTCAAAACTCAAGATTAACATTTGTGTGACTTGGTGACTTAGGGCAGAAACAGATGTGACTGTGGCCTGCTTTGGATGAACTGAACCTGTACATCTGTGCAGGTACCGCCGGATGTTGGCCCAGGATCGCCTGGGCTGTGTTGTTGGCTAGCCCAGGCTGTGACCTTAGAAAACCTCTGAAGTCACAGCCTGTGCTAAGGCCTGCTCGACCAGGCTAAGCGGGCCACAGCAAGCTATCACATTTGTTCCTGGGCCGCCAACCTGGCCTGACTCAAGGCTGGGGCAGTGCTCTGGGCACAGCACGAGGATAGGGCTGGCCAGCCACATGTTCATGCTTCTCCCCATCCTCCCTGGCTGTGATCATGTTTGTTTGGCGGCTTGACCTAGCCTGGACCGTGTGCGCTGTGGTTTTCGTCCCCAGGCTGTGTCTGGCCGCCGCTGTGCTACCGTCACTTGTGTTCTTACCCAGAGTTGCTATATAAACAGATGACGATTTAGGAAGCACAAGTACATGCTTGCCATGCATTGATGTCTATGCTGGACTTCCCAGCAAATGTCCATGCATTTTTCTGCTGCAATACTTGGTAGTTTGACCTGGAAATGAATAGCATTGCCATGAAGAAATAGTTACTTGACACTATGTAGCATGCCTGGAATAGAGCATTATTGTAGAAGAAAATATATAGAATTTTGTATGTTGTTCATGTAACCCTATTTTTTTCTTGCACCTGTTTCCTGAAAAATCATGTGCAAAGTTCCTCATTTCCCATTATTTCTCTATGGAATGACTAAGCAGTTTTGAGGGAGCTGAATTCTTGATGGATTACAATAATGAGAGCATATTCCTTTGATGGGTATGCAAGAGACATATGCAAATTGTCTGTTTCTGTTAAAAATAATTTAACATTTAAATATAAATAAAGAGTTAAATAATATAATATAAAACAGTTAAATAATATGTGTAAGTTAAATTTTCTGTTAAATATAATCAGTTTTAATTATTTTAATACAAAGCTAGGGGAGAGAGACATTTTTTAAATTTTTATTTATTATTTTTTTAGGTGGGAAGAAGGGTAGTCTGTTCCCAGTCTAAAATCAGTTCAAGTTGACTTATTTAACATATGAATATGTCAAATAAGAGGGTGGAACTGAGTAGAATTGAGGAAGGTGTGGTCTGCCAATAGCATTGTACCTATCAGGATCCAAAAATTAACAGTAAAATGCTTCTGAGTTTCTCATAATTTTTGTATTTGCTTCCTTGAGCCCATTGAAGTCAGAGGGGCAACCTGCATTAGTGAAAGGTTACATTCACATGTTTTTCAGGATTGTGCCTTGGACACATTTTGTTGTTTCATGGAGGAACAAATACTTAAGATGGGGTATTTTCAGACATTACGAGATCACAGTCAACCACAGTGAACCACGGTCAATCCCGCGGCGGGGCCAAAGCGCCCTGAATGTCTGTTTCATGGACGCCAGATGTTCACCACAGTCAGTCCCCAGCAGGGATCGAAATTAACCACGCGTCCGGAGCTCCGGCCTGGACCATCTCTGAAAGCGTGGTCAAAGTGATTCCCACTGGGAAACAAAAAAAAGTAACGTCTGAACGGCAACCACCAGCCAGAATCAAGCAGAACGATTCCCAGCCGGGGACAAAGCACGCAGCATTGCTGCCAGGCAATGAGCAACAACACGGGCCATGGAGGGAGATTTAAAGGGCACCCGGCAGCAGGGGGATGTGGCAGGATGGAGTGAGGCGGAAGGGAGAGGAGAGTGGAGGGCGAGTGAGCAAGGGAGGAAGAGGAGGAAGTGGTGGAGGTGCAGGCGGAGGAGGCGGTGGTCGTGCTGAACAGGGAGGCGGTGGGGGACAGCAGCAGCAGCAGCAGCAGTAGCAAACGGGACAGGCCACCCCAGTGCCTTCTGAGTGTTTTGACCACAGCCTGGGATCGGCGTAACGTCTGTTGTGCTGCCCTTCGCTGTGGTCTGCCGGTCCGATTCCCTGCCGTGGTCCCGCTTCTGTCACGTCTGTTTGGGGCCTTTCTTGTCCACGGGGGGTGGTTAGCCGACTCACCGCCACTGGGAATCTACTGTGATGAATCAGGCGCCCGTAACGTCTGAAATCACCCATGTTCATCAAGGAAACTGTCAATACCTTCCTTACACAAAACAGGTTTTTAATGTACATCTGAACAAAAAGTAATAGAAATGTTCTTTCTTTATAATTGGGCTTTAGAGTTTGGATTACATTGCAGCATCTATGTATGAGCAGAAATGCTAGAGTCTTACTTTCCTTATACGATTGTAAGTGTCAAATGCAGCAGAATTTAATTTATTAAAGTAATAAGTGTCTGAACTGACAGATTTTGTGCAAAACGAACAGACTCGGATGCTGCTGTTCTAGGACGGTTCTGACTGTTGAATTAGAGCTTTTTTCCTTCTAATAAATCAATAGTTCATAATAAACACGTCTTTTCAGACTACCATTTGTATGAAATTTGGAGAAAAATCAATGCAATCTTTCTCTTTGCACTCCCACACCATGTAAATGGTAGTTATCTTTTCTTTCATTGAGAGAAACTCTTTAGAATGGCTTGTTTTTTCTCTATACATTAATGCCACAGGCTTTAAAGAGGTATTTTTAGTCCTGGGTGTTTTCATGGAAGTAGACATTGAGCTAAGAAAATCTTTTTATAATGTTATTCAAACTCTGCAAAAAAGATATGACAGTACAATTATAGAAAATCTATTTGCAGGGTCCCGTGTTCACTGCATTTCCGCCATTGCCGCCAGTGGGAAAAATGCAGTAAATATGGGTCTTTGTTTATATGCATCACAGCAAGTAGTGTTAATGCGCCCCCGTTAACAACGTTCATCTGTCCTAATGGTCAGTCTTGGAATGAACAGAAAAATAGTAAAGCTCTGGGATTTGTAAAAATTAGTAGGTTACAGTATTCTATGTTTTAAGTCTTATTTCAAATTATTAGCTTTGCTTCTGATGTCTGGTAGTTTTCATGCTATTTGAATGCCTATGTTTCAGAGGCTTGATTGTCTTATTAGTAGTGGTGAAAATCAAAAATAACTATGGAGCTAAACTGGTGTATGGTTTACACGAGAGAAATGCCAAGCTCAGAGTTGAGTTTCATTTTGTAGGTGCCCCTCGTCCCCCCCCCAGTTTCTTTAGATTTATTTCTTTTGGGTAATGTTTTCCATACTTAACATCATGCCTGGCAATGCAAATTTATGGATTTAAATGTGTATTTATTTAGTCGTTGCATGGAGAGACTGGGGAGTTTGAACACAATTTAATAAGTATACTTTCTATTCCTTTCTAAGAATGAAAAAATTCCGCCATGTTTGTAAGTAACTCACAAGCATCTAACTATTTATTTATTTATTTATTTATTTATTTATTTCAGTTTTTTGCCCTGCCCTTGTCATTAAGACTTGGGACAGTTTACATCACAAAAACAGCAAAAAAATCCCCATAATGCACCCTAATCCCTTTCCTAACTCCTCCACCCATTCCCATCCAACCCTATCCCTGTGTGCCAAACTAGGGGACACTCCATGAAACTCATGGGTGGCAAGTTTAAAACAAATAAAATAAAATATTTTTTTTCACTCAGCATATAATTGGGTTGTGGAATCTACTGCCAGAGGCTGTGTAATTTCTTGTTCTTTGGCACAAAGGAAGTCAAGTTTAAAAGCATGCTCTATGTGAGGTTGCCCTTGATGACTATTCGGAAGCTGCAGTTGGTGCAGAATGCAGCAGCCCATCTTCTGTTGTGGGCGGGCCACTGGGAGTACATTATACCAGTACTTCAGAGGGTATTTTCAGACGTTACGAGATCACAGTCAACCACAGTGAACCATGGTCAATTTCGCGGCGGGGCCAAAGCGCCTTGAACGTCTGTTAGGCGGCCGCCAGATGTTCACCACGCTCAATTCCCACATGGGGTCAATGGGTGATTTCAGACATTACGGGCGGGCGGTTCACCGCAGTGAACCCCCAGGGGGGGTGAACAGCGCAACTACGCGCGGGGGTTGTAAAACGGCCCAAACAGACGTGCCGGGGAAGGGACCACGGGCCGGAACTGGGCCGAACCATCGCGGGCCGCGGCAGCACAACAGACGTGCAACCGAACCCCCGCCGGGCGCAAAACTCCCACAAGGCACCAGGCAGGGGCGGGACACAGACATGGCCGCCTGAGGGCAAAAGAAGCCGAAAGGCACACAAGGGAACGCCCACACAAGGGAAACGGGAAGGGAGGGGGGAAGAGGGAGAACAGCCTGACAGCCGGCACACACAGCGGACCCGCAGCGGGACACACTGCACGACCACATGCCCGGGCACACACACACACACACAAGGGAAAGGTCGGGAAGGGGGGGCAGGGGCGCCCGGAACACTCCACCAGGAACAATGGGAGGGCCGAGGGGGGGCACCACCAAGGGGCAAGGCACAGGCAGCAGCAATCCCCACCCCCACACCACCCCAGTCCACAGAGGCGCCCCCACAGCAACAGAGGCAGTCCTGGAGGGGGGGGCGGGACCCCCGGAACGAGGCACGGTGGGGGCCCCCAATGCACAGCGAGCCCGGCACAGAGGGCCCAGGAGGAGGAGGTGGAGGAAGGGGGCCCCACAGTCACAGGGGGGCGGATGGAGGGCAGCCGGGTCCGGTGGAGCCCCTCTGCAGGTCCAGCGGCGCTCCGGCAGCACCCACCCGGGCAAGGGACAGGGTCCGGTCCGGTCCGGGAGGGGGGCCTACCCCCAGGTCATGCAGGCACCCGGGGGGGGGGGTGCAGTCGGTGCCAGGGCCGGTGGGAGCGGACCGCTAGCTGCACACGGGCGGGGCGGGAGGCCACACGGAGCACCCCACCCAGCCACCGGGATGGGCAACCGGGATGGGGGGGCCGGAGGGGGCCTAGGGCCATGGGCAAGGGCAGCAGCGAACAACGAAGCAAGCAGGAGCTCACCGAGGCGGAGTCACCAGGGCGGGAGCAGGCAGCAGGGACCAGGCCCCCCCCCAGACCGGGGCGGGAGCCCACACAGGGGCACCACACCAGGGGGGCAGGGAGGTGATGCAGCTGTCACAGGCCGCCGCTGGGGGCCCCCGAGGCCCCAGGGCCCGGGTGCCCAGCCCGGTGGACCAGATGGGGCCAGTGCAGCATGCCCCGGCGGTACCCCTGCAAGGACATGTAGTGGGCGATCAGGTAGTAGGCCTCGAAGGGATCGGGCATGGTGAGAGCCAGCTGCACGTCCACACGCGCCCACACCGCCAACAGGGATGACATCTCCACCGCGGAGGGCTCCGGCACACAGCAGGCAGCAGAAGGGGGCCACGGAAGATGCCCCAGCTCCAGAAGCCGCTGGAACGCCGCCCCACGGGTGCGCTGGTACCCACGGGCCCCGTGAACACAGGAGAAGTAGGTCACCGCCAAGGCAGGGCCACCCTCAGCCAGGCACTCCGTGTAGGCGCCCAGACCACACACCACCAGCGCAGATACGGTCTCCGAAGGGCTCCAGGGCACATGTGCGCACAGCATTTCCGGGATGCGCCCCTCAGGGAAACGAACCAGCCCCAGGGCCTCCGTATGCAGCTGGCAATCACGAGCGCTCGCCTCATGGCCAAAGTAACGGAGTCCGGAGCTCAGGCTCTCAAAGGCACCCACATGGCTTCCCGGGGCAGCGAGGAGCAGCTGCACGGCAGGGGTGTGCCACAGGTCGCAAAGAGACATGGTCTCTTTGCTGCCCGCCACCTGCTGCCAGGACTCCGGAACGCGGTGAAGGTAAGGTAGCAGATGTTACTTTTCCTTCACTGCATTCCGGATTCCCCCTAACCATGCTTTGTTCGCCGCTGTGGTGCGGGAGAACAAAGCGTAGTTAGGTTCACCGTGGGGGGTGGTTGACTGAGGTGAACATCTGGATGCGAGCAAACAGACGTTCACCTCCGTTCACACCCCCACTCCGCGCGGTTGACTGCGGTTGATTGAGGTGATTTCAGACAACGTAGCATCTGAAATCACCCAAAGAATCTGGTTGTGCTTGGTTCAGTTTGGGAGGTGTCCTGACCCAAGCTTCTCTGACACGAGACAGGTTGGGAACCTTGGGCAAGAGGCCCCATTCCTGTGCTCAGTGGGACATGACAGTTACAGATTGGGCCTAGGCACTGAGGAGCCTAGCTGTGTTGGGAGTGGGACAGGACTCAGGTTAGTCCTACTACATTCAGACTCAAGCCCTGGTTCAGGCTTGATTTTGGAGCCCGTGCAGGAGGGCTGTAGTGTGTGTATGCTGAGAATGGTTTATGCTGAGAATGGTTATCTGTATCTGATTTTACCTCTTTTCCTGGTAGAAGGCCTACCTGCGAACTCACCATCTTATTAAAAATGCTGTTTATTTGGGACCATAAAGACTGAGGGGTTCTAAGCAACCATTTTGGATAACTCAGATTATCGGATATTAGGGTAACTGCTTTCAGTCAAAAATTGTTGTTATAATTCATATTGCCAGCAATGCACCTGGCATGGAATCATTCATCAGAGACAGGTCCCTGCCCTGAGGGGCTCACACTGTAGGAGAAATGAGGGGAGACAAAGGAGAGCGGGACATAAGGGGAGAGAGGGATACATTCACAATGTTGAGAAGTTGCAGGACATGCTTAGCTTAGTAACAGAGGCAATGGAAGGAGGAGCAAAGTGGCTGAACATGATGGAAGTGGCAGCAAGAGGTGGATGACCTTAGCAGCAGAGCGAAGCCAGTGAGGAACAAATGTAAAATGCAGTTCCAACTTCAGGGAATCATCCCCAACTGGAAGAATACATTAATGAGCATACAGAAATGGAAAATGAAAGAAAGGTATTCACAAACTTACCAAACCACTGGGACTTGGAGCTAGAGGTTAGTGAGTCTGCCTGGACAGCTCCTCTCCTCTGCCTCGTCTTGAAGCCTCTGACTCTGAGCAATCAGTCCAAGCTGCCGCCAAGCTGAGGCAGGAGAAAGGCGCGCGGAGCAGGGAGAACACAGGCCTCGCCTCTTGCCTGACTGTACTGCCCAGGGAGCTCTGAGGAGGCTGCTGCCTATATATGGTGGAGATGGGGAGAGGATTCGCTCCCCGAACAGCTGTTGCTCTTGCAGAGGGCGTGCTTGGCTGGCAGGGGCACACACACATCCCACCTTGCCCAGTCATAAGAGCATAAGAAGTGCCATACTAGGTCAGACCCTCTCCATGTTCCCTGGGCAGATGTCTGCTCCCTGCATCCCCCTCCACCAGGCACCCCTTTGCCCCAAACAACCCTCCTGTGCACCCCATCCTCTCCTGAAGCCCCAATCCCATCTCCCCAGCCCCTCCCATCTAACCATACCTGCAACCCCATCTCCCCCTGCCCCCAACCAACCCTCCTTCACCCCAGCCCCTCTCATATGCATCTCCCCCAGGCCCTCCCTCCCAGCTAACCCCACGTGCACCCCCATTTCCCTCCACCAAAACTTCCTTCACCCAGCCCCTCCAAGGAAGCTAACCCCACCTGCACCCCAGTCTCCCCCCCAGGTAACCCTCCTTCACCCCAGCCCTACTCATCTGCAATCCCCACACCCCATATTCCCCACCCCAACTGTCCTGCAAACCCCTCCATCCCACCTGCAACCCCTCACTCGAACTCTCCGAGCCCCTCTCACCCACCTGCACCCTTCACTCTAACTCCCATCAGCCAATATTCTAACTCTCACCAGCCAATACTCTTGCACCCCCTCTTTTGCTGGGATTTTTTCTTTTGAGGAGCTTGACTGAGCCTGACTGGGGTGGGAGACAGTGAGAGGAGGCGACTTCAAGACCTCAAGGAGTCCAAGCAGTGGGTTCAGCACAGCCAGAAACAAGGTACGGGCTGGTACTAGCAGCCCCTCCCCCCCAGCAAATTAACATAAGATTGGAAATTATTCTATACACTGTAGTTTATGCTTCATTATTTATTTTACTTCTGAGTCATCTTTGTGGGGGACATAATTATGGGGTACGTTCGGGCGACCCCAGCCACAGGCACATTTGTTTGGTGCCTTTCCTTAACCCAGGCTGTTCCAATTACGGTTTCCCACCCAGGCTGGGTCGGAGAGTTGCTGTGCTGCCCTCGCATTTGTTTTTACCCTCTGAGGCTGCAGTTTCTGGAAACATATTAATAAAACAAAATATTAGACACACTTGTTTATTGTACCATGGTTGGAGAACCTTGGTCCTCCTGCAAGCCACTTTGAAAATTAGTACAAGGTCTGTAAGCCAGATCAGAGATAGTGGTGGGGTGCTTAGTGTGCTCAAAATGGGGAAAGAAAGTGGGAGGGGGGGGTGATGGGGCAGATCATGGATCTATTCTACGGATCCGTCCCTTATCCTTGAATGCAGCCTTCATCACTATTCCCTTCCCTGAACTCGCTGTTTCAGTGCTTGAGGTTAGAGACTGGATCCACAGGCCAGATCCTGGAGTTGGAAAGGGGCCAAATAAACAAACACCTGTGGGCTGGATTTGACCCATAGGCCAGAAGTTCTCTAGCCACATGTTGTAGATCATTAAAAAACAAGCAAACCTAAAACCTCTATTTCTTAAATGTCTCACAAATCAAAGGAGGGAATACTTTGCATGTAAAAATATTTATTAGGAAAATGAAAAATTACTCTTAACTACTTCTGTTAAGTAGTTAAAAGCTGAGGGGAAAAAATAAATCAGTAATATAGAGATTTGCTTAATGTTGAACATAGGGTAATTTCAGACGTGACGGGCTGTTTGGCCCACCACGCTGAACCCTGGACCGGGATCCGTCTCGGATCCAGGTCCGTGATCATACCGGCTGTCCATCAGATGTGCCGGCCTGATTGGAGAGGGGAATCTCGGAGGGGGTGGGGCTGCGTGGTGCGACATGCAGCTGCTCAGCCCCGCTTCACTCCCTGCGTCCCTGGCCGCCTGCCCTCGAGGAGACGGGCGAATGCAGCGGCCAGTGAGGCCGCTGCGCCCAATCCCGTCCTGTGGTTGAGACCCAATTTCGGAACGGGGCTGGCAAGCAGACGTTCATCATGGCCATTGCCAGCCCCGTCCCGGATTGTGGCCAACCTAACCACGGGTCTGGAGGTGAGGCCAGCCTCACCTCCAGAACCGTGGTTAGCTTTGAACCTCACCAGGAATTCACCATAATGAATATCTGGCTGGGCTCAAACAGACGTTACCGCGATCGCTGCCACCACACGGGATCTGCTGTGATTCAGTGTGGTGAGCAGTGATCCCATAACGTCTGAAATTACTCATAGACTAGAGGATGTGAAACGCAGGACATACTGCACAGTTTGCATAATCTTCATAAAAAGGAGCAGAATACATTACATAGGAGGGGGTGGGGGGAACTGCCATGAGCTGAAATCATGCCAGGGGGATCACGTGAGGTTCTACTCGTGTGTGCGGGGTTTTTCATGTGATTAGCCCATTTCTGCTGTGATTTTAGGGACGAGAGGCAGGACTGAAATTCTCGTCCGTCTCCCATCACTGAAATCATGGTGGAAATGGGCTAAATGCCACTGCACACAAGTGGAACTTCACACAAGATCCCCCTGATGTGATTTTTGGCTCATGGCAGTCCCCGCGCCTCCCCTGTCTCGTGTGCAAGCAGCCAATAATCAAAGTTCTGTGGAATTGAGAGGTATGTGTTGTTTCACTTAGGAAGTCGTAATGCTCTTTTAAAAATATATATCACTGCAAAAAGTACTAGCATTTTAATGAGAAAAATAAAAATATATTGAAAACTTTCAGGCATAAAATATAGCAAGAAAATTGACAAGTAAAACTGCCAGATTGCTTATAACTCAGCGTAGCACTATGCTGAGCCTTTTTTGGTAACCTTTGTCTTTACGCCTACAGCATTAACCACTTTCAGGTTTCTACTGGTTGGTGGATGAGTTTGAAATCAATCACCCCAAATGACTCCTTGTTCTCCAAGGACATTTGTAGCACCTCCTGAGTCAATTACAGTAGTAATGCTGGAAGAGGTGTATTCTTATATGAAGACTTAAGAATTGCATGCAAGATTTCCTCCTTGGGAGAATTAAAGTTCCGAAGTAAAGCTATATTGCAGAGCAATTCAGGGTCTGAATAAAATATACCCTTGCCTTATCCATCATGAAGGAGGGTATTTTTAACCTACTGTAAGTTTATCAGGCAATTCAGAAACCATGCTACCCCAACAGGCCTTTATTATCAACTTGTTTTATGTTCTCTATATGCAGGAGTTTCTTCTACTGGGCATCTTCATCAGATTATAAAATGTTTCTTTATAGGATGTAGAAAAGTACTAGTATGTATGCCAGGTAGTGTGCACATTCTGCACTAACAGACTTTACCACATATTGGGGATAAGGCAAACTATGGCCCTTTTTACACAGACACTCTTAACACCGATAAAATGGGTGTTACATTTTACTATACATGATACAGGGCAACATTGCAGCCCTGCAACATGGGCCCTTTTCACATGAGATGCCTCCACCCACTTTTGCTGGGTGGAGGCGTCTGTGTAAACACCACTTGAGGTGCGTGCAGGTGTATGCATACTCCCGCGCAACACCCATCTCCACCCACTACCCACCCACGGAGAAATCGGCAGTGGAATCCGTTGCTCCGTGGATGTTGCTCCGTGCAGTGTCACCCTGTACCATGTATAATAAAATGTAACACCCATTTTATCGGTGTTAGAGTGTCTGTGTAAAAAGGGCCTACTAGAGAAGAGAGAAAAGTGCAAGGTTGGAAAATAATGAAAGTAGTAGGAACAGAAAACAAAAGCAGTGAAAAGGCAAGAGGTGACAAATAAGATTAAAGCAGATGGGGAAAGATACAATCTAGTTTAGTTGCCAAACAGAGAGAGGTCAGTCCTGGTTTTCTACCTCGGCTGTTTTTACATGGATGCCCCCACCCCACCCACTTGATGTTCCAGTGGGTGTTGGGGGGGGCGCATTTGTGTAAATGGCCGGCGGTGGGTGGGTGGATGGGTGCTCGCCGGGTGTGCACCCATGTAAACACCACAGGTGGTGGGTGTTTGGCGTGTGTGCTCTCTGCGCACACCCACCTACACCCATCACCCACCCATCTCCACCCACGGGGCCCTCCAGAAAACCACAGCCAAACACCCATCCCCCCACCCACTGCAGCCAAACACACACACACACCCTTCGTCCATGTAAAAACAGCCCTAAACTGAGGCCTTTTGCCTTAGTGGCTGTACCTGATTCCCACCTTTCATTGTCTGACATCACCTAAGTTTGAATTCTAAGAAAGGTTGCTGTTTCAGATATCTTCACACATATCGGGCTTCCTGTTTACTCTGAAACACAAATTAATTGACACTACAGTATCTCTTGTCATCAAAATATTTTTTAAATGCTAGTTGGTTGGGACTGTGGTTTTCTCAACATCTCACCTTTGATATCATCCATTAGTTCTCTGGTTTAGATACTCTTTCAAGCCATGAATAAACTTGGAATAAACACATGATCTCTAAAGGGGGGAGGGAGCTGTCACAGGGAGATACGGGACTACAGGTCTAACAAATATGTAAAAGTAAACGTTAAACATGTATGTAATGTACAAACTGAGAACTGGAAACTCACTTCATGCAATGGAGACAGACAAAGCCATGCCAAATGTGTATTTGGAGAAACCTGCCAACACCTCTGCACGAGCCAGACAGAAACATTGAGTTGCAAATGAACCTTTTCCTGTGGACGTGACCAAGAACACACACTCCCGAGGTTGGAAAGTCAAACAAAGAAAGCTAAAAAGATATTTAAAGGAAGATCTTTTTCCCTCGGGCAGTTGGACTGAGTTGAGATCATATGGAAACCAGTTGGGAGTAGAGAGTTTGCTGGCTGACCAGCCCAAGGACAAAGAGCCCAGCCTTGCCACATCTGGCTGAGAATGAACTTTTTATATGGTAAGATTTTAACTAGGGACTTACTCAGTACAGACTACGATGCGTTATGTACTTTTGTTTTATTTGCCACTCTGCATTCAAACTATCTTTTGCTTATGTAATCAATAAACTTTCTTGTTTACTAAGAAGTGCTTTCTGTTGTCTCACACTGAGGAACACAATCTGAGGATCTCGTGCCCTCAAGCACGTGCGAACCCAGAGAGAGAAAGAGTGTGAGGACGGGAAGTCTCTGGGGACTTGGGTGATAAAAGGATTGTCCCCTTTGCAGGACTGAATCAGCTAGAGAGAGAACTAATTCAGGCGGGCTGCAAGTGAGGAAAATTGAGTCACCCAACCCAGAAAAGTGGGGTAGTGGACCCTAAATCCGTGACAGATTGAGTTTTTCTAAAATTCTTTAGTGAATAGTAGCAATAAAAATAAATTATAATGGACAGAAATTTGCAGCTGAGGTGGGAGCAGGGTAAGAGAGATGGGATGGGTGAACAGAACCAAATTTGGTTCGGTTCAGAAATTCGGTTCGGAAGTTTGGTTTGGTCGACCTAACTATTCGAGTTCGGTTCGAACTCCGAACTTCCGAACTGCATTCGCCCATCCCTATAGCAGAGTTTTGTTTTGTTTGTTTTAAATATAAGACACTGTTTTATTTTTTCTAAAAAAAATCTTATTAATATCTGCTTGAATTATCATGATTCAAAATCAAGGCTGGCTGGTAGGAATCTGCTCTGAAAGGATTCTATAGAGTTAAAGACTACACAAACACAGACTGTCACTGAGGAGTTACATAAAAGATGTTTGGAAAGGAATTATAAGCTTCAAGGCAAACATCTGTGGAGTTTTTGTTTGACATGATTATAATTTTTATTTTTATGGAACATCAAATATGTCATTTATATAAACTTGTATTATGCTAGGATGAGTTTTCATTTATTTAAAACATATTGGGGAAGGATTTGAATTATACGTTTCAGAATGAATAAAATGTTGTGTTTGGCATTGCAAGATATTAAGTTGCTACTCTCAATTTGAAATATTCCTTAACTTTATTGGACTCCTGTCCAAATTAAGTGCTGGGTTTCAGATAACTAATGATGGAGGTGCTCAGAAGATGTAGGAGAACTCAGACGTGTTTTGGGAGTGTCAAACTATAGAGAATTCTTTTCAGAAGTCTTAAATTCTTGTGATTGGAGAAGACAGGCCCCATCTCCAAAATAAAAAAGGCCTTCCTAGGATATCATTTTTAGCCAATGTAAATTTTTACAGTTTAATCTTATAAAAAAGGCTGGGTACCAGGAGGCTGTAACCGATTTGCATCCTCTGAAAACTGGGCACCGAAGGAAGCATCAACTCACAACTACTGAGCACTGATGTAGCAGGTTCCGCCTGCCGGGGATCCATTTTGGGGTGACGGGACACACCACCAGACACACCCCAAAATTCGCAAGGCTTATTTTGGTTCTTACCCTAGCCCGCTCGGGGTCTTACAACTGCCCCTCGCTCAGGGTACCCTGTTCAGTGGATGCCACCCATCCTGGGGATGCAGCCCCACGGGGATACCGCCCCTTCCTCAGGGTCTCAGCCCCCTACTTGGGGACGCAGCACCTCCTGGAGATGCAACCCCTACCTTGGGGACACAGTCCTTACGTTGGGGACACAGCCCTGGGTCTCAGCTCTGTCCTGGGCTCAATCCACCCCAGTCCTGGCAACCTTCTGGAGTCCCTTGAGTCTCCCCTTCTGGGGAACTCAATGGGTGTCCTTGCTTCTTCTAACCCAGTCCTTCTGGGCAAACTCACAGTGCCTGTATGTCTTCTGAGGCCCTAGGATTGGGCTCCTCCTCTGAGCCTCGCTCCAGGCTCCTCCTCCAGACCTCGCTCCGGGCTCCTCCTTTGAGCCTCGCTCCTTCTCTGAGCCCCTAGTGTTAGGCGTCTCCTTCCCCACTTCTGGGTCGGACAATTCCCGCGACGCAGTCCCAGCTGCCGCTGGCCAGTCTCCCCACGGCATCAGATCCAGTCAATTACAGGCATGTGGCTTTTAAACCCCTGCCGCCTGTGGAGCTGTTGCCTGGCTGCTCTCTCTTAAAGCGACAGCTCCCGCTGTCGCCCTTGGAACAGGGGCGCCCAGTGCTTCCCTGTTACAACTGATTGTACTACAACATGCATTGTTTGTTGTGTAGATGATGTATATCTTAGAAGATGTAGGTAAAAAACAGAATCAAATGGGCTAAAAAATGGAGTGGTTCCCCCTTTATGTCTACTGATAGCTAAAATAGTTCTTCACAAACACAGGAATGACAAGAACAGCTTTATTAGTGGTGAAGTATAGTATTGAAACTATAATGGACGACAAGCATCCTATGATGCAAGAGTCATTTTTTAGGATGGAAAACTGGGGATAGAAAATGAATTGATTCTGAAAAATTGAAGGAACATTTTCAGAATTTACAAAGGAAAAAAATAATTTCCTAATTAAGTTATTTTAATTAGGGACCATCTAATAAAATAACTAAGTTATTCTAGCTAGGCACTAATTAAGGACCATCTATAAACTCTTTAGGCCCTAGCTATGGCCTTTTCACATATGCTGTTTTTACATGGACCTGGGTGGGCGGGGGGGGTGTGTGTCAGCGTGGCGGGTGTAGGTGGGTGTGTGCCCGCTTACACGGACACCCACCCACCTACATTTACCGACACCCATCTCCACCCACAGAGCTTCCTCCATTCTGTCGGAGAGCTCTGTGGGTGGAGATGGGTGTGGGTCGGTGTGCGGCAGGTGTTGGTGGGTGTGCGGCGGGAGCGTGACCGCACCAGCACCCACTGCCCATAGCGTTTACACGGGCACACACCCATCCCCCCACTTACTGGTGGCCGTTTACATGGACTGCCCCCCCGCCACACACACACCTGAACACCGAGCGGCGGAGAGCTGGGCATCCATGTAGAAACGGCCATAGACACTCTTAACACTGATAAAAGTTTATTTTTTTTTATTTTTTGAATTTTGCTACCCTGCCCCTCCTGCCACAGGCAGCTCGGGGCGGCTTACAAATTGCAAAACATTAAAACAACAAATTAAAAAACAACTAAAAGGAGGACAAAAAGAAAAATCCCTACCCAACAACCCACCTCCTCATCCATCTCCCTCGCCAAAGAGGGGAGATCCGGGGCCAATTGGGCCTCCACCGGAATGGAGTTCCACAGCCATGGTGCGGCCACCGAGAACGCCCTCCACTACGTGACCCCCTGGAAGACTCAGGGGACCTCGAGCAGGGTGCCCCCAGATGACTGCAGGGGTTGGTCCAGCACCCGGGGAGTGAGGCGGTCCTACAGATAGGTAGAGCCTAAGCCGTTTAGGGCTTTATAGGCCGAAACCAACACCTTAAATAAGGCCTGGAAAACCACCGGCAGCCAGTGCAGAGAGCGGAGCACTGGTGTAATATGCTCCCGGTGGCCCAGTCCTACCAGAAGATGGGCCGCCGCATTCTGCACCAGCTGCAGTTTCCAAGCCGTCACCATGGGTAGCCCCACGTAGAGCGTGTTACAATAGTCCAATCTGGAGGTGATGAAAGCATGGATGATGGTGGCCAGGTCAGAGCCGGAGTCAAACGGCTGAAGCAGTCGCACCAGATGTAATTGGCAAAAGGTACTCCTCGCCACAGCCTCCACCTGGGCATCCAGGCGAAGCTGCACGTTGAGGAGGACCCCCAGACTCTGTACCTGGAGTACCAATGGAGGGCAGACCCCGCCAATAACAGGGGCCACCATCTCCATCACCTTACCCACCAACATCACCTCCGTCTTGTTGGGATTTAGCCTCAGTCGGTTAGTCCTCATCCAGTCCCCCACAGCTGTCAAACACCGAGTAAGCACTGAGACTGCCAGGCCGGGGTCTGTTGAAAAAGAGAGATAGAGCTGGGTGTCATCAGCAATATTGATGAAACCGCACACTGAACCTTCTGATCACATCACCGAGTGACTGCATGTATGCGCTGAACAGGAGCGGGGACAAAACCAAACCCTGTGGGACTCCACATGAGAGGTCTCAGGTGGTACATTTTATTATACATGTTGCAGGGCTACAGGTGTGCTCTGTGCATGCCCTGCAACATGTATAATAAAATGTAACATCAATTTTTATCAGAGTTAGAGTGTCTGTGTGAAAAAGGCCACTATTTGAGACCTGCTTTTGGAGCTTCACCCTGATGGCTATCTGCATTCAGATACCATCCACTGTTTGGGATCCTGACATTGTGTCTTAAGTCTTGGGTGACTGGGTCTTTGCTGTGGGATGCTTTTCACTGTTGAACTTGCTCTCTTGACAGTAGCCTCAGTTACTCCCTCTTCACCTTTAAAAAGCACCCAAAGACTTTCTTATTCTCCAGGTTCCTTTAGAAGATCCACCATTGGTTCCCTTAATGTATTTTTCTTCCTCGTTTCCCTCTCCCCATAGTTGGCTCTAACTAAGGCTGCTAGTTAGCTGGGTGGACTCCTCCTTCCCTGTACCCTGACAGCAGGGGTGGGGGTGGGAGGCAGGGATGCGGGGCGGGGGATTGGTTTGGCTGGTGGGAAGCAGGGAGGTGGGGTGGATTGACAGCCCTTTGGCAAAAGACCCCCAAACCCTGCATCGGGAGCAGAGATAGCTGGGAATGGATCCTGGCTCCCGCTTAGGGGGTTGCCGAGGGACAGCCCTGGCAGCGGAGATTCCCCATTCCCACTGGTAGGACAGCCCTTTGGCAGACATCCCCCAAACCCTGTCAGGATATATCTCACCCAAGGTGTTCCACTCTATGAATGCCGTGGGGCTGGAGACTTCCATTGACCAGCACTACTAGGAACATCCTGGTTGTGGAGGCTTCCATTTATCAGCGCGGCTATGAATACCCTAGCTGCACGAGGCTTCCATTGACCAGAACTAAGGCCACTTTCAGACATGACCCCCTGCGCATATTTGGGCTCCGGGTGGAATGCGCAGCCCAAATATGCGTGGGGATCGGCCTGTCTGAAAGACCCTCCCCACACGGCTTTGCTGGCAGAGATGCGTGGGATGCAGAGCAGGAAATTGAGCTCTGCATCCCTGCATGTCTTTGCCAGCAATGCCACGTGCGGGTGTGTGTGTGTGTGGGGACCCTTTCAGACCGGCCGATCCACGCATATATTCGGGCTGCGTGTTTCCCTCTGCAGTCCAAATATGCGCCGGGGGGGCCATGTCTGAAAGTGGCCTAAGACAGTACTGTCCCTTTAACATGATTCACATTCGCTATCAGTGAAATCATGATGCAGTTGTTCTAGGCAGCGTTATTTAAGCCAGGGCAAACAGAAGCTCAGTGCCAGTGATCCTGACTTGCTCAGTGTGCAGATTGACTAGCCCTCACTCTGTGCTTTCTTGCTGTTGTCTTGTGGAAGCTCTACATGTTGTCAGTAAAGTACCTTGTGTTGTACTGTTCATGTTTGCTGTGTGCTTAGATCCTTCTCCTTTTGTAGCTCTGTTGGTGTAAGCCAGCTTCCCAAGCTGGTTCCCTAGTGGGGGCAGTGGGAGATCCCTGGGATCCTCCTGACCCCCACCCCCCAGGAACCCTGTTGGAAAGCGCTCAGTCCAGCCCCTATTGCAAAGTGCTGAGCTGGGACGAGGGATCCGCTCTCATCCTGGCTCAGTGCTTTGCAATGGGGGCTGGCCTGGGTGCTTCCCAAGCGGGTTACCTGGCGGGGGGCAGTGGAGGAACCCCTGGGATCCCCACCAATCCTACAGGGAACCCCCTCAGAATGAGGGGGCCCACCCTAGAGAAAGGAGGCCCACTCCGGCCTCCTTTCTAAAGTGCTAAGCAGGGGTGAGACAGAAACAGATCTCTCACCCGTCCAGTGCTTTGCAAGCTGGGTCCCTCTGCCCAGCAGCAGAGGGGTGCAAAGGGGTTTGGCTAGAGGATTGTCAAGGGGATGCCCCGGGAGAGGAACTGGGAGACAGCCCCCCTGCCAGGACTCCCCCTTCGCAAGCCCCAGCCAAACCCGTTTGCACCCCTCTGCTGCTGGGCAGAGGGACCCAGCTTGCAAAACACTGAACTGGGGTGAGAGATTTGTTTATGTCTCACCCTTGCTTAGCGCTTTGGAAAGGAGGCCGGAGTGGGGAGAGGGGCTCGGCATGGGTCTTCGGCTCTTTTTACACAGATGGCACCCACGCATGAACATCCAGAAATCTGTGCGTGCACACTGCAGTGTGTGTGTGTAATGTATGCACAGAGCAACCGGCGAAAACAGCGATTGCTTCATGCGTGTAGGTGGATGGAGGTGTGTGAAGATGGGTGTGTGCCCGTCTGCACCCTCCTCCCTGCCACACCTGCACGAACATTGATTCCCCGCCCCCCCCCCCCCATGCACCCATTTAAAAAGGGACTTCCTTCTTTCTCTCTCCTGAATGTGTCACCCTGTGCACAGCTTTGCACTGCAGCAAAGGGGCTTGGCACTTCAGGAAGAACTGCCCTGGCAGCAGTAGATCTAGGGCAGCACCTCGGAAAACCGGATTTACAAAGGGCCAATCGGCTCTATCCATAGTGGCCCCTTGCAAATCCGCAAGTGGCTGTCTGGTCTGTTTCAGCCTGAAACTGACCACGTAGCTGCTTGAGGGGTTTGCAAGGGGCTGCCTTGGCTAGGAGAGCTGGGACCCCCCACCAAAGGGCTTGAAATCTGGTGAGAACTTTAACCAGGTGTTGAGATCCCAGCAAGATCTTGAGCCTGTTTCTCGTTCTCCTGAGATTTCTCTTGATTTTTTTTCATTCTCACTTTAACCCTACTTGGCCCAGCTGCTGCGGGTTCAAAGTCATTTACCTGGAGGTGGCAGTGGTCCAGGAGGAGCTGGGGGCTCAACAGGAGGGGGCCCGGGGACAGGAGGCACCAGTGGCCCTCAGCAGGACAGTGGCGTCCCTGGCATCCCCAGTGTAATAGGGTGGCTTTCCCGGCCGGGGTAACACCCTATCTACAAGGCCTGGCCAGGGTAGCTCCCCAACCACAAGGCTAAGGTACCAGGATGTAAGGGTAGGAGCATGCTCAGTAGGGCCAAATGGCACTGAGCATGCTAAGGGCCTATAAAGGCCTGAAGCTCAGTTAGAGCAGGGGGAAGCTAGGGGAAGGAGCTCCCTTCCTCTCCGGACCGGCCTCGCAGCCTGGACCCCAGGGACCTGGACTGGGCCCGACCTTCCTCAGAGGATCCAGACCAAGAACAGGTCAGATAGAAGGGACTGAGCCAGGGGCCCCGCAGGGCAAGATGCCCGGCAGACACGCTACTTGGCGGGGCAGGCCTTGGCTATAAGGGGAGGTTGGAGACCAAGGGTGGGGTCCTCACTGGGTACCCACATAGCATAGCCCTGAGAAAGAGGGGCAAAGGTTGTAACCGGAGGGCTGCTAATTCCCCTCTGAGCTCTCCTGTGCCCCGTGGGCTCTGGGAGAGACCCCCCCCCCCACCGGCTACACCCAGCCCTGGGGAGGTTCCTAGCACTCAGCTTGCTGGCCATGGGGACCCCCCTGCTGCCCCAAAGGGGGCACCCTGCAGGCATCCCCATGAGCTTGTTCCACCCCACCCCCCCCACATACATACACATACACATAGTATATATTCTCTTATGTATTATATCCATTTAAAAAAGTCTGGATTACAGTAATAATTAAGGCTCTTGCAATTTCAATCATACTATAAAAAGCATGGAAATTGCAAGTTAAGGCTCCTGGCTTAACTTGTGAGACATGTAATCAGTAAAGACTGTGTACTTTTTTGCATACTGATTCCAATTTAGGCTCCATGCCCCCACACTATGCATTGGTTGTTCAGTCCCAATGCTCTTCCTCTGCAGGTTGGGGGCAACACTGAAGCTGGGGGATAGAGGGGCAGCAGCAGAGCTAGGGGGAGCCTGGGGCTGGGCTACTATCCAAGTCTCCTTTGAACCTCTCTGATTTCTTGGCCTCAAATACAAACTCTTTGAGTTACACTACCTAATTACAGGCAGTGTGAAAAGGGATTTATATTTTTATCAGTGTTGAATTTGCCACCTTCCACTTTCATTGAATGGCTCCTTGTTCTTGTTTTATGAGACAGAAAGAGCAATATCTCCAGATCTGTCTTCTCAATACTAGTCCTTATTTTATATACTTTTATCACATTCCCCTTGTTTGTCTCCTTCTAAAGTAAACAATACCAATCTTTTCAATCTCTCTTTATAGGAGATTGCTTCTTGTAAACTTTATGGGAGTTTTGCTATTGACTTGAAGGGAGATGGGGCCAGGCCATGTGCTTATGCTGATACATACTTGAAATATTCTTGTAAGTATCTTTTGGAGACATCAATAAGTATATTAAACATGGCTTAATATGGGAAATGGGGCTGTGAAGGTGCAAAATGTCTTGCTGGAGCATAGGAAGCAAAGGTAGACTGGCATTTGCTGTTTTTTCGTTTGTATTGAGGCTCAATATGGCAATCAGGAGTTGGATTTTGCAGCTGAGAAATGAATTATAGTACACAATTTCTTCTTAGACTTGTAACTTAAATCTGATCATGCTGTTTTGAAGCAGAGTTGGAGAGCAAATTTCTCAGGGTACTACTGATGCTGAAGCAAGCATATTTTAAATAACAGCAAGTACCTTCAAGTTTTCTTAGATTTCTTCCTAGACTTGTAACTTAAATATGCTCATGCTGTTTTGATGCAAAATTGGAGAGCAAATTTCTTGGGGTAGTACTGATGCTGAAGCAAGCATATTTTAAATAACAGCAAGTACCTTCAAGTTTTCTTAGGCTTATGAGTTTTGAAGAAGTTTGAGGAAAAGATAATTTATTTGATAAGTGGGTTAATCTAAGCTCTCATGCCTTTAGTTAAAGTTCTTAATTCAATGAAAATAACGGTCCTTAAGTAAATAAACTAACAACTATACATTGATATGCTCATATTTCTCACAACCATTATTAGACATATATAGGGTCATAGGGTAATTTCAAATGTTACGAAATCGTCATTGATCACAGTGGATCCCGTGTGGTGGTGGCGAGTCCATGAACATCTGTTTGCTCCCGGCCAGACGTTCACCTCAGTGAACATCCAGCCGGGATCAAATTGACCATGGTTCTTTGTCCTCCGGCCGGCCGGAGGTCCAGAACCGTGGTTAGATTGACCACGATCTGGGATGGGCCAAAAGTAACGTCTGTTACCTTTTGGCCCATCCCGGATTGTGGCCCCGACCGCGGTATGGGATCAGGCACAGCGGCCGCATGGGCGGCCGAGGGAGTGCAGGGGGTGGGGCTGTGCGGCTGCACGTTGTGCTGTGCAGCCCCTCCCCGCGCAGCCTCGCCCCCTCCCTGATCCCCGTTGGTGATCAGGCCGGCACGTCTAAAGGATGGCTGGTCTGATCACGGACCGGGATCTGAGCCGGATCCTGGTCCAGGGTTCAGCGTGGCGGGCCGAACGACCCGTCATGTCTGAAATTACCCATAGATTGCAACTTGTTGTTTGTGTAAATTACCAGACTATGGGCGTTTTCACTTTTCAGACAAGACACTCCCACCCACCAACTATACATGTTACAGGGCACCCATAGGGCAACACTGTGGCCCTGAAAGGTGTATGGTGGGTGGGTAGTTGGTGGAGAGTGTCTTGTGTGAAAACGCCCTATGAATTATGAAAATAGCCAGGCATATTCCAGTGGATTACTACCTGAAAGAGGTCCAGCATCTGGGCCTCATGATGTTTAAGCATGGCTTTGGAAGCTCTCAAGTTAAAAACATCTAGTTAATATGAAATCATTACTATTTAGCATAGTTATATATACTAACAAAATCTCAGTTGATAAAATGATTTTATTGTATAACATGTTTTATTGTATATTTTTATTTTAAACCCTCTATGGGAAAAGTAATTGCATATCTGTGCCTAGACAGCAGATAGCTATAGTGAGAATTCAGCAAGCTCTTGCCATTTAAAACAGGAATTTTCAATCATCAGTTTAATGAAAATTAAATGCCATTCATGATTGTAACAATGGGTAGGAATAAGAGTGCTCAGGCAGGAAGGGAAGGAGGAGAAAAAAGGCTGTGAGCAGTTTATCAAACAGTAACCTTGCATAAATATCCACAATGAGTGATAGGGTGTTTTGAAAGCAGGTGGAATATGACATTAATATCTTTTTAAGGAATTTGTGTGTGTGCATTTTCTGCACTGAGTCACCTGCTTAAGACTTAATACTGTAATTCACATGACTGGCTTATTATGTGAGGGGAAACACCAATTTCATATTAAGAAATGGGGCAGACTGTATTGTAGGCCCTCTTCACACAGACACTCTAACACTGATAAAATGGGTGTTACATTTTATTAGTGTTAGTGTCTGTGTGAAAAGGGCCATATTTTATTAATGTATACATACATACATGTATTATAGTTTATTTATATCTTGAAATGTGGCACTTTACCAACCTATATGTTGAGATTTTTTGCAGAAGCAGCTGTAGTTGTAATAGCAGTATTGCTAGCAGCAGAATGGGCAGATTGATTGCTTTACATATTTTCCCTGATCCCTCACATTCATTCAGACTTAATGCCAACAAGAACAGGGGCAGTAAGAACAAAGGCCCTTTGTACACGGGCCTCTCCCACTCATGCACCTGCAGAAATCTGCGTGTGCATGAGTGGGTGCGATCCGTATGAAGGATGTGGTGCGCGTGCTGTGAGTGGAAGTGCATGTGCGCTCCCACCTAACATGCATCCCCACTCGCCCCCCACACATCCCCACGCACAGACCAACCAGGGAAAACAGAGGTTGCTCCATGTGTGGGAATGAGTATGAGATAAGTGAGGATACGTGTGCGGCCATGTGCACGACCCGCCCACCCACCATGTACGCACTGACGCGCTCACAGACCCACCCACCCCACGACGCCGTGTTAAAATGGCCAAAGAGAGGGAAGCCAATTTACTACATTCAGCAGTTCCTTCTGTCCAGCTTGCTGAAAGGAAGAACCTAAGGAATTGTTTCTTATGTCTACCAAAGGCTACATTAAAACTTGGGTTTCTGCAAAGAAAGATACTACTATACTGTATGTTGCAGCAAAGAACCAAATTTGCAAACTTCTGAACAGAAAGCTATGAGAAATAAGTGATTATTTTGTAAATGATTTTTTGAAAGATAATTGGAGTCCCATTTTTCAATCAGGTCATCCACTCAAAAAATTAAAGTGCATATTTTAAGCATTCTGAAATGTTTGCTACTTTAGTATTCATTAGAATTTGGTGAATTCTGTTTGCTCTTTTAGTCTATTTGTCAACAGCAAATGTTCACATGAAACTAGTATGAAGTTTAGTAGCATGTCAAGGATCCCTTGTGGATTCCCTAGGAACTGTATTTTTGTGTAGGTTTGCCAAGATTTTATTTCAGGACATTTATTCATTCTGACTTTTTTTTTCTTTAAGCAAAAATATCTATAAAATCATATACAATTTAATGACTGGGAATTCCTAAAACAATGAAAGTGTTTCATTTTAGAATACTTTTCAAGGCATTTATGTTTTCAAAGGAATATTTGTTTGCCTCTTTGAAATTTTGACAGGGTATTGCTAGCTAGGATCTTTGTAATGAGTGAAAGGAAAAAGGCACTTTACCAAGAAAAGGACAAAAGTATTGGAGTTTAAGACCACAACTCTTTTGTTTTTGAAAAGTTGCAACTAGATCATTCAGTTAGACATAAGTCCAGTATCTCTCTGCACTTAACACTTGGGGCCTTTTCAACTTGAAGGCAGTTGGGCTCATCCATCCAGTGATGTGAGTTTTCTGGAAAATTTGAATCAGAAAATTTTCTAATTTTTTTCCCAATGCCTTAAATAGATTGGGATTTGATTTAGCATGTTTATTTGACTTGTACTTAGTAAACAAAACTCAAAAAGTACAATTAATTCTGTACACTGTGTACACTAATTTTGTACCATTGTACGCTAATTTTGTACACAAGTAAACTATGTTAATGTGCTGGATGTTGTGCTGGATGTTAATGCGCTGGAAAAGTTTTTACAGTAGCCAAAAGTAGTTGAACTGAAATAAATGAGGGGAAAAAAACTCAATAAGGCATAATTAATGTGGTGTAAATGCTCATACAAATTAAAAGCTTTACTTGGAAATTATTTTTATTGGAATTAGGTATTTGAATCCATTCATTATGTAGCTAATTAATTTTATGAAACAATGCATTTTGAGAACTAGAAAATTTTCAAGAAAAAACGAGAAGTTTCCAGAAAGTTTTCAATTACAGAAATCCGCCCCACATCACTGCATCTATCCATGATGCTCACCTTGGGGCTATGCCCTCATCCTGTCCAATTCCTCCATGTCCAGGCTTCTGCTGCTGGTGAGCCTTTTTAGGTGTAGACTAGTCTACTCTTCTCTTAAACGAAGGGATGGAGTAAATCCACAGACTGCTCCAGCCCTCCTTCTCTAGTCCCTTACCTGTCATCTCCTTCAGAGATGCTGCTCATGCTGCTTTCTGTAACTGCTCTGGTGCTCGCTGCATGTCGTCTTGGTACTGGACATTTCTGCCATAAGAATTTGCAGCTTAGTATGGTTGACTCTCCCTCTACCGTAGGCTGAATCGTCTCCCACAGATCCTTCTGATGTATTCTGAGGCTGGATGTCCTGACATGGGCTATTGTGTGCTGTCTTACTGACAAAGGGGATTGTCAGCAACTTAATGACAACTGTCCCTTCTTCCAGAACCCTTTCATGAAGCAGCACTCTATCCTGCAACACATTGTACTCCAGAATGGGAAATCTGGAATCTAAACCTGCTCCTACTCTGATGTCCTAGAATTCATGCATTCTGCTATTGCATACTATCTTGGTACTGGGAGCCACCAACACCTGAATTACCCCTTTCAGTTCCCATATTTAACAGACCACAGAACTGTCCACAGAAGTTCCAATATTTAACTGTCCTGGAGAACTTCCTCCAGGGCTGCTCTAGTTTCTGGAAGCAAAAACATGCATCAGCTACACTGTTATTAATACCTGGAATGTATTTAGATGCAAAAAAATAATTTAAAAAAAGTACTTGGATGAATATTTTTACTAGCTGCATTATGCTAGAGGGTTTGGATGACTATGGGTGATTTTAGATGTGCCGGCCTCCCTTATTGCCACAGTCTGGGATCCGTTTCGGATCCCGTACAGGAATCAGGCTGGCTGTCTTTTAGACATGCCGGCCTGATTCCGCTCGGGGATCGGGGAAGGAGCGGGGCTGTGTGGTGTGACGTGTGACTGCACAGCCCCGCCCCCCCACGCTCCCCATACCACCCGCCCTGCTGGATACGGGCGGGTGCAACGGCCAATCTGGCCGCTGTGCCCGATCCCGGATCGTGGCCGGGACCACGCTCCGGACTCGGCGGAGGTAACAGACGTTACTCTCCACTGTTTCCGGACCGTGGTCCAGCTAACCACCATTCTGGTCCAGCTAACCACCTCCCCTCTGGAATGGTGGTTGTTCGGATTCCTGCCGGAGGTTCACTGGGGTGAACCTCTGGTGGGAACCCCTTTAGACGTTACGGGCCCTCCTCAACCACAGGGGATTGACTGTGGTAAAAGGGAGGACCGTAACGTCTAAAATCACCCTATGTCCCTATTATACATACTACTACCATGTTATCACGCCAGAACAAATTACTTTTTTCTGAATTCCTCCACTCAGATGTGCTTTGCTAGCAGAATGAGAGAGAATTCCAGAAATGTCATGGTGACCCCTTCTAATTTCCACTGCTCCAGCAATCTAGTAGCTCATCACCTGACCCTAAAGTAAAACCCAGGCCTCCTGCAACATCTGCGTTTACCTGGATGAGGATCTTTTTCTCCAGCAACTACCTGAGCCTCCAAGAGGACACTGCATTGAATCCATTCAGGAACTAAGCCCATATGCCCAGATCTTCTTTCATTTGTACTAGCACATGACTAGTAGCGCTATAGAAATGCTAAGGAATAGTAGTAGCATTTCCTTAGTAATTCTGATATATACAACATAACCAAAATTGTGGGTTTGCTTAAATTATATAAACTCAGTTGCATCACTGTGATAGGGTCATGTAAGTCCTTGCAAGACCAGGTCTGTAGGGCTGGGTATCTCTGTGGTGGTGCAGACCTAGGAGCAAGCTGGGCTTAGGGCAAATGACTGACCCTTTAAGGGGTCAAGCGAAAAGACAGTAATTAAGGTCAGCTGAGAGGCTGCAGCTGGGCATGGCTGGGCAACCCAGCTGAGCCTCAACTTCTAAGTGTGAGCTGAGAAGCTCACAGGGAGAGGACTTCCAGGGGGAGGCAGCAAACCTGAAGGCTCTACCTTAGCTGAGGGGCTCAGAGGGAAGGATCCAGCCCAGAGACCAAGTGGCTAACCCTGGAAAACAACTGGCAGCAGCTGGACGAGGGGTGGATCTTGTTGAGACTTGACTGGCAGGACTGGGCCAGGCCAGGGGGGCCTGTGGAACAGGTGCCCAGAAGATCTGGTAATGTGAAAGGCTGGTGTTATGTGCGATGTATATATGATCTGGAGAAGCGGGACACTCTAAATAAAATGCACCGAGGAGAAGCAAGGCACAGTGTGGACTGGTTCATGATTAGTGAACCTGCAAGGAAGCACCCTGACAGAGCATGGCTCTGTTACAGTCACATTGTCTTTCTATCTTGTTCCCACCATATTCACACTACCCAGTTATGCTTGGCAGCTTGTGTACAATGGGTTACTGTTAAAGTGTACAGATTCCAAAAGCTTAAAACAGCCAAATCTAGAGTTTTGGCTTAACCCTTTTCAAGGGTATCAAGCACTTCAAAAGCCTACCTATCTAATTCATTGGGAGCAGTGAATGTTCAGCATTTGGCCATCCATTTCTCAGATTTAGGTTCAGATGGGGTTTTAGACGGTAGTCACTGTTTGTTGATCTCTAATAGAAATGGATTTGTACAGTCCATGGCACTGGATCAACACAGGGATTTAAAAAGTGTCCCCTTCCTTTTTAAAAGCAGCTCAGTATTTCCTTTGAGATAGGTTTTTTAAAAAAAAAATCCTATACCCACCAGAAGTGCTTGTCCCTGTGTAACAGGCTCTGGAACAGGAAGAGTTAATCCATGCTCTTGTGAAGCAGTTAGGGAAAGTTAGCGCTTCTACATTTTCTCTTCTGCCCCTGCCCACAAGTACTTCTACATTCTCTCTCCCACCCCTGCCCACAAGTGGTTAAACCCTCATACCTCAGGGACCGCCTCGCCCTCCGCGCCCCGGAGCGGCTCCTTCGGTCTGCCGGGGGTGCCTTCTTGGAGGTCCCCCGTGTTAAGCGGAGGGCCACAATGGAGAGGGCATTCTCGGTGGCCGGGCCACGTCTTTGGAACTCCCTGCTGGAGGAAGCTTACCTGGCCCCAAGCCTTTTGGTATTTCGGCGCTGGTGTAAGACCTGGCTGTTTGCCCAGGCCTTTGGGGAGGGTGGGAGGGTGTAGGGGTTTTATCTCCCCCACCCTATTTATTGTTTTATGTATCCTGGGCCCTGTTTTCAATATTTAATATTTAATAATTGATGGTATTTTATATGTTTTAATTTTTTTTAATATTGTTGTGTTTTTATGATTGGAAGCCGCCCCGAGCTGTGTTCAGGAGGGGCGGGGTATAAATGAAATAAATAAATAAATAAGGGCCACTTGACTTGAGGTATTGCAGGGGGTCTGAAGGGAAGAGTTAGCCTCTTGTCAGGCAAGCATAGGAAGGCCCTAGGCTGAGCAGGGCTGTAAATGAGCCATATGGAGTTTCATTTTGCTATGCTTCTTTTGTTTGTTGTTTATTTAAAAGCAAAGACTGCAAATACAGAGTGTGTCTGTGGTATGTGTTTGCCCTCGGAGCACCCTGATGCCCTATGCCTTGCAAGCAGAAAGAATTGATATCTTTAGAAGAACTAATCTGTTACTTTAAGCAGCATGGCTCACAATAATGAGATGAGGATCTGGACATTTGTACTCGTGCATTTGTACTGAATCAGCACCAAGACCAAACTGCATGGTACTGTACTGTGGGTAAAACAAACGAGGAGGTGGCAGGGTGGTTCCCTGACCTGGGGTGTAAAACCGTGGCCACCACTCTCCAGGTTGGTGAGAAGCATGGAACAATGTGCCTGCTGCCGGGAGAGCTGTCCCACCGCCTGCGCTATTGGAGGAGGGAGAGGGGAGGGGAGGCATGTGAGTGGCTAGCTCTGCCCTTCTCCTAGCACCCTGCCCTCCACCATGACATGCGACCAGCTATGGCATGGCAGGCCATCCCGCGGCAGGATGAACAAATATGTTAGCCTGCGTGAGCAGCCCATGGCCTGGAGGGGTACCTGGCATCCGGTGCAGGGCACATCCCAGGCCAAGTTCTTACCCACCCCAGGGCAGTAGCGAGGCTCATATCTGGCGGGTGAGTCCCTGCGCAGGTGGACCATAGTGGACTAGTGACACGTTTGTTTCACTGTGTGTGTGTGTGTTAATTAAATTTTTGTCTTTATTGTGTATATAGATTTCAGTGAACAGTCCATTATACATTGCTACAAGGAGAGCATGGTACAAACCAATAGGATTAGTACCCAATTCCTGGCATATAGCTGGACTCCAATCTCTCTTAACAATAGACTGTTACACATTTCTAACCATTTACAATTGCTTTTCCACAATAAAGTTATAAATTTATCCACTACCCTTCCCTATTCCCACCGTATCCCACACCCTAGTAACCTTCAAAACATATTGACAAACTACATCCTCAACAGAGGAGAGAGGGAAAAGAAAGAAAAAAAAGAGAGATAGAAAAGGGAGGGGACGGAAAAACCTCTCAGCACAGGGGCCCTCTATAATCTAATTTAATCTAAATCTGTTGTAGCATAACTGTGGTTTTATTCTTTGTTTTAATCACGGGGGGGGAGGGGAATCAGCCAACATGACATCCAAACTGTGTAGAAGGCTTCCAACTTCTTTAGATCAGCAGCAATCCTTTCCATTGATACTAGGTACCATAAGCGGCTCAATAAATTTTTTTTTGTAAGGGCTTGCTTTGTCTTCCAGTGAGAGGCTATGACATGCAAAGCTGCCAGTCTGATTTGATTGCATGCTTCTTTTTTGTTCTTATGAACTGAGCAACTAGGAAAGATTCCGAGCAATGCTAGGGCTGGTCTGAAGGGAAAATATAGATCAGTAACCTCCTCCATTAGTTTCCACACCATCAGCCACAAGGGCCTCACCAATGCACAGCTCCAACAGCAATGCACCATGGAGCCTACTACCCCGCATCCCCTCCAACATAGGTCTGAAGCAGTCGGGTCAGTCTGCCTGATACCCTCAGGCGTCATGTACCATCTCATGCAAAGCTTTATTTGTACTTCTTGCACTAGAAGGGACTGTGAACTTTTAAACATATTGTGCCATACTTGGTGGCGTTCTTTGTCCCCAATAGTTATATGAAGTTCCTCCTCCCATTTTCCCAAGTACCCATAGTCAGCTCTGCAATAAACTTTTTTTATTTCTTTGTACAGGATAGAAAAGAATCTTTTTTCCACTCCAAGGTCAAAGAGGAGCACCTCCAAGGAGGTTGGGGGCCTACTGAATTTTGCTTCATTGCCTCGGGATTTAAAAATACTCACTATTCGTGCATATAATAAAAAATCTATTTTAACACCTGCGCATGTTTCCAATTTATCCTTTTCCATAAGGTGACCGTTCTTATACAGATGACTAGGCTGAAACTTTCCTCACCTTTCCATTCTAGTAAAGAGCTGCCACAAGGGATCTCCCATGCCCTCTGTTAAGAGTTTAAGGGGTGCGTATGGTGGTTTTTCTATGTCAATTCAGCCCTATGCTGGATAAGTCTCCAGACCTGAAATGCATGGGGAATGAACGGGTGTCCACCCACTCTCAGTGATGGTATTTTATTACTTCCCAGTACATAAGGTTTAAAGCAGGGGATGCCACATGTATCTTGCTCGATAGTAGTCCAACTAGGGTCTGCAGCTCCCCAAACCATTTTTTAACGGCTCTGATTGTTGCCGCATAATATAATTTTACATTTGGAAAGTTCAGACCCCCCCATTGCCTTGTCAGAATAAAGAATAGACCTGTGTGCTCTGGGTCTCTTTTTATTCCATATGAAACAGGAAAGTATTTTGTTTATTTTATTAAAGTAGTCATCCGATATTTTTATTGGTAGGACTGAAGTTAAATATAATAATTTAGGGGAAATCATCATCTTTACTAAATTGACACACCCTAGCCAAGAGAATTGCAGTGTTTGCCAGCTTTCTATCCTGCTTTGTATTTCATTTAGCAAAGGGAGGAAATTATCTTTGTACAACTTATATGGGTTCTTGGATATTTGGACACCCAAATATTTGAGCCTTTCATTAGCAATTTTGAAGGGGATATGACTACTAATGCCATGACTTTGATTTTTTGGAACATGAAAGAGTAATGCTTGTGATTTGGCTAGGTTGACTTTGTACCCAGAAATTTCCCCAAATTGTGTTAGTAATTCAATTAGTCTAGACACCAAGCTTAAGGGGTCTAACATAGAAATCATGGTATTGTCTGCATACATAGACAACTTATGTTCTACTTCTCCAATCCCAATTCCCCTGATATTGGCATCCAGTCTAATCGCAATGGTGAGCGGTTCCACCGCCAAGTCAAATAATAGAGGAGAGAGGGGGCAACCCTGATGGGTGCCCCGCTCCAACGTTATGTCCTCCGAACATGTTCCATTCACTAAACGTTGAGGGTGCAAGTGCAGCTTCTTAACCCATTCCAAAAATTTTCCTTGAATTCTCATCAACTCCAGCGTCCTAAACAGGTAACAATGCTCTGTCCTGTCAAACGCTTTATCTGCATCAAGAGAGACCAGTATGGTGGGTGTTCTATTCTTTTGAATGTGATATACTAAGTCCATCGCTTTCCTGATGTTATCAGTTCCTCTGCATTCAGGTATGAAACCTGTCTGGTCTGGGGTAATCAAATTTTTAATAACTTTTTGCAGCCTACTGGTGAGGATTTTAGTAAATATTTTTAGGTCAACATTAAGGAGAGAGATTGGTTGGTAGCTCCCACACAGTTCTGGATTTTTTTCAGGCTTGGGGCAGAGTGTGACCAGCACATCATAAAAAGTTGTAGGTAGTTCTGTGTTTAGGAAGGAGTTGTATAACCACATTAGTATTGGAGCAATTATATCTGTATACTGCTGGTAAAATTCTGAGCAGCAACCGTCCGGTCCACCCACTTTATTTTTAGGGAAGCTAACTATAGCCTCCTCCACTTCCTCACGTGTACTGATCCAGCACCCCTCTTTGCTCATTGTTAAGTTCGGGTGATGGCAGTTTTTGTAAAAAGTCCTCAATTTTTGTTCTCCTCCGGTTTGTTTGTAGTATATAGCTCTTTATAGAAGAGGGAAAAGCAGCCTCTAATCTGCTCCGTTTGTGTCACCTCAGTGCCTGACTATTAATGTATCTTACCTATATGAGCCTTTGATCTTTTTTTCTTAACTAACCATGCTAATACTTTATCTGATTTATTTGATTTCTAGTAATAATAATGTTTGGTGTATCTCAGTCCCCACACAATTGGTTCTAATTCAGCCACATTTATCTGTTGTCTAAGTGTCATCATTTTTTCTTTCTCTACAGTACGGTGGGTTTTATTAATTCAGTCTAGCTGTCTGAGTTGTGTATGCAATTTCTTAGTCGTTTGGCTTTTTTCTTTTTTTAGCTTGGCAATTGCAGAAATATACATCCCCCTTAGATAGGCTTTTGCCATCTCCCATAGCAATCGTGGATGGGTATCTTCTACATCATTTATTTCAATAAATTCTATCAGGTTCTGTTTTATGGTTTCCTGAATTTCTATATTCTTGAGGTAATATTTATTAAGCCTCCACATTGGTCTAGTAGGTTTTTCTGCCCCTCCAACACCATATGCTAATATCATAGTGTTGTCTGAAAAAATAATATTTTCCATCCTGAATTTTCTACAGTTCAATATATTGGGTTTATCCACCAGAATGTGGTCAGTGTTAGAATAGGTATTGTGTGGGGCAGAATAAAAGGAGAATTAATTCGATGCAGGGTGAATATGCCTCCATACATCAATCCATGAATTGTCAAGGAACATCTCTCCTATCCTTTCGTTAGCTGCAGTCAATTGGACTTTGGAGAGTTTTTGGCTACATTTAGTGGGACGTTAAAATTCCCCAGAATAACAAGTTGTTCCTTAGCTTCTTCTGTAATTATAGGAATAAATTCTCTAAAAAAGGGCAATTGTTCTTTATTGGGGGCATACACACATTCTACCTTTACATCTTTTTCTTCAATTTGACAAGTTACTAGTATAAATCTCCTGTTGTTGTCACTCACTTGCTTTGAGCATTTAAAGTTAACTGCATTAGCAAATCCCAATATCACTCCAGCTTTTTTCCTGGATGAAGATGAAAAAAATATCTGTTGAAAGAACTTATTTTGAAATCTGACTTGGTCACGCTGCAATTGATGTGATTCCTGCAGCGCCACTATCTCTAACTTATTTATTTTTATCCACTGCCAGACTCTCTTCCTTTTTGTTGGACAGTTTAGCTCTCTAACATTGAGGGTACCAATTTGTAGTTCAGTCATCTGGGTCTTTTTGGTGCGCTCTAGTTCCCATCCCTGTTATATGCACCATTTGTCCCCCCGTTTTGTGCCCCATGTTTTGGACGGCAAGTGAGCTACTCCACCCCTTTGTTCTCCATCCTACTTTTCTACAAGGCCACCTGCCTTCTAAAAATCATTACCTTACTAAACTCCTTTTCTGTTTATATTACTACCCTACCCCCCTAAACATTGTGATTACAAACAACAACAGCTTACCCGCCAAACTTTAAGGAAACTTTACAATCCGGAGCAGTTTTATAAGTTTACCAAAACTGAAACTCTCCTTCCTTCCATCAGGAATGGACATCTCTGCATTAATTTAAAAGAAAAAGGATCTCACCAATAGCGGTCCTTCAGTTTCTGCCAGATTCTTCTTATTATANCGGGTGCAACGGCCAATCTGGCCGCTGTGCCCGATCCCGGATCGTGGCCGGGACCACGCTCCGGACTCGGCGGAGGTAACAGACGTTACTCTCCACTGTTTCCGGACCATGGTCCAGCTAACCACCATTCTGGTCCAGCTAACCACCTCCCCTCTGGAATGGTGGTTGTTCGGATTCCTGCCGGAGGTTCACTGGGGTGAACCTCTGGTGGGAACCCCTTTAGACGTTACGGGCCCTCCTCAACCACAGGGGATTGACTGTGGTAAAAGGGAGGACCGTAACGTCTAAAATCACCCTATGTCCCTATTATACATACTACTACCACCATGTTATCACGCCAGAACAAATTACTTTTTTCTGAATTCCTCCACTCAGATGTGCTTTGCTAGCAGAATGAGAGAGAATTCCAGAAATGTCATGGTGACCCCTTCTAATTTCCACTGCTCCAGCAATCTAGTAGCTCATCACCTGACCCTAAAGTGAAAACCCAGGCCTCCTGCAACATCTGCGTTTACCTGGATGAGGATCTTTTTCTCCAGCAACTACCTGAGCCTCCAAGAGGACACTGCATTGAATCCATTCAGGAACTAAGCCCATATGCCCAGATCTTCTTTCATTTGTACTAGCACATGACTAGTAGCGCTATAGAAATGCTAAGGAATAGTAGTAGCATTTCCTTAGTAATTCTGATATATACAACATAACCAAAATTGTGGGTTTGCTTAAATTATATAAACTCAGTTGCATCACTGTGATAGGGTCATGTAAGTCCTTGCAAGACCAGGTCTGTAGGGCTGGGTATCTCTGTGGTGGTGCAGACCTAGGAGCAAGCTGGGCTTAGGGCAAATGACTGACCCTTTAAGGGGTCAAGCGAAAAGACAGTAATTAAGGTCAGCTGAGAGGCTGCAGCTGGGCATGGCTGGGCAACCCAGCTGAGCCTCAACTTCTAAGTGTGAGCTGAGAAGCTCACAGGGAGAGGACTTCCAGGGGGAGGCAGCAAACCTGAAGGCTCTACCTTAGCTGAGGGGCTCAGAGGGAAGGATCCAGCCCAGAGACCAAGTGGCTAACCCTGGAAAACAACTGGCAGCAGCTGGACGAGGGGCGGATCTTGTTGAGACTTGACTGGCAGGACTGGGCCAGGCCAGGGGGGCCTGTGGAACAGGTGCCCAGAAGATCTGGTAATGTGAAAGGCTGGTGTTATGTGCGATGTATATATGATCTGGAGAAGCGGGACACTCTAAATAAAATGCACCGAGGAGAAGCAAGGTACAGTGTGGACTGGTTCATGATTAGTGAACCTGCAAGGAAGCACCCTGACAGAGCATGGCTCTGTTACAGTCACATTGTCTTTCTATCTTGTTCCCACCATATTCACACTACCCAGTTATGCTTGGCAGCTTGTGTACAATGGGTTACTGTTAAAGTGTACAGATTCCAAAAGCTTAAAACAGCCAAATCTAGAGTTTTGGCTTAACCCTTTTCAAGGGTATCAAGCACTTCAAAAGCCTACCTATCTAATTCATTGGGAGCAGTGAATGTTCAGCATTTGGCCATCCATTTCTCAGATTTAGGTTCAGATGGGGTTTTAGACGGTAGTCACTGTTTGTTGATCTCTAATAGAAATGGATTTGTACAGTCCATGGCACTGGATCAACACAGGGATTTAAAAAGTGTCCCCTTCCTTTTTAAAAGCAGCTCAGTATTTCCTTTGAGATAGGTTTTTTAAAAAAAAAATCCTATACCCACCAGAAGTGCTTGTCCCTGTGTAACAGGCTCTGGAACAGGAAGAGTTAATCCATGCTCTTGTGAAGCAGTTAGGGAAAGTTAGCGCTTCTACATTTTCTCTTCTGCCCCTGCCCACAAGTACTTCTACATTCTCTCTCCCACCCCTGCCCACAAGTGGTTAAACCCTCATACCTCAGGGACCGCCTCGCCCTCCGCGCCCCGGAGCGGCTCCTTCGGTCTGCCGGGGGTGCCTTCTTGGAGGTCCCCCGTGTTAAGCGGAGGGCCACAATGGAGAGGGCATCCTCGGTGGCCGGGCCACGTCTTTGGAACTCCCTGCTGGAGGAAGCTTACCTGGCCCCAAGCCTTTTGGTATTTCGGCGCTGGTGTAAGACCTGGCTGTTTGCCCAGGCCTTTGGGGAGGGGGGGAGGGTGTAGGGGTTTTATCTCCCCCACCCTATTTATTGTTTTATGTATCCTGGGCCCTGTTTTCAATATTTAATATTTAATAATTGATGGTATTTTATATGTTTTAATTTTTTTTTATATTGTTGTGTTTTTATGATTGGAAGCCGCCCCGAGCTGTGTTCAGGAGGGGCGGGGTATAAATGAAATAAATAAATAAATAAGGGCCACCTGACTTGAGGTATTGCAGGGGGTCTGAAGGGAAGAGTTAGCCTCTTGTCAGGCAAGCATAGGAAGGCCCTAGGCTGAGCAGGGCTGTAAATGAGCCATATGGAGTTTCATTTTGCTATGCTTCTTTTGTTTGTTGTTTATTTAAAAGCAAAGACTGCAAATACAGAGTGTGTCTGTGGTATGTGTTTGCCCTCGGAGCACCCTGATGCCCTATGCCTTGCAAGCAGAAAGAATTGATATCTTTAGAAGAACTAATCTGTTACTTTAAGCAGCATGGCTCACAATAATGAGATGAGGATCTGGACATTTGTACTCGTGCATTTGTACTGAATCAGCACCAAGACCAAACTGCATGGTACTGTACTGTGTGTAAAACAAACGAGGAGGTGGCAGGGTGGTTCCCTGACCTGGGGTGTAAAACCGTGGCCACCACTCTCCAGGTTGGTGAGAAGCATGGAACAATGTGCCTGCTGCCGGGAGAGCTGTCCCACCGCCTGCGCTGTTGGAGGAGGGAGAGGGGAGGGGAGGCATGTGAGTGGCTAGCTCTGCCCTTCTCCTAGCACCCTGCCCTCCACCATGACATGCGACCAGCTATGGCATGGCAGGCCATCCCGCGGCAGGATGAACAAATATGTTAGCCTGCGTGAGCAGCCCATGGCCTGGAGGGGTACCTGGCATCCGGTGCAGGGCACATCACAGGCCAAGTTCTTACCCACCCCAGGGCAGTAGCGAGGCTCATATCTGGCGGGTGAGTCCCTGCGCAGGTGGACCATAGTGGACTAGTGACACGTTTGTTTCACTGTGTGTGTGTGTGTTAATTAAATTTTTGTCTTTATTGTGTATATAGATTTCAGTGAACAGTCCATTATACATTGCTACAAGGAGAGCATGGTACAAACCAATAGGATTAGTACCCAATTCCTGGCATTTAGCTGGACTCCAATCTCTCTTAACAATAGACTGTTACACATTTCTAACCATTTACAATTGCTTTTCCACAATAAAGTTATAAATTTATCCACTACCCTTCCCTATTCCCACCGTATCCCACACCCTAGTAACCTTCAAAACATATTGACAAACTACATCCTCAACAGAGGAGAGAGGGAAAAGAAAGAAAAAAAAGAGAGATAGAAAAGGGAGGGGACGGAAAAACCTCTCAGCACAGGGGCCCTCTATAATCTAATTTAATCTAAATCTGTTGTAGCATAACTGTGGTTTTATTCTTTGTTTTAATCACGGGGGGGGAGGGGAATCAGCCAACATGACATCCAAACTGTGTAGAAGGCTTCCAACTTCTTTAGATCAGCAGCAATCCTTTCCATTGATACTAGGTACCATAAGCGGCTCAATAAATCTTTTTTTGTAAGGGCTTGCTTTGTCTTCCAGTGAGAGGCTATGACATGCAAAGCTGCCAGTCTGATTTGATTGCATGCTTCTTTTTTGTTCTTATGAACTGAGCAACTAGGAAAGATTCTGAGCAATGCTAGGGCTGGTCTGAAGGGAAAATATAGATCAGTAACCTCCTCCATTAGTTTCCACACCATCAGCCACAAGGGCCTCACCAATGCACAGCTCCAACAGCAATGCACCATGGAGCCTACTACCCCGCATCCCCTCCAACATAGGTCTGAAGCAGTCGGGTCAGTCTGCCTGATACCCTCAGGCGTCATGTACCATCTCATGCAAAGCTTTATTTGTACTTCTTGCACTAGAAGGGACTGTGAACTTTTAAACATATTGTGCCATACTTGGTGGCGTTCTTTGTCCCCAATAGTTATATGAAGTTCCTCCTCCCATTTTCCCAAGTACCCATAGTCAGCTCTGCAATAAACTTTTTTTATTTCTTTGTACAGGATAGAAAAGAATCTTTTTTCCACTCCAAGGTCAAAGAGGAGCACCTCCAAGGAGGTTGGGGGCCTACTGAATTTTGCTTCATTGCCTCGGGATTTAAAAATACTCACTATTCGTGCATATAATAAAAAATCTATTTTAACACCTGCGCATGTTTCCAATTTATCCTTTTCCATAAGGTGACCGTTCTTATACAGATGACTAGGCTGAAACTTTCCTCACCTTTCCATTCTAGTAAAGAGCTGCCACAAGGGATCTCCCATGCCCTCTGTTAAGAGTTTAAGGGGTGCGTATGGTGGTTTTTCTATGTCAATTCAGCCCTATGCTGGATAAGTCTCCAGACCTGAAATGCATGGGGAATGAACGGGTGTCCACCCACTCTCAGTGATGGTATTTTATTACTTCCCAGTACATAAGGTTTAAAGCAGGGGATGCCACATGTATCTTGCTCGATAGTAGTCCAACTAGGGTCTGCAGCTCCCCAAACCATTTTTTAACGGCTCTGATTGTTGCCGCATAATATAATTTTACATTTGGAAAGTTCAGACCCCCCCATTGCCTTGTCAGAATAAAGAATAGACCTGTGTGCTCTGGGTCTCTTTTTATTCCATATGAAACAGGAAAGTATTTTGTTTATTTTATTAAAGTAGTCATCCGATATTTTTATTGGTAGGACTGAAGTTAAATATAATAATTTAGGGGAAATCATCATCTTTACTAAATTGACACGCTCTAGCCAAGAGCATTGCAGTGTTTGCCAGCTTTCTATTTTTGTTTGTATTTCATTTAGCAAGGGGAGGAAATTATCTTTGTACAACTTATATGGGTTCTTGGATATTTGGACACCCAAATATTTGAGCCTTTCATTAGCAATTTTGAAGGGGATATGACTACTAATGCCATGACTTTGATTTTTTGGAACATGAAAGAGTAATGCTTGTGATTTGGCTAGGTTGACTTTGTACCCAGAAATTTCCCCAAATTGTGTTAGTAATTCAATTAGTCTAGACACCAAGCTTAAGGGGTCTAACATAGAAATCATGGTATTGTCTGCATACATAGACAACTTATGTTCTACTTCTCCAATCCCAATTCCCCTGATATTGGCATCCAGTCTAATCGCAATGGTGAGCGGTTCCACCGCCAAGTCAAATAATAGAGGAGAGAGGGGGCAACCCTGATGGGTGCCCCGCTCCAACGTTATGTCCTCCGAACATGTTCCATTCACTAAACGTTGAGGGTGCAAGTGCAGCTTCTTAACCCATTCCAAAAATTTTCCTTGAATTCTCATCAACTCCAGCGTCCTAAACAGGTAACAATGCTCTGTCCTGTCAAACGCTTTATCTGCATCAAGAGAGACCAGTATGGTGGGTGTTCTATTCTTTTGAATGTGATATACTAAGTCCATCGCTTTCCTGATGTTATCAGTTCCTCTGCATTCAGGTATGAAACCTGTCTGGTCTGGGGTAATCAAATTTTTAATAACTTTTTGCAGCCTACTGGTGAGGATTTTAGTAAATATTTTTAGGTCAACATTAAGGAGAGAGATTGGTTGGTAGCTCCCACACAGTTCTGGATTTTTTTCAGGCTTGGGGCAGAGTGTGACCAGCACATCATAAAAAGTTGTAGGTAGTTCTGTGTTTAGGAAGGAGTTGTATAACCACATTAGTATTGGAGCAATTATATCTGTATACTGCTGGTAAAATTCTGAGCAGCAACCGTCCGGTCCACCCACTTTATTTTTAGGGAAGCTAACTATAGCCTCCTCCACTTCCTCACGTGTACTGATCCAGCACCCCTCTTTGCTCATTGTTAAGTTCGGGTGATGGCAGTTTTTGTAAAAAGTCCTCAATTTTTGTTCTCCTCCGGTTTGTTTGTAGTATATAGCTCTTTATAGAAGAGGGAAAAGCAGCCTCTAATCTGCTCCGTTTGTGTCACCTCAGTGCCTGACTATTAATGTATCTTACCTATATGAGCCTTTGATCTTTTTTTCTTAACTAACCATGCTAATACTTTATCCGATTTATTTGATTTCTAGTAATAATAATGTTTGGTGTATCTCAGTCCCCACACAATTGGTTCTAATTCAGCCACATTTATCTGTTGTCTAAGTGTCATAATTTTTTCTTTCTCTACAGTACGGTGGGTTTTATTAATTCAGTCTAGCTGTCTGAGTTGTGTATGCAATTTCTTAGTCGTTTGGCTTTTTTCTTTTTTTAGCTTGGCAATTGCAGAAATATACATCCCCCTTAGATAGGCTTTTGCCATCTCCCATAGCAATCGTGGATGGGTATCTTCTACATCATTTATTTCAATAAATTCTATCAGGTTCTGTTTTATGGTTTCCTGAATTTCTGTATTCTTGAGGTAATATTTATTAAGCCTCCACATTGGTCTAGTAGGTTTTTCTGCCCCTCCAACACCATATGCTAATATCATAGTGTTGTCTGAAAAAATAATATTTTCCATCCTGAATTTTCTACAGTTCAATATATTGGGTTTATCCACCAGAATGTGGTCAGTGTTAGAATAGGTATTGTGTGGGGCAGAATAAAAGGAGAATTAATTCGATGCAGGGTGAATATGCCTCCATACATCAATCCATGAATTGTCAAGGAACATCTCTCCTATCCTTTCGTTAGCTGCAGTCAATTGGACTTCGGAGAGTTTTTGGCTACATTTAGTGGGACGTTAAAATTCCCCAGAATAACAAGTTGTTCCTTAGCTTCTTCTGTAATTATAGGAATAAATTCTCTAAAAAAGGGCAATTGTTCTTTATTGGGGGCATACACACATTCTACCATTACATCTTTTTCTTCAATTTGACAAGTAACTAGTATAAATCTCCTGTTGTTGTCACTCACTTGCTTTGAGCATTTAAAGTTAACTGCATTAGCAAATCCCAATATCACTCCAGCTTTTTTCCTGGATGAAGATGAAAAAAATATCTGTTGAAAGAACTTATTTTGAAATCTGACTTGGTCACGCTGCAATTGATGTGATTCCTGCAGCGCCACTATCTCTAACTTATTTATTTTTATCCACTGCCAGACTCTCTTCCTTTTTGTTGGACAGTTTAGCTCTCTAACATTGAGGGTACCAATTTGTAGTTCAGTCATCTGGGTCTTTTTGGTGCGCTCTAGTTCCCATCCCTGTTATATGCACCATTTGTCCCCCCGTTTTGTGCCCCATGTTTTGGACGGCAAGTGAGCTACTCCACCCCTTTGTTCTCCATCCTACTTTTCTACAAGGCCACCTGCCTTCAAAAAATCATTACCTTACTAAACTCCTTTTCTGTTTATATTACTACCCTACCCCCCTAAACATTGTGATTACAAACAACAACAGCTTACCCGCCAAACTTTAAGGAAACTTTACAATCCGGAGCAGTTTTATAAGTTTACCAAAACTGAAACTCTCCTTCCTTCCATCAGGAATGGACATCTCTGCATTAATTTAAAAGAAAAAGGATCTCACCAATAGCGGTCCTTCAGTTTCTGCCAGATTCTTCTTATTATAGAGGGTACATCCCCCACCCCTTATAGTCCCTTGTGTGAACCTGGATGCATTTACACCCTGTCCCTTGGCAAACTTATTGCCTCCCACGGATTCCAATATCATCTCTACGCTGATGACACCCAACTCTATCTTTCT
>QEPC01003247.1:813569-824552 GCA_003113815.1 Sphenodon punctatus
GGTCCCCCGTGTTAAGCAGGGGGCCACAATGGAGAGGGCATTCTCGGTGGCCGGGCCGCACCTCTGGAATTCCCTCCCAGAGGAAGCTCGCCTGGCCCCAAGCCTTCTGACATTTTGACAAATTTGTAAGACCTAGCTGTTCACCCACGCATTTGGGGAGGGGGTGGGGTGGGTTAGGGGGTGTTTTACCTTCCCCCACCCTTATTTATTTATTTATTATCCCAGCCTGTTTTGTTGTAGTGTTTTTATGGATTGTTTTAGTATATTGTTTATAAATTGTTTTTATAACTAACTTGTTAGCCGCCCTGAGCTGTTCGCAGGAGGGGTAGGATACAAATTTACTAAAAAAATAAAAATAAATATGCTGAGGTGAGAGCCCAGGTTAGCCACCAACACGACCCTTGATACCCTGAGTCAACATCTGGCAGCCCATGTGACAGTGGCCTGTGGACCACAGTAGGTCTAAGTGGGCCACTGTCATGTCTGATTTTACCCATTGTCTTTTCCGTCATGCTTTTTGTCCTGTAGAGATATTTGAATATTATTTCTGAACCTGTCCTAATCAGTTCTGCCCTCTAAAAACTGCCTTTTTAACATAGTACTTGTTTACTTACCCACTTTCAACTGTTGTAACATGTTTGATTTCATTGAAAGAAAAATTAAACATAATACAAAGTGCCCCATTTTAATGGTCAAGCCTTTTTGTGAAAAGTAATTTCAGGGCAGATTTTGTAGATAAACTGTATTTTAGGCTAGAATTATGTCAGCAAGTATATTTTTCAAGCCATATGCAGAAAAGGCTAAAATTGTATGTTTCCTCATTCTTAAGATCTGTTTCATGTTGTTTCATTTCTTGTTAATCCCCTGCATAACAGAACTGATATTTATGGTTGTTGGAATTATAAGAGAAAATAAAATAACACTTGAATTTCATTATAATACAGCATTTAAGAAGATGTACTTAAAACAAATTTGTTAGAGTCCACACTAAGGTTTTATATTTAATTTTACCCATTCATCAGCAGAGGGCAATATAACGTCATTCATTTTTCTGAAATAATTTAGTACAGTTGAGTTCTTTTTTTAAAAATTTTTTTTATGTGAAACTTCAAACTACAACACATACGTAAGCAGAAAATTTTAGATGAAGTTGATGAACAAGCAATGAGCTTTTGTGACAGCCTAACAGTATTCCTTGTATACTTTAACAAGATTTAGCACCTATTTATGGAAGGTGCTCCTGGAGTTCATTGAGAGGCTGATTCAGCCTTCAGTAAAAGAGAACTTCCATCAGTGCTTGTTTTCTAGAAGTGTAAGTTGCAATTAGTTTTTCCCTGTGTTCCATGTTACTGATGTAACCATTCATCAAACAATCCAGGAATAATGTAGAATTTGTGAGGTTTTTGGCAATTCCATATTGGGTGCAGCCACATGAGCTGCCATGGGTACGCTACTATGCCTTAGGCAGCCTTACCCCCACTCTGGGCAGCCAGACCATGTGGTACAGTGCATCATGTGGCAGGCTGCTGACAGATGTTTCCTCCGCCGTGTGGTGGGGGAGCAGCTGACTGCTATGTGATGTGTCCTCAGAAAAAGGCTGAAGACTCTCTACGCTCGAAGCCCAAGGTGTAGCAGCCTGTGTGCTGGGGCTGGTTCTGCCCTGCCAAGCGTTGAGCTCCGAGCCATGGCTTTGAACAGCAAGTGCTGTTGCCCGTCACGTGCTGTCATGTCACAGATGGGCATTGCCCTCCCCCCCCATTGAATTGGGAGAGACTGGGCTGGGAATGGGGAAGGGGTGGCTGGGGAGGTGGGTGCTGGGTTGGGGGAGGATCAGGGGAGGTGGGTGCAGGATGCGGGGGAGGATCAGGGNGCGTTCCAGCGGTGGCGGTCCCTGGCTGCGGGAGGGGGGGAGTTTAGTTTTTTTTCTTAATTGCCCACGTGTCCCTGCAGAGCCAGGACGTGTGGGCAATTAAAAATAAATAAATAAATAAATAAAAACCACGTTGCTGCCTTGCTGCTCCACCCCTCGCTCTGAGCGGCGGTTGGGGGGGGGAGAGCGGCAATGGCATTGGGAAGTGCAGGAAAGCGGCAACGGGAAGGCGCGCTGTTCAGAGAGCTGTGAGTTCTCCGGACAGTGCGCCTCCAGGCTGCATGTGCGGCTGAAGCAGGGAGGAGCACGCATGCGCGCTGCTCCCTGCCTCAGTCCCCCGACCAAGCTATCTTGCCAGGGCTGTTAGCGCAACTGCCCTTGCGAGATCTTCCATTGCGCCCATTGAGCGCAATGGAAAGACTAGCCCCTCCCTCCACAGCACGTCCCATACATGCTGTGGATGGAGGAACTCAGCTGCCCAAATTGCGTTTTCCATAGGAAAACCCTGTTTGGGCGGCTGAGCAGCTCAGCCTTTTTGTCCCTTCGGGGACCCACTCCCAGCAGAGTGGGTCCCCGAAGGGAGAAGAACAACAGTGACAGCTACAGCAGCCTCTGCAGCAGCTCAGAGGCTGCTGTAGCTGTCATAAGTGGTGCGGGTTTTTTTTTTTTTAAAAAAAAACAATTTTGAGCAGCAGTGGTAGCCCTCTGGTGCTTTGGGGGGCAGTGCCGCAAACATCCCTGCGGGGGGAGCCGCCACTGCCTGGAGCGCTACCAGTGGAGCAGGCTGGCCATATCTGGAGCGCTGGCCCGAAGCGGAGCAGCTGTCCATCTGATGTGCGGACCCATGCTGCTACTCCGCTTCTCACCAGCTTTTGCCCTTGGCAACACTATAGGGGTTGTTGCCACCAGCCTAGAGGTTGTGCCATCACCCACAATTCTATGGTGCAGGGGGGTCCTGTGTGGGCAGACTGCTGGCTGGGGAACTCACCAGGTCTGTCTGAACCTGACCCATGCGATGCCGGCTGGGGGTGGACATGGGGGTGCACCCCTGGAGTAGCTCCGGGGAAGGTTGCCTCCATGTTTATCTGAAAATACCCTATGTAGCTGTCACACTCCTCCCCCCTCCCCTTGATTTACCAGTGTATCATGACTCACTTTCAGGTCCAAAATTGCATGTAATACAAATATATTCTTGTTCTGCTTCGTCTTTGATTCCTCTGTTGTTGTCATTTAAATGTAGCATTTCAACCAACCTTCCTCCGTTATATGGCAGCAGTCATAAAACGGATGGGTTTTAAGAATAAAATACATACTTGGGTGTTTCACTTGCTTTTGAGGAATATTGAGGAAGGCTTACTACATATGGTTTCCTGTTGTTGAAGTGCCCTTTGGGCATAACACATTCAAAATGCCTGTTCTGTTGTCAGCATGTACACACAGTTTCTATTTTTGGGTAAGGCACCCCAGTGTAATGGCTATAGCACAAGACCAGGGCTTAAGAGACCTGCTTTCATGTCTAGTCCCCCCTCTGACACTGTCTAAGTCTGTGACATCAACCAAGTACATAAATTTTCTTTGCACCACCTTCGACTGTAAATTGCAGACACTTAGGCTTCTTGCCCACGTGCTGATTTTAACGTGAGATTCTATCCCACGCGAAAATATCAATAATGTAAGTTTTCTGCTTGGCTGCATGCCCTCATTATTTTTTTTCTGGTCCTCACCCCCCTGAAGTCATATGGCCTTAAGGGATCCATTAGAGAATTCATGCACATGTCAATGTGTAAGTTTAATTCACTCCATACACCCACTCCAGTCTCCTGTAATACAGAATTCACCCCATGTACACATAAATTTCATGTAATACAGAACTTGCATATCAGAGCTGGATTTCCCTGCCCTGACAACTGTGATGAAGCCCACGTTAATTTCCCTGCCAAATGAGAAAAGGCGCATGCACAAATGACAAAATCTCACATAAGTTACAAAGTAACATGAAATTGTGTAACGTGGGCAAGCAGCCTTAGGCTCATTGTAAATTACTTTTAGATCTGAGATACAAAGTTGCAAATAAGTGTGAAGTAGTTACTATGTATCTATATACTTTTCCAAATGAATGAACACAACTATTTCTCATTTGCACATATAAACTGAGTATTGATGAACATAGCATACTAGTTTTATTTTCAGCTTCTGTTTCGATGCAAATTGTAGTCATTACCTTCACAACTCAAGGACTCAGTTTCGAAACTCTAGCATCAGAGTTTGCACCACATCTGATTTAGTGTCTCATGGACATTTAATTCCAGTTCATGATTTTGTCATCTATTTTAACAAAATTTAGTGGGTGAAAATAAAAAACCAGCACCGTTGTTCAGATCCAAAGCTCAATGAAGTATACTGGAGACTTTCCACTGACTTAATGGCTTTTTGGATCAGGTTCTAAATAATTTATTTTTAATTTTTGTTTCATATAATTTCATACCCCGCACCGTCCTGCTTTCAGCAGCTCGGGGCAGCTCACAATATAGAATTAAAACTTAAAAACAATATAAATATAAAAATAGAAATATAAAATCCGGCTGTAAAAAATAAACACAGTGATGGAGTGGAAAAAACCCTTCCCCCTCCCAACTCCATCATCCATCTCCTTCACCAAAAGCCTGGCGGAACAGCCAGGTCTTACACTGTTGTCAAAAGGAAGGAAGTTCTGGGGCCAAATGGACCTCAACTGAGAGGGAGTTCCATAGCCTTGGTGCAGCCACCAAGAATGTCCTCCCCATCATTGCCACCTGAGAAACTTGGGGACCTCAAGAAGGGTGCTCCCAGCCCACTGCAGGAGCTGACCCAGAACCCGGAGGGTGAGGCGCTCTTGCAGGTAGGTAAGATCCAGGCCGTGTAGGGCTTTATAGGTCAAAACCAACACCTTGAATTGGGCCTGGAAGACTATTGGCAGTCAGTGCAAAGAATGGAGCACTGGTGTAATGTGCTCATGATGACATGTCCCTGTAAGGAGACAGACCACCGCGTTCTGCACCATCTGCAGCCTCCGAACTGTCACAAAGGGTAGCCCAATGTAGAGCGCGTTGCAGTAGTCCAGTCTTGAGGTGATGAAGGCATGGATGATAGTGACCAGGTTGGAGTCTGAAACGTATGGCCGAAGCCACCGCACCAGATGTAATTGGCGGAATGTGCTCCTCGCCATAGCTGCCACCTGGACATGCAGGCAGAGCTGTGAGTCGAGGAGCACCCCCAAACTACAGACCTGAGGGACTAAAGGGGGACGAACCTCATCAATGATGCAGGTCACCACTCACTCAGCCCCTCTCACCATCATCAACTCCATCTTGTTGGGATTCAGCTTCAGACAGCTCGCCCTCATCCAGTCCCCCACAGCTGCCAAACACCGAGTAAGTACCAAGACTGCCGGGCCTGGTTCAGCTGAAAATTTATTTATTTATTTGTTTAGGCACTTTATACCCTGCCCCTCCTGCTGAAGCAACTCGGGGCAGCTTACAATTTAATAAATAAATAAATATATAAAAACACAATCATATGAACATAAAATATAAATACAGTCTAAAACATTTCAAGGAGAACATCAAAAAACATACAAAAAATACAGAAAAATACAACAAAACCCCCAGCGCCCTAACCCTCAACCCCCCCTCCCTTCACTCATCTCCCTCACTAAAAGCCTGGTGGAACAGCCAGGTCTTGTATTGTCGTCGGAAGGAGGAGAGGTCTGGGGCCACCCGGACATTTGCTGGGAGGAAGTTCAACAGTCTTGGTGTGGCCACTGAGAACGCCCTTCCCATAGTCATCCCCCGAGATACTTGAGGGACTTCGAGAAAGGCGCTCCTGGTGACTGCAGGGGTCAATTCAGAGCCCGGGGAGTGAGGCGATCCTGCAGGTAGGTAGGGCCTAGGTCGTATAGGGCTTTATAGGTAAGTACCACCACCTTGAATTGGGTCTGGAAGGCTATAGGCAGCCAGTGCAGAGAAAGGAGAAATGGTGTAATGTGCTCCCAGTGGCTTGTTCCTGTGAAGAGACGGGCCGCCACATTCTGCACCAGCTGCAGTCTCCGAACCATCACCATGGGTAGCCCCATGTAGAGCGCATTACAATAGTCCAGTCTTGAGGTGATAAAAGCATGGATAATAGTTGCCAGGTCAGAGTCTGAGACGTACAGCCAAAGCCGCCGCACCAGATGTAACTGGCGGAACACACTCCTCGCCACAGTGCCCACCTGAGCGTACAGGTGGAGCTGGGAATCAAGGAGCACTCCCAGACTACGGACCTGGGGAACCAGTGGGGAGAGAACCCCATCAATGATGGGGGATGCCAACCCCACTATCTTCCCCACTAGCATCACCTCTGTCTTGTTGGGATTCAGCTTCAGTCAACTCACCCTCATCCGGTCCCCCACAGCTGCCAGACATTGAGTAAGCACCGAGACTACAGAGTCTGGGTCGGATGAAAAAAAGAGGTAGGGTTGTGTGTCGTAAGCATATTGATGACACTGAAGACCAAGCCGTCTCACAACCTTGCTCAGCGGCTGCATATACACGTTGAACAGGAGAGGGGACAGAATAGAACCTTGCGGAACTCCACACGAGGTCCTGGGGCGACAAAGAACAATTCCTGAGCACCATTCGCTGAGTTCTCCCAGTCAGGAAGGAGCAGAACCATACAAGAACAATCCCGCCCACCCTGGCTTGGTCCCACAAGTGAGTCCCCAACATCTTGTGGTCAATGGTATCAAAAGCAGACAATAGATCTAACAGAATCAGAATGACCCTGATCTAAATCACGGTGGAGGTTGTTGACAAAGCCGGCCCACAAGCACAATTTCAGTGCCATAACCTGAATGAAAGCCAGTCTGGGAGGGGTTCAGAAAACTGATGCAGTCCAGATGCCCCTGCAGTCGCCGTGCCACTACTAGTTCAATAACGTTCCCTAAAAAGGGAAGGTTAGAGACTCCCCGATTGCTGGCGAGGGAGTCAATGTCCAGTGATGGTCTTTTGAGCAGAGGCTGCACCACCACCTCTTTGAGGCAGCTCAACACTCTGCCCTCCCTCAGGGAAGCATTGACCACCCCCACTAGCAATGACCCCAGGCACACCCAACTGGCCTTAACCAGCCAGGATGGGCACGGGTCCAGTTCGCAAGAGGTGGCTCTGACTGCTCCAAGACCATCCCCCGCATCAGTGGACAACACCCACTGAAACTGATCCCACAAAACTGGCCAGGACAGGAATTCCATAACCTCTGGTTCTCCTATTGTAATAAGTGTGGCGTCAAAGTTGTGGTGAATACGAGCAATTTTATCCGCGAAGTAATCAACAAACATGTCACAATGGGTAATGGAAGATTCCAGTTACAGGCGGAGGAAGGCTGGACTGACCAGTCCCCTCACCACTCAGAAAAGCTCCGCTGGACGTGACTTCACAGATACTATGAAGGTAGCAAAAAACTCCTTTTTTTGCTGCCTGCACAGCCATGGCCTAGACTCATAAACTAGCTGTTGCAATCTGCTGAATTCAGCACACAAACGGTGCTACAGTCGCTCCAACCACTGTCCTTCCCACTTCAGCTGCTGCAGATCTTCAGTAAACCAAGGAAGCATGCAGTGCTGATGTTTAGGGAGCAGACACCTAGGAGTTGTCTGGTCGATGACCTCAGTCAGCAAGATGTTCCAGAGAGCAATGAGGTCATCGAGCGAGCAGTTGTGAAGATCAGAGGGTAACTCCCCTAGAGCATTCTAGAACCTCTCCAGTTCCATCAGTCTCTGGGGGTGGACCAACCAAACTGGTTCCGCACCTCTCCGGGAGTAGACGTGCCAGGAGACAGGCCTGTAGGAGGTAATGGTCTGTCCATGACAAGGGCACTGCTGACAACTTCCCTCACCAACAGATTCTCCACCTTAAGGCTGGTGCAGAAAATCAGGTCCAGGGTATGTCCCCCATCATGCTTTGGGCCGATGACTACTTGAGACAGGCCCATGGTTGCCATGGCGGCCATGAACTCAATGAAAGGTAAAGTTGGGTGTCATCAGCATACTGGTGATGTATGTACACGTTGAACAGGAGAGGGGACAGAATGGAACCCTGCAGCACTCAGGTCCAGAGTGCTCAGGTCCAGAGTTTGGAGGTGCTCCTGGACCCACAGCTCCACCTGGATGCTCAGGTGGTGGCTATGGCAAAGGAAGCATTTCCCCAATTACATTTGGTGCATTGGCTTAGGCTGTATGTCTTGGACTCAGACCTGGCCACAGTCATCCATGCTTTTATTATCTCGAGACTGGATTACTGAAACACGCTCTACATGGGGCTACCCTTGGTGCTGGTTCAGAAGCTGCAGCTGGTGCAGAATGCGGCAGCCCGTCTCTTGACTGGAACGGGCCGATGCGAGCATATTGCACTGGTGCTTCGCTCTCTGCACTGGCTGCCAATAGGTTTCCGGGTCCAATTCAAGGTGCTGGTGTCGACCTTTAAATCCCTAAACAGCTTGGGCCCCGCCTATCTTCAGGACCGCCTCACCCTCTGGGTCCCTGCAGTCAGCTGGGGATGCCCTCCTCGGGGTTCCTCTGGGTTCCTGGGTATCTACTATGAGGAGGGCGTTCTTCGTGGCTGTGCCGCGGCTGTGGAATTCCCTCCCATTGGAGATCTGCTTGGCTGCCGACCTCCCCTCTTTTTGCAGACATTGTAAGACCTGGCTGTTCCGCCAGGCCTTTCCCAAGGGAGATGGGGTGGGTAGGTTGGGTTAGGGTAGGGTGGGGGGGGGATGGGGTTTTATATTGTTTTTAATTGTAATTATTGATTGTTTTTAATGTTTAAAAACAAACAACAATAATTGTTGTGTTTTTTAAAATGTTGTGAGCCGCCCCAAGATGCCTGAGGCAGGAGGGGGCAGCATATAAATTTTATTATAAATAAATAAATCACTCCACACATGAAGTCCCAGGGAGATGAAGAACAATCCCCCAGCACTACCTGCTGAGTCCTCCCAGCCAGGAAGGAATGGAACCATCCAAGAACAATTCCACCCACCCCATCTCGGTCCCGGAAGCAGGTCACCAAAATCTCATGATCAACGGTATCAAATGCAGCTGACAGATCTAACAGGATCAAAAGGGTCAACTGACCTTGATCCAACTCACAACAAAGGTCGTTGGCCAAAGCCACAAGCACAGTCTCAGTGCCATAACCTGGATGAAAGCCAGTCTGTGAGGGATTCAGAAAACTGACATGGTCCAGATGCCCCTGAAGCTTCTGAGCCACCACCCACTCAGTAACCTTCCCTAAAAAGGGAAGGTTAGAGACTGGCCAATAGCTGGCAAAGGAGTCAATGTCAAACAATGGTTTCTTGATCAGAGGCCGTACCACCACCTCCTTGAGGCATCCCGGAACTCTGCCTTCCCTAAGGGAGGCATTGATCACCCCTGCCAGCAACGGCCCCAGTGTCTCCCAGCTGGCCTTAACCATCCAGGGCGGGCACGGGTCCAGTTCACAAAAGGTAGCTCTAACTGAATCAGCAAGTGACACCCACTGGAACTAATCCCATAAAACGGGTCAAGACAGGGTTTTCGTTACCTCTGGCTCTCCCACTGCATTAAACGTGGCGTCTAAGTCATGGTGAATAAGAGCTATTTTATCCACAAAAAAGTCAACAAACATGTCACAGCGAACACTGGAAGATTCCAGTTACTGGCCAGGTTACCTTGGTCTGTCAGTTGTCTGTTGATCACAGCTTTAGGATTGCTGTTGTATGTAAAACTATCCCCCCCCACCCAAACACTCAACTTTCCACTATTTATAATTGCCTCGGGCAAGAAAATTTGTATCTAAAGATTAAAGGACTACTACTAGCTCTGTGAGTCCTGACGTATTGTATAGGCAAATATTGCTGCTTTTCCCTTTCTTAGCCATGTAGATTATAAAACTTGCATGCTTGTTCATTTTGATGAACTTCTTTGGCTACTGGAGACTAAGTAAAGGTAACAAAACCTCTTTTGCTTGCAAAGATTAGATTACACAAGCACAACTATCTCATTATTTGAGGATCGTAGGGGCGCGGGGGGATATTTATTTTTTTATAACTAATTATGTTGATTAGTTTTGTTGAGATATTGTGGATCAGTAGATTTGTGGGAGGGAGATGGTATGAGTATTAGATTTGTGGGATATTTATCCTTTTGTTGATATTATAGCAGGGTGCTTTGGGACTAGTTGTGTTTGGCAGATAAGAGGGAGGGGAATGTGTAATATTATTGATGAGTTAAAGGTTGAAGTTTCCTCTCTCTCTCTCTAGTGAGAGTAGAGTAGAGAGGGAAAGGTCCCCTCATGGCAGTAGGGGAATAGAAAGGATATTGAGGGACCCGGGTTTTTGTGATCCCCTGTGTGGGATTTTTGTTTTTCTAGTTTGTTATAATGATAGGTGATGTTGTGCATTGATATGTATTGTATGGGTTGTGTTTTTTTGATAATAATTGCATATTGCATATGGTTTTTGATAATTGTATATTGCTTTTGTAAATTGTATATTGATATGGATGTTGTTCGCCGCCTTGAGTCTACTCAAAAACGGTGGAGAAAGAGCGGGATATAAATTAAAAGTAAAAAAAAAAAAACAATTATGAAAAATTAGCATGCTAAGTCCAGTTACAATAAAATTTCTATTCACTTTCCCTGCCATTGTAATTCAGGTAAAGTTATGCAAGCCTAGGAAGAAGTCTAAATTGTAGAGACTTGGGTATCTTTCATTTGATGGCATGACAGAGTGATTATTCAATTTAGACCCTTAAGCCTTTAGTGTTTTTTCAGTTCTTAAAAGGTAGCTGCTTCAATGAGTATTTGGGGGTAACATTTAATTTTAGGAAATGGGCAAGGCATTCAATAGTGGTCAGGAAGCACCCTGGGTTTAGATGGATGTATTTAATTAGTAGGGGTGGGACCCCGGGGTAATTACTGGATACCAGATTTACCGGTTTCCGGTTCTCAAAGAACCGGATTCCCGGATTAAATCCGGTATCCGGTACCGGTTTTATTTCATTGATTTCAATGGGGCACTGTGTCCCCATTGAAATCAATGAAATACAATTAATTCCTCCC
>QEPC01003247.1:829146-839517 GCA_003113815.1 Sphenodon punctatus
TTAGTAGCAACAGCTTAGAAGTAATCAACACCTTGGAGATTGTTTCTAGATTAAAATAATCTACTTTATTGAGAAATACATTGTGATAGGAAAGGCCTATCCCTAGATCTTACTAGCTAGCTGCCACCAGCATGGTGGCCGGTCATGTTGAAGGTCAGAGAGAGAAGTTAGGAATGACGAAAGGTCAGGAAGAAGGAGGAAGTCCAGTAGGAGCTTCCTGGGCACATCCCACCTGGGAGGGGGCTTAGAAGCAGAGATCAGGAAAGGTTAAAGTGGCATTCACACTAACTCACTATCTCTACTCCCAGTGTCCCTAGTGGTCATTAGGGTTTGTTGGTGCAAAAGGTCGATGCCATCTGGAGCTGTTTTTCCAACAGCATTTACATGAGCAGTGGGATGCAGCTTGTGAAGCTTCCCAAATGTGGCTTCAACAAGACCACGTGAGCCACGGTTCCTATGGCGGCTGGCTACTTCTGGTGTGTCTAAACACACCCCGCGGGACTTTTCAAGAAGTGCGTTCTTCAATGCACAGCATCCCGCCGCTCGTGTAAAAGCAGCCTAAGCGACCAAAGCTGGAAAGAGGATCTGAGTCAGGGTCAGAAGCTAAACTCAGAGGTCCTGCTGGGGAGTCGGTCTAAGGAAATCAGGACTGTGGGAGCAAAGAGCACCCAGGAGCAAGGCAGAGAAAAGGAATGGGGGGGGACAGGAACCAGAATTGTTGTTTTGTCCAGCTTTTTGTTGCTACCAGACAGGCTTATATCTTGGGAGGCAGCCAACTAACCAGGCAACTGGAAGGCTTGGCAAGGGCTGGAACAGGGCTGGAGAAGAGTGTTGTCTGGCTAGCACAGAGTCTCCATAAGGAGTGGCCAGGACCAAGGCAAAGGAAGGCAGTGTCTGAGAAGATCTGGCCACTGCTCCAGAAATCCTCTTTGACACTTTTCAAGACTTGGTGGTTGACACATTTAATAAGTCTTTGGAAGGCAAGATATCTAAACAAAAAGTGTTACTTGCTTGATTTTATTAATTTTCTTACATTACACAACTTTCTTAATCAAATCAGTGGCAAGAGATCTTTGAGCTGAAGCACCTGATGTAACAGGACTGGGTTCTGCCGGGGTAAGAGATTTGGGACTGGATTCTGGGTGAGAGGTAGAACTGAGAATCATCAGCATAAAGATGCTACTGAAAGCCATGGGAGGAGGTCAGAGTAACAAGTGTAGAGAGAAAAGAGAAGCGGGCCAAGGACTGAGCCCTGGGGCGCACCAACTGATAGTGGGATAGCAGTAGAGGAGCATCCACCAAAGGATACTATATGTGCGGTGGGAGAGGTAAGAGGAGAATCAAGATAGGACGGAGTCCCGAATACAAAGGAGGTTCTTAGTCAGAGAGAGTTGGAATATATATCCACACAACTTAATTTAATCTGTCCTAAACCTGAACCCAGTCAGTGGTTACAAACATTTTGCAAAAACACCTTGTAGAATACTAATTTTCACACCTGCACTTCTTCATCAAAAATACCTGAGGTGTAAGATATAAATTAATCCTATCCACTACTTGCGAATAGTTATTCAACATTCTGTATTACTGGCTAGAGACATGACAGCCCCAGTAATGCCAGTTAGACAGTGGTAAAAGTAAAACAAAACATGAAACTGAGCTCCTATCACACCAGCTAAGGAAGGTGGGAGATGGAGAGGGGAGCTCTGCTTACTCCAACTGTATGAAGTAAGAATTCTCCTCTTGATTATAGTCAGTCACAGAGGAGGAGCTGCACAAGTTCCTCTTTAATCTTTGGTTATGGGTATCCCATTCAAAGACCTTTTCTTGGTGAGCTTTGATATTGTTAATCTGCTATTCCCCAACACCCGTACTGCCAAACTTCAGCCTGGTACAGAAGTGTTACTATTGGGTGCCGTTCTTTGACATGCACCACATATTAAAAGGAAGGCTTGTTTTGAGCCAAGAAACTCTATGCAAATTTGTACAAAGGAAACACTAGAACAAATCATAACCCATATAACAGTTCCCTTAGCATGTTTCTTGTCCATTCACAGTATTGAACTTAAAATATTATTATGGATAATCAAGATACATGTTAAAATTATATAGAATTTTGACTCTCTCACCAGCCAGTCTAGGCCTTTCATACAAAGAGTGGTTGAACTGGCTTTGTCATATGTATGAGGCTGAATCTCGGGGTGCTTTTCCACATTACTTCGTGTGTACGATTTGCCTCCGGGAAAGAATCTGAAAGGCAAAGTATGCGCAGTGTTTGTAACGTGGGACCACACCTGGTGGGGCAAATCATGCACTGTAATTAATGTAGGAAAGTGCCCTCAGTAGTCCCCCTTTCTTCCTCTGAAAGCTAGACCTGAAATGGGTAGTGGGTTTCCTACCTGTAGGTAACCACCAAGGCATGCGGGAAACTTTTGGGGCAGTCACTGGGTGACTGCAGGCCTGGGGGATGCCTGTGGGAAACAGATGCCTGGCTTAGCTGACTTCAGGGGAATGTGGTTGCAGCTGATGGGTGGGCAGCAGTGGTATTGGTAAAGTGATACAGTGATCTGGATCCAGAAGAGGGATGCAGTGGCAGCTGAAAATGAGGAAGGGAAGGAATTTGGCACCCGGTGTTACCACGTGACCCTTTATCCATGCTTGAACATGGGGGTCCCAGAGGGGGAAGGTTTTAGTGCCCAGGCATGAACTCAAAATTTAGGGAATTAGCCTTTTTCAGTCGCCTAGAGTCCCCGCATGCTAGGGATTCAGTCTGAAGTCATGGCGCGCTACAGTCTGCTGGCCTATCCTCTTCTCTCCAGAAAGACGTGCCAGAAACAAGGAATAGTCTAAAGAAAGAGTGGATGTTTATTCATCAGGGCATAACAAGACACAGTACAGTGAGACATATACAAACAGTGCCGCCTAGTCTGGAGTGATTACAGGGTTAAACTAAGCAGTGTGGAGGGGAGCTCCAGGTCGTGGAGAACAGACAGTGAGCTAGTCTGCCCAAGGTCAGAGACAAGAGGAAGACAGTGAGATTGGTTTGGTGGGCAGCAAAGAAGTCTTTCAAGGGAGGAGGGGGGTGAAATTCCAAGCCTGAGTTTGAAATGGAGAGACAGAGAGAGAGACAGAGAGAGAGAAGAAGGTAGAAAGATGGGTTACCTCTCCTTGACCGTTGTGAAGGGGATGGGTGAGCCCCAGTGATCCTGCAATGAGGTGGGAGTGGGACAAACCTAGGCCTGGGAGACCTTTGGAGCAAATACGCACAGGAGACCCATGCGTATCCACGTCTAAAAGCAACTCAACTCTACAATGGGAGGCTCGGGTCAATTGTAGGGACCAGAGGACAAAGCCACACAGAAACTCACAATGGGTATTTGGATACTAGGAAGAAATTTCCTGAGTGGGTGATTGGGAGCCTGGGACTAGACAAAGGCTCTTAATGGGCATTGGATGGGATCTTTTCAGACAGGGAGAAGAATGTTTTGGGGTCATATGCAAACATCAGGCTGGATGGAGGGGCAGGAGAATCAAGTGCATTGGTATCCCCTTATCTTGAGGGGTCTTTCACTGGAGGTGTCAAGGACAGACAATTAACTGGGGTATGGTGCTAGACGGGAGGATCCTATCTCTGGAGGTTGTACAAAAGGGGGAGTTGCTTGGTGTTTTAATTACTCCATATCTTTTAAGTACTGGCTCCTCCTGTTTCTTTCTTAGGCTGGGTGTTTTGCATGAGACTGGTCTTCTGAAGGAAATTTCTATGAGGCCAGCTTGACCTATTTTTACTCTCCTTCCACATGGAGTCCCACCGCTTCTTTCTATGCCCCCCTTCTGAGTGTGTGTGTGGGGGGTACTAACGTGTAACACCAGAGGCTTGTTTTGAACTCTGAACGGACTTGCTGGCACCTGCACAAGCCCCAGAAGTGCCTTTTGTTGCACTTCCAGGACCCCAGTTTGCCTGTCTAGGCCTCATAACAGGCCTCTGGGTGCCAGATCTCCACCACTGCAACCCCCTCCTGCCGCAACTCCCTGCAGATCGCCCTGTTGCCTTGCTGGTGCTGTCACTGCTGCTGAGCCTTGAAAATCTTTGAAAATGAGGGAGGGAATGCTGAAACGCGTACCAGTTTGGATACTGCTCGAGCAATATGATGCACTGGACTGTGAATTCAACAGGTATACCCATTTTGATAGGTATCCATTTCAGCTCTACTGAAGGCCATGGAATGCCAATGTATCTTTATTAGCCTACCTGAGAAGTACTCACACCTGTGCTTTGCTTACTTAGATTTTTTTTTAAAGCCTGTAATTCCACACAGTTGCAGACTCAATGGGGCAGATCCCATGCCTTGTAGATCATGTGCACGCGGTTTCCGCAGGGCACAATGTGCCTGCAATGTGGATCCATGAGGTTTGCGTGTGGCTGCGCACACATGCACAATCCGCGGGGCATGGGATTGCGGTCAGTGAGTGCAGCCACATGAGCTGTGGCCCACGGTGGGCAATCGCTGCCACCACACTTCAGGGCCAGTGTGAAGGTTGACTTTACTCCTCTCCCACCCACCCCTTCCCTGCGCAGGAATGGAGGCAGCGCCTGCCACTCAAAGCCCCATGGCGGATCTCACCAGTCCCAGTCCTACGAGTGGTGGAGTGCTACTGCACACTGGGCAGCCTTACCCCACTTTGGGTAAGGCTGCTATGCGCTGCGTCCCTGGTCTTTTCTCGAGAACTTAGGATGTAAAAGCCAGCTGCCTGTCTTGCTACGCTGCGGGGTGAACTTTTGGCAGCTGCTGGGCAGACAGTGCATTGCATCATGCAGTAAGGTTGCTCAAGGCAGGGTAAGTCTGCCCAAACCGTAGTAATGGCTCGTGTGGCTACACCCAATGGCAGTGTTATTTGTTGGTTGTTTTTATTTTAAAAGTGAAAAAAGAATGAAAAATAATCACTTATGTTTTAAGCTTTCTTTTCATTTGTCTGTCTTTGACAAATATGGGTGATGGGTATCATGGTTTTAAGCTGCCCCCAGTCTTCCATTATGAATATTTCTAATTATATAACTGGCATTTTAAAGAGGTTTTTATTAAAACTTTACCCTTAGATACTTTAAATATTGGATGAATATTAGTTGGATATTATTTCATACTAAAGTTTGTATAAAAAGGATTAGGCTGTATCATGTCTGTCATACTTTCTAATTTTAATGATGTCCACATTTGTGACAGCTGATAAAGAATTAATTTCCAATTCAAATTCTCTTCCCTGCCTGAATCTATTAGAGCATGTTAAGGAAATGTTATTTGGTGCATGTTCTCTGAGGCTATAGTCAGATGTCATTTCTTTTTTTTAAAAACTTTGCTATCTTAATGGAAGTAATCTCAACCCTGCTGGGTTCCTTGACATTTTTGAATCAAATCATTGCTCTTACCGAGCAAGCAGGTACTTGGAAGAAAATGGACAGCCTTTTACTCTATTATGATAATATATAGAAGCAGAAGCGAGAACTCTTAGTTGTAAATTCAGAGTAGTCACTGAAATAAAAATGTGAACAAAACTTGACATCCCCTGAAGCCAGGCCACTCTGTGGTACTTCCTTGTAGTTCATTCAATTTTGTTTTAAACTGTAGCCATTGTTACTGCAGGGGGAAAATATGAGTATGACAATTGAATGTAGGCAATAAATTAAGGTTCACTGCAGTGAAAACTCTTTTAAAGAGCAAAAGCAAAGCACGTAATTTTATTATTCTGCTTTTGCAGCTTTATTCAGGACCTTTCAATGTGAGTCACGCAAACTCAGTTTCAGATTTTGGGTCTAGTAGCCACATGAGATGTGTACTGCACCTTGGACTGCCTTACACCGCTCCGGGCAGCCTTTCCATATGATGCAATGCATCGTGTGGCCGGCATCTGCCAGATATTTCCCCTCCTGTGTGGTGTGGTGGGCAGTTGGCTGCTACGTGATGCGTCCTTGGGAAAAGGCTCTGGACGCAGCGCGTAGCAGCCTTACCAAAAATGGGGTAAGGTTGCCCAAGTCACTGTAGCTCATCTTCCCTTTCGCAGTCTGCCCCACCACGCTGCTAGGTCTGCTGCAGGGCTTTGAGCAGCAGCCACTTGCTTCAGTCGCTTACAGCCCTGGCACGGCCAGGGATGGGATATTGGTCAGACCGGGGAGGGAGGCGGGGCCAGGCTGGGCTGGGCACCCGCTTGTGTGGCCGGCACCTTGGCCCGCCCCGCACTGTTCTGGAAGTCCAACAGTGGCCCATTCACTTTCCTGAAGTGTGTGGCGGGGAGAGGCACCATCTGCCCTGCTCTGGCCCTGTAGTGTGGCCAGAGGCTGCATGGGGATCAGACCCTCTGTGGTTCGTGTGATTGCACCCTTTATGTTCAGCGTCTTTTGTTGTTTTCCTTATTTCAAAAGTAACTTCTGAGAGATTATTTAAAAAAATGCTTCCGTTCCTGGTACATCATAGTACATTGAGAGTATATATAAAAGGGAAATGAATTTTGCACACCAACATTTAAAGAACAAATATTTAACATATGCTACTTTGAAAAAATATTTAAGAGAGGATGAAACAGTTTGAGACAAAACCTTGAACATTGTCCAGTAATTAAATATGGCAATACTGTTTGGAACACAGTGTTTTTCATGTTGCAAAAGCATTTTATTGATGATCTGTCATTAACCAAATATGAATTTTATTTCAAACTACAATTTTAATTTTAAAATAGTTTGCCATTAAGTATATGTGTTGTGCCCTATTTACCTAACCATCTTACAATACAAAGAACATAAGGTTTACAGCCTAGTAAAGCAGAGTTTTTTTTTGTATTTTTAATATATATATTCAGTAAAACCTTCCATAACCTGACACTTTGCCAGGATTAGAGACATGTCCAGATATGGGAGGGTAATAATGCGTGTTCCTAATAAAGAAGTAGGACATAAAACATGTCCTGACTTTCAAATCCCTTCTGAAAGTCTACCTCTTCCATTAGGCTTTCCCTAGCTCCTCATCCCCTAGTCCCTTTCCTTCCCCAATGTAACTCGGGCCCTTTTTTACACAGGCAGCGGGGTGGGGGTGGGGATGGGTGTGCTGCCCCACCTCCACCCATCTCCTCCCACGGAGCCTCCTCTGGTTTGGTGGATGACTCCGTGGGTGGAGGTGGGTGTTGCGTGGGAGTGCACACTCACCCCCACTCACCGCCCGTGCTGTTTGCATGGATGAACACCCATCCCACCCATCCCCCACTGCGGTGTGTACACGGATGCCCCCCCACCGCACTCCTGCCTGCATACCCTGGCGGGTGTCCATATAAAAACAGCCTTAGCCAAGCACATGTCTTTGCAACCTCACCAGAGTCTTTCCCTCTGTTGCCTCCATCCCCCATCTCCCCTCCCTTGTCTTTCTTAGATTTTAAGCCCACTGGGGCAGGGACTCTTTCTATTTTCAACAGTTGTAAAATGTTAGGTACAGGTACATTGCTGGCGATATATAAATACATAATAATTAATAATAATAATGGAGATTCATGTAAGAGAGGTTAGACTGCATTTTTTATTTGACAAAAAAAAAGTCAAATTTGTGTGAAAACCCCCCCGGATTTTTTTTTTTCCGAAGTGAATACATGGTTTAAACTTCACCAGTACAAAATTATGTGAAATATTAAAACAAATGGACCAAACTGCAGAACATGAATTAGCCTCCCCCCCCTCCCCGAATTAAGGGTGTGTTTAAATGAGTGCCGCAGGAGTCGGGGTGGCGTGAGTGGGTCTGTGGCTGCTGAGTGGCACAGCTGCGGGAGCACTTCAAACAAGTGACTCCCAGTGTTGCTGCCCCCATCCACGAAGGTGGCTACCCATCCCCCCCTCTAAGCCTGCATGGGGCACTCTGGATTTTTCAGGCTGCTGCATGTATCACAGGAATGCAGCTCCCCACACACCACCATCACACGAACAGTCAGACATGTTGACAGTGGGGAGCCATGTGTGGACGCATCTTATTTAAAAACATCCTAAGGTAGATTTTATTGCCCTAATATATTATTAACAATAAATGCATCCAGGTGTATTAAAATCTTCTATTTACAACATTAATTTCTAATGTAGATAAGGTGGGTACCATTGGATAGGCTGGGTTGTTCTTACAGGCATAGGTTTGCTTTTGGATACAGAGAATATACGCTAAAAAAGTTAAACCGGAGTGTTATCTCCTCTAGTCCGTTGTGTGTCTTTTTGAATGTGTTCCATGTTTGGCTTTAGTTTTGTTCACTATCTGTGAAGGAGATGGCACTACACCGTAAGTGTCACTGCCACTTGTGACTGTGAAAATCTCCTCCTGTGTCTGGAAGTGCCTTAAATAAGAACGGGAAGATAGCTATTGCTAATTCAATATAATACACAATACCTTTCCTCTGCATTTTTCTCTAAGCTGGAGCCTTCTCACGTTCCAAAGGAAATGTAAGACTCTTCTCTTAAGCCATGAATTTGACAGGCAGGGAAAGTGTTTGGGATAGGGGTTTTAATTGGTTTTACTTGTGTACTTTTAAATGTATTTTAATATATTGTAACCTGCCCTGAGCCCTTGAGGTATGTCAGAATACAAATCTTAATAAAATATATCACTTCTTTAGATTGATTTTTGTATTTTAGCACAGAATCGTATTCATTGCCTACAACTCCCATTAAGCTACATTTTGGAGGATGGTTTGGTATCTCTTGCCGTACATGTCATTCATTTCTTATCTTGATGAGCTATAGCCTATAAGTGAAAAGTAGTTAGGTGTCCATCCTGTTTAAATTATGTGTGTGATTAGTATTCTGCAAACCAGTAAATCGCATATGTCTCAGAATCCTTCCCATTACTGTATATTATTATTATTATTATTATTATTATTATTATTATTATTTATTTATTTATTTATATAGCGCCAGCAATGTACCTGGCACTTTACAGAGAACAAGATAGACACGGTCCCTGCCCGAGAGCTCACAATCTAAAGAAGACAGGGGGTGGGGAGACAGGGAAGGGGGAACAGAGGGAGAGACAAGGAATGCAACATTCATGAGGATGCGAGAACTCAGGTACGCTTTCTTGGCTTGGTTACAGTACATTGGGAGTTTGCAGATAACACATGGGGGATAAATGGAGGTTTGAGGGCTAACACTAAAAGTGGGTGGGAAACAAGTAAAATTAATAAACTGACCCTGCTAATGGTACAATCAAATGTATTTTCTCTTGTTTAAAGGAAATTATTTTGAAAATATTGTCTATGTGTTCCAATGGAGCACAGAGCTATTCATCTCTAAGTTACTTGTTGAAATGTAGCCGAGATATCAAGGGACATAAATGTAATGAGCTCATCCCATTCTTTATAGCATTATAATAATAAATAAATCCAATGAGTCTATATGGTAAGTATCTACATTGCCAATTGGGGCTGTGAGCCAAGGATGGATATGAGAACTAGTGCTTTCACCCAGACAGGCGATCCCTGTATTCCCTATGAGTGACAGCATTGTTACCCATAGGCAGAACAGGCAAAGGAGGTTTACACTTTTTCTGCCTGTACTGGAAGATGTTGACCAAAAGTCCTGTCACCTTAGTTATTTTCATGAACGTAATTCTTTTCAAAGTAGAAACCCGGACTACCAGATTGATGTGCTGAGCCTGGACCTGACTGATGCAGTTGTCATAACTCTTCCTTCTTCTTACCTATATACATAATGGTGGGCAAAAATACTTCATGAAGCCACCCCACCCCTTTCTTCTCTTATCTTGAATTAACCTGTCAGTGGTGCCATTTAGATACAGTCCTAGGAGAAAATGGGGAGGCAGAATGTCTTGCAAACTTGCTGACTGTTGTCCTTTTTAAGGTATTCCCTGCTCTCATTCAGGTAAGCTTAAAGCAGCCCTTGTGTTCTTGAGAACACAGAGACTTCAATTTTAACCTGTCACACACAGGAAATGGAAAAAGGCTTTGTAGGTAACGTAGTGTGTGAAGTTGTGCATGTTGCAGGCAGAATTCATGTTGAGTGGGTCTAGCGGTACTTGGTGGTTGCAGAGTACTCTCATAGCTAAACTGAGTGTGTGAGCAGACCTACTAAATTTGGACTACTGAGCGGTGTTCTCATCCTGTAAGACTAGATGTGCAAGCTGCTCTTAGTGACCATGACTGTAGTAGGAAGGGAAAATCCAGTGCAAGGGTCTGGTGCTGCTTTACCCACAATAGTATGCCTGTAGTAACGACTTGGTATGTACATAGGACTAGGTGGTCCACTCCGCTGCCCTTTTCTTTGCCTCCTCCTGGAATTTCTCCATAATGGCAGTGGGAAGCAAAGCAGGCTAAAAAAAAAAGAGGGTGGGGGGGGGGGAA
>QEPC01003247.1:864915-897975 GCA_003113815.1 Sphenodon punctatus
CGCTCGGGGATTGGCGTCCAGACGTTACTTTTCCTTGGTTCCCGGTGGGGGTTCGTTTGACCACGCTTCCCGGGACCTTCCCCCGGCTAGCCCGGGAAGCGTGGTTGAAGCTGACCCCATGTGGGTATTGAGCGTGATGAACATCTGGCGCGCGCCGTTCAGACGTTCAGGGCCCTTTGGCCCCACGGGGGGGGGTTGAGCATGGTTCAGTGTGGTTGAGCGTGATCTCGTAACGTCTGAAATCACCCCTTGTCTCCCCCCTCTGTGTCTGTTTGATTGTAAGCCGTAGGCAGGGACCACGTCTATCTTACTGTTCTGTAAAGCGCCAGGTACACTGATGGTGCTATACAAATGCTTATCAATTGTTTGCTTAACCACTTAAAGCCAGTACCTTGAATGATGATTAGTGATATCTGTAGAATTAATACAGATGGGAATTTGTATGTCCTTCTTCCTGTCTGTCTGCTTCATTTCAGCCTTAAAGCATTTCTTTCCAAATAAGTAGGCATTTCCTTCTTTGCTAAATTTGAAGAGCTTCTTACTGTACCCTAGCTGAATTTTTCAGTGACCAGTCTGCAAACGGAGTTTCGCTGAGTTCTACTGAAGCTTTCCTCGCATTCCTGGCGTACACAGGGTTTTTCTCTCCTGTGTAATTCCCTAGTGCAAGGGCTGAATGAAGCTTTCCCTACAATCAGGTAATTTATAGGGTGAAGTCCCAGATTGCTCATTGCCTAGTAGCCAATTCTGTGTGGATTCTATGAGAGTCTATTCTCAGATAGCCCAATGTTATGTAGTAGCCTACTGCCTTAACATGAAGGCGGGAGTGGACAAAATAAAAGAAAAAAAGAAAGAAAAAAAGACAAATTACTTTGATTCATTAAAGCCAGGCCTGTTGACAGCAGAATTATTTAGCACCCAAGGCAGACTGTTGAGAAGGAAGCAGATATTTTGTGCTCCCCTATCTCAAGGATACCAGAGAAGTCAGGCAATGGAAGAAATTGTTTCTTGAATTTTTTTATTTATGGGGTCAGAACTGTGGTGCTTTTTGTGCTTCTCTTTTTAGTTCCTTTAACAACTTAATATCATTAAAATGGTATAAAAGCAATCTAGCAAAATTTTCCTTTATGCATTTCATGTTTGTGTAGTGCACACCTTTAAAGCTGTAGCTCAGTGGTAATTTCAGTCTGTGGTCGCAATACCTATGATCCTCATGCTAGTTGCAGATAGAAAAGAGCTAATTATATGAAAGGTTAAGATTGTTTTGAGAGTAAATGTTCACAGCTCACTTACTCAAAAATTTCTGCAGCTTGTGTATTTTATTTGGGAATGTCTCCTTCCACATATGTAGCTCACTGCAGTAGTTGTAAGACATTAATGACTGTACCCTATTTTGAGATGCCTTGCAAATTTTCCAGTAAGATTAGCAAACTCATTTGCATTCCAATTCTCGTTACAATGAATAGGACTTGTCACAAGAACATATCCTACTGAGAAAAACAAATCAAATGCCTCTGCAGATAGTGTTTCACAGACAGGTACTTGTAAAATGTCAGCTTTGAAATTTGAAACAATCTATATATTTTGACTAGTATGCATATCAGTTAAAAGAGACTCCATATTTTTTCTTACTTGTATAAATGGCTTCATACTAGGGAGACTAAAATTATAGTGCTTCAGCTCAGTAAGTTTTGTAAAGAACGTTTGGTCATTTTGAACACTATACCAATGTTCTCTAATTATTACTTAGTTACTTTCCTGAAATGTTTAATGTAATCTGAAAAAAGTCATTGTTAGCAGATCAGAGGATGCGGGTATGTGCAGAAGGAATGTTTCCCCCTTTTATGCTACTGAAATAAATTACCTAGAGAATTGTACTATTAGTAAAGTATGAACTGTTTTGAAATCCCTGTAACTAGTAGAAATTACCACACGAGGGTACAAGTGTTGTGTTTGCTAGCAGCTAACATAAGAAAATAGGAAAGAAAAACTGGGCAAGCTTATTGCTCCTGTCACAAGCAGAAGGTTTCCATGTCTGGTAATGCACTTCTTCCAAAATTTATTGTGAAATTTATTCAGACTTTTTTCTGCACTTCTGTTGTACATAGGAATTATATGTCAGTAATTAAACATTCTCTCAAGAAGAAAAGCATGGCTGTTGCTACCACCCATATTCTCAAAGATACAAAATAGAAACCACCACTTAAAAATGGTGCTCAAAATCTTACTATGAATTCTAAAAAAAATAAAATATAAAAGATATTCATCAGTGTTTTAGGTGGCAACTCAAAATTGTTCTGCAGCGTATAGTAGAGTGCATCCTAAGAAACTTCCTGTGCATTTTGCACATTAGTATGCCATATGACATTATGGTGTTCTCTCTTTGTATAGGAATAACTTTGTATCATGTGAGCTAATTTTTTTTTTAACCAAGGTAAATAATAGTGAAAATTAAGAGCAGTGTTCCAGAGTGCCATGGCAGGGGGGGCTAAATAAAAATAAAAATGAATGATGATTATATGTGACATTGGTCACTGATTTCAGTTTCCCCTGTGGAAAGTGTTCACAGTCATGATGAGTCTTAAGGAAGTCTGATGATTTTTTGTTCTATGTAGACTATTCAGGTAATTCAGAAAAGGCATGTTGGAGTCTTATATTACTGCACTACCATGAATACAATTTGAGTAGAGTTGGTGGGTAAAAACACACGTGACAGTGGCACAACAGTGGTCCATGGAGGATAATTGTGAGGTGGGTTGCTGAACAAACATGACCGTGGCTGGGTCACCAGAGAGGGTGGGGAGAAGCATGAATGTGTTGCTGGCCAGCCTTGCGCTGCGCCCTGCTCCCGGGGGCATGACGGGCAGTCATAGGTGCCACTGACAGCCAGCCATGACAGCTGACCATGGCGGACCCAACCCAGATCGGGTTGGTGGCCCGGGAACAAACATGATAGCCCATTGTGACCCACTTTGTACTGGCTGGGCATGCCTTAGCTCGGGCTGTGGCTTTGGAGGTTTTCTGAGGTCAGAGGCTGGGCTAGCTGCCGACATGGCCCAGGACAATCCCGGGCCAACATCTGGTAGCGCTTGCACAGATGTGCAGGTGAGGTCCAGGCCACAGCAGGCTGCTGGTGCATCTGTTTTTACCCATTGTAGAGCAATGCAAGTAATAACTCCGAAATACTCCTCTAGGTGGCTTATTGTATTTTCTACAACAACCATCTGTTTCTGTCACATTTTGCGGCAGAAGGCTGATTTTTGGAATCAAACCCCTTTAATGCACCTTTTTTTGGGGGTCTTCAAAACACTTAGATTAGTGCTTCATGTGTTACAGTAAAATCACCACAGTTCTTTATCTTTATTATGATAATCTTCCATTAACTAGGGTTAAAAAACCCTTTTGCTAGAACTTATAGATCAATCAGAAAAACTGTGCTTTTTTGACATGTTACTCCAAGGAGCTCAGCAGAAATGAAAGCTCAGAATTTAATTGAATATGCAAAATGTCAAATTGATTATTTCTGATATTTGTAGTGCTCTCTGATAATTTCCAGTGCAGGCTGCAGTGCCACATCTGGAGCAGAAGCTAAAAAAGAAAAGCATATCACAACCACAAAAAGGGATATTAGCAATGAAATGGAGAATAGATAACTAAGGGATACATGTATATCAACACTTGGAAACTAGGGCATAGTCAGTGTTTATACCCACAGGACAAACGTGTGGTCTGAAAAAATTCCCCTAAGAAATACTCTCCAGTTTAGAAGAAAGGGTTTCTTTTTGAATAGTCAGACATTTATGTTTTTTTTAAATATGATTAAGCAATTTGTTTCAAAGTTAAAATACCTTATGAATGTACTATGCAAATTTCTACATTAATAATGGGCACTGTTTTCCAAGAGAAATAGACTGATGTACTTAAGGGAGGAAAACTATCAATTAGATCTGGTTGATATATATTTTGGTTCACAGTGGAAATTGTTTTATTTTTTGCTGAAGTGTTTACTACTTTTTGCATATTTATCTGAATTTTTAAAAGCATGTTTTAATGATACCTTATTTTAATAACAGCACTAGAATTTTAATAATGGCACGAGAATTATGTGTCTTCTGTGGCTGGCATCAGAAAGGCAGTATTTACTCACAGATACTACACTGATATTTGAAGTAGCTGTTGTTTTGCCATTGGAAGTATAGAAATACTGTAGTATTTAAAATGTCACTATAGGAAACATTGAAAAATTTATAATAATTACTGTTTTGCAATTAGAAATCATGGGCCTGATTAAAAAAAACCCCACCTGTATTCAAATATTTTTGGATACAAAGGAAAAAATTATGTATCCCTTTTCTCCCTAGTCTCCCCTCCTTTATCCATTCTAAATTGTAAACTCCTGGTGACAGAACCCTGCCTTTAATCACAACTGTTCAGTGCCAAGCACATTGCCAGTGTTATATAAATAATAATGATAAATTTCAATTTAACATCTAGGAAAAGATATGAATTGTGGAAAATACATGAAAACTATTAATTTCAACAGATTTATGCCATATAAATTAAAATTTGGTATAGATTTTAGCAGCCTTATGAACTGATCAGATTAAAAGCACACTAGATGTACTTGTTTCTGTTCCATGGTGGAAATCCTAACCCTACTGAAGTGAATAGGAATTTTCCTATTTACTTGACCGGAACTACAATTCACTCCAGGGTACAGAAATTATTGGGTTTAGTGGGTTTTGCCAAAATGCATTGTTTTCTGTAAATACATACTGTTGTTAAAAGTATTAACAGGAAACATATATTATATATTACTATAAATTAGTTGACATTACAAACATAATGAAATTTAATTCAAAAGTAATAAAAGCTATTGAGCTTGTTTTTCTGGTTTATGTATATGGCCCTTTTTACACAGACACTCTAACACCAATAAAATGGGTGTTACAGAGCAACACTGCAGTCCTGCAACATGGGCCCTTTTCACATGAGATGTCTCCAGACAAGGGTATTTTCAGACGTTACGAGATCAGTCAACCACAGTGAACCACGGTCAATCCAAAGCACCCTGAACGTCTGTTTCACGGGCGCCAGATGTTCACCACAGTCAATCCCCAGCAGGGGTCAAAATTAACCACGCTTCCGGAGCTCCGGCCCGGACCATCTCCGAAAGCGTGGTCAAAGCAATTCCCACTGGGAAACAAAAAAAAGTAACGTCTGAACGCAACCACCGGCCAGAATCAAGCAGAACGATTCCGAGCCGGGGACAAAGCACACAGCGTCGCTGCCAGGCAACGAGCAACAACACGGGCCAGGGAGGGAGATTTAAAGGGCACCCGGCAGCAGGGGGATGTGGCGGGATGGAGCGAGGTGGAAGGGAGAGGAGAGCAGAGGGCAAGCGAGCAAGGGAGGAGGAGGAGGAGGTGGCAGAGGCACAGGTAGAGGTGGCGGTGGTCATGCTGAACATGGAGGCGACGGGGGGACAGCAGCAGTAGCAGCTGGGATGGGCCGCCCTGGTGCCTTCTGGGTGTTTTGACCACAGCCCGGGATCGGCATAATGTCTGTTGCGCTGCCCTGGACTGTGGTCTGCCAGTCTGATTCCCTGCTGTGGTCCCGCTCCCGTCACATCTGTTTGGGGCCTTTCTTGTCCATGGGGGGTGGTTAGCTGGCTCGCCACCACTGGGAATCCACTGTGGTGAATCGGGTGCCTGTAACGTCTGAAATCACCCAGAGTTTCACTGAGTGCAGATGGGTGGAGGCGTCTGTGTAAACACCGTGGGCAGTGGGTTGAGTGCCTTTCAATGGGTGGAGGTGTCTGTGTAAACACCACGGGCGGTGGGTGGGGTGCATTTCGCTGGGTGGAGATGAATGGTGGTGTCTGTGTAAACTCCGCGGGCGGTGGGTGTAGGTGCGTGCATGCTCCCGCGCAACACCCATCTCCACCCACCACCCAGCCACGGAGCAATCGGCAGTGGAGTCCGNATTTTAATTTATTGCATTGGTTTCAATGGGGACACAGCGCCCCATTGAAACCAATGCAATAAATCCGGTACCGGTATACCGGATTTAATCCGGGAATCCGGTTTTTGTGAAACCGGTAACCGGTAAAATCCGGTATACCGGTAATGGGACCGGGTCCCGCCCCTAGTAAACACCACGGGCGGTGGGTGGGGTGCATTTCGCTGGGTGGAGATGAATGGTGGTGTCTGTGTAAACTCCGCGGGTGGTGGGTGTAGGTGCGTGCATGCTCCTGCGCAACACCCATCTCCACCCACCACCCAGCCACAGAGCAATCGGCAGTGGAGTCCGTTGCTCTGTGGGTGGGTGGTGGGTGGAGATGGGTGTTGCGTGGGAGCACACATGCACCTACACCCACTGCCCACTGTGTTTACACAGACGTCTCCACCCAGCAAAACTGGGTGGAGGCATCTCGTGTGAAAAGGGCCCATGTTGCAGGGCTGCAGTGTTGCCCTGTACCATGTGTAATAAAATATAACACCCATTTTATCGGTGTTAGAGTGTCTGTGTAAAAAGGGCCTATATCTCCTGGTGGTTATGAAAGTATGGGTGCTTTTAGACAAGCATCTCCCCACCCACCATCCACCTGCTACACATGTTGCAGGGCTGCAGTGGTACCCAATGAGGGCCCAGCAACATGTATAATGTGTGGGAGGTGAGTGAGTAGTGGGGAGGTGCTTGTCTAAAAGCACACTATATTTGTAAGCCAGAAAGTCTTGGCTAGAAAATAAACAGATAGCAGTAGGGTTCCTTGAATTAAAGCTGCAAAATTTAAAATATAGATCTATAAATATTTATGCACTGTAACAAATACATCATATATTTCAAAGCATACGTCAAATGAAGTGTAAAATGATTAGTAGTCAAATGTATTAAAATTCCATGCAAACAACATATCCAAGAAGATACATTAATAATAAAAGGCTTAGTTGGAGATTTTAATCTGGATAAAAATGGAAATTCAGAACTCTGCCAGCATTGTATATGGCGATTTAAATATAGCTTGTTATTGCATGATGACATAAAGGATGCTTTTAGATGAATGAAGGGGAAACCCAACCCTGGAGCTCCTTGGGGATGCACACCATCACTTCTGCGGCCCCTGCCTGGGTCCGCTTTAGATGGGCCCAGTGGGTTCCCCTGGCCACGGTCCACCTGCGCAATGCCCCCATCCCACATCATAGGGTTGCGGGTGTATCGCCCAATTCTCTAAGCTGGCGCAACAGATGGGGCAATGGCTGGCTGGAAGTGGAGCTGCAGTGTGGGTCTGACGAGGAGACACAGCAACTCCCCTTTGGGCCAGTGCCCTGGGTTTGGCCGCTCCGCTCTGCTGGCGGCACTCTGGGATGTCCTGGAGCACTGCAAGTGAGGCTGACCTGAAGCAGGCACAGCCTGCTCCACTTCCACATTTGGTGGACCACCCTCATATAAACCGGCCAGCCTGGGGGTGAAGTGGGCTGGCACTGCTGCATCTATCCGTTTGCACCCAATGAGTTAGTAGTTTGTCATGCTTTCCAGCAAATACTAGAGTACTATGAAGAAAGAATTCCATGTTATATGCACTTACAGAAAACTATGGAGAACTTGAATTAAGGTTTCTGCACAACCCTTTGAACCAAACTCCAACAAGAAAGGAAATACAGTTGAGGTTTACACAGTCATTACAAGTAACCTTGTCATACAGTTCTTTCCCTGTACTCTGCTCAATACATCTCTAAGACATCACGTAACTCAGTGGTTCCCAAGCTTATTGCCTGTGTAATCCCATGGTGAGACGTAAAATATGCTCCTGTGACTCCAGACAGCAGCAAAGACATACAAAGTCTATCAAAGCTCAGTCGTGATCATGACCCCATCCACAGATGACAACCCGTAGTTTGGGAATCTTTGACATAACTGATGAAATGTTCATCTACATTCATGCAGTTTTAATTCTGCCAATATGTCTTACTAGTCTGCATTAATTAGCAAGTCTTGAAGTAAAGGGACACACCGCACGTACTGTTACAGAATGTTTACTTTTCAGTATAGCAACTTTGAAAAGTAATCCTGAAGAGGAATTTATGAAAGGGAGGCAAAGAATGGTGAAACCTCCCTGAATCAAAAGTATTTAAAGGGTCACATTTGAAGTGATTTATTTTTTTTAAACGGCTAGGGTTCTCTACTAAGAACTTCAAGCTTTGAAATTTCTCGTGCAGTGTTTGTCTGTGTTCTGTAGTTTCAAAGATATACGGCAATCTTTCCCAGCTTTACAGCAACAGAGCTAGCTTGGGATGGTCCTGGTGCAAGAAACTGAAGTGTCCCCCCCCCCCCAAGCCCCTCCAACACATTTTCTCTTTCTGTGAACTGGCACCCCACAGCTCCTGGGTGTGTGGCTGATTTCTTCCCATTGGCACTGGCAGTGACTCCCTCTGTACTTGACTCAGCTCTCCCTGCTGGACCTTAGGCAGGCTCCCTAGAGGATGGGAAGCCATGCCCCTGCTCTCTCTTTCCCGTCTCACAGACTCAGCAGCAGAGGTGGTGGCAGCCACAAACAGCAGACAGGCGGGGATGCAACGGCATGTGTTGGTTTCCCAGGCGTGTGGGTCATAACAGTGCAGTGATCCATTACCTGCCCCTATTATAATTATGCCCCTGCTGCTTTGGGATACAATCTTCCTATGAGAGTGTGCTTGCAAGTAGTTAGTGTGGGTGGGAGTCACATTAAAGTGAATGGGACGCATGCTAAACTACTAGCGCACACTGTCCCATGAAGTATAGTAAACAGGGAAAATATTATTTCAGTTTTAATAAACCTGTGCTAACATGCATCTGTAAAATAATATCTTTTCCAGAGTGCTGGCCTTCTGAAGGTCCATCAGGCCTTGCTTAGGGCTAGTACTTCCCAGATGTTTAAGACAGCAGTGGGGAAACTTTTTCATCCCAAGGGCAACTTGGGATGGAAATTAGTACAAGCTCTAGGGGTTGCCTAGAAACTGGGGGTGGGTGGGGGCGCTCAAGGGGTTTGCTCAGGAGAGGAGCCCTTCCCACTCCCACCTCCCAGGGTTCCCCTGGCTCCCCAAAGTGTCTATTATCCCAGTGGTAGTAAAACCAAACAGGAAATATTTTTTTTAAAAAATTATAAACTTCAACATAACATTAGGCTGTTTGTTGCATTTGGCATTGTGAAATTGATACTTAAGTCTTTTCTGGCCTAGTAACAAGTCTGTTAGTATCTTCTGGATGGTTACAGTTTTATTTATTGGTTCTTCAGTCCCTGGCTTTATACCACAGCAGTCTCAGGCTCATTTCCTCTGCCAGGGTATTCTAAAACTTTGGTGATTCTTCTCCCTGTTCCCTCTGTTCTCCACTTGCAACAATGTCCCACAGGTTGGGTGATACAGCTCCCAGGTGGAATCTCAGCCACCAACCATCTTGAGGCGAGCTAGTATGTGTACAGTACAGTCCCTAGAGAGATCTATTCTTCACACACCATCTCCTCGGCTTCCTCCTCCAAGGCACGGATCCATGGTCTAGACCCTCCTCCCTGTCCGGCTTCCTTTTCCTTCCAGCAGCCCTTTTCAGAGTTGTCAGCCAGCTATCATAATTACGCCATTAACATAACTTTAAATATAACACACACACACACATCTGTACTGTCACAACTGTAAATTTTACTTATTTTATATTGTACCTTCTTTGTTATCCTCACAGACATAGGCTGCATTCACACAAGCTTTTTTTCCTGGCTCTTTTAATTACCTGTGGTAGAGTACTGTTGCGCTTTATCATCCTTTAATCATCCCTCACGTGTGCTGCCGAATCTCCCTCCCCCGCATTAAATCTTGCCACGTGAGCTGCTAATGATCTGGTCATTCTCGGTGGTTGTTATTGGGTGCATTTACAAGAGTGTCTTTTCACATTTTAAATTTCTTGTGGGAGAGAACAATTATATCTTATCTCACGTTCCTCTGGTTTTGAATTTTGTCTTGGGTGCTGCTGCTGTTTTGCTTAACAATCAAGCTAGCAATTGTAGTTATCAGGATACTGCAAGGCTTTCTGATGTCTCTCAATGAGGCTGGCGTACTTAGCTGCTGTCAGTTTAACTCCCCCGCTTTAGATTTCGCTGCCTAACGATGGGGTCATTCTCAGCAGCTATTGGGTAATTTCAGATGTGACGAGATCACAGTCAACCACCCTGAATCATAGTGGATTCAGGGTGGTGGCTGTGATCCCATACATGTCTGTTTGAGCCCCATCAGATGTTCACCACAGTGAATCTCTGGCAGGGCTCAAAGCTAACCATGGTTCTGGGAATGGGGTCGGTCCCATCCCCAGAACCGTGGTTAGCTTGACCACAATCTGTGATGAACCAAAAGTAACGTCTGTTACCTTGGCCCATCACGGATCGTGGCGCTGACCGTGGTACGGGTTCAGGCTCAGTGGCCGCATTGGCTGCTGCGTCCACCTGTCTTGCCAAGGGCGGGTGGACGGGGGAGTGTGTGGGGCAGGGCCATGCGGCTGCATGTTGCGCTGCATGGCCCCGCCCCTCCGAGATTGCCCAGCGTAACGGAAGCTGGCATGCCTAAAGGACGGATTACTTCATCACTGACCAGGATCCGAAACGGATCCCGGTCCGTGGTTCAACGTGTTAGGCCTCCCGGCCCAGCATGTCTGAAATTACCCATTGTCTTCTCTATGGCCTTTTTTACACGGACGCTGCCACGGTGCCGGTGGGTGGAGATGGGTGGGTGAGCACACCCACCGGTGCCGAACAGGGAGATGTGTACACAGACACCGCCATGGGGCATTGTGGGAAGGAAGGGGTGTGGCTGGCACACACCCATCGGCCAAACACTCGCCCCAGGAACCACTGAGCCAACACCCAAGACATTTTCACAGACTGCCAATACACCGAACGGAAGGGAAAACTCGCCCAGCAGAGTGACATGACACATGACCGAGGAAGGCCAAACGAAGCTGCGGTACAAGGCACCACCCCCAAACTGCCAGACCCCACGAGGGCGGGGGAGGAGGGAGCTGGAATGACAGGAGATACAAAGTAACTGCCCCACACAGATCACGGCACACAGACTAGGCAGCTGAGTGCCGCGGGCCCCAGGGAAAACAGCCCCCCACCCCCCGCTGTGCACACTGGAACACAGGGAAACACAGGATGTAAAGGAAGTGAGGGGACTGCAGCTGAGGGAGGGGGTCTGGGAACAAGCAAGGTCACCAACAAGAACAGGCAGGACCTGAAACGGATGGGGCCCAGACCTACACACACACAAAGACCCCCAACGTACCACCACACATAGGAAACCCCGGGCAACAGAATACTGAGACAGGAATAAAACAGATGGGGAGACCGGGCCAGGCACCAAAGGCCACGGAGCAGACAGGAACTGAGGGCAGAGAGCTGAGAGGCAGCCTCAAACACAAAGGAAGTGGCCGCAAAGCACCAGCTGGCAACAAAGCATCAGCCAGGGGTGCAAGTGGCACAGGGGGAGACCAACAACACAACAGAGAAGGGAGAGGGGGACAGAACCAGCCAGGCCACGACCCTGGAGGATGAGCCGAGGGAAACAAGCGATGGGCGGGTGCTATGAATTGGATGGGGGCGGGGGGAGGGAAGGGGGGAACGTTACAGCACCAACACATGAAAGGGGACAAAGCAAAAAAGACAGGGAAACAAGGTGCCAAACCATAGGGGATCCAGTGATAAGGAGGAGACCCACGCAACTTGCCAACAGCGGCAACCCCAGGCAGGCAACCACACTAGGAAAACCCAACAGGGCACAGACAGAGGGACACACCCCAGGGAAGGAGGACACTAACACCAGGGGAACCAAAATAACAACCTTTGTTAATAAACCGTACAGCGCAACAAGCACTAGGAGCCCAAATGGAGAGGGATGGCAGGCAGGAGCTGCAGCCTCAGTAGGGCCGGTGACCCCGCACCCTGCGCCAGCGATCTGCCTGGTCGCGGTCCAGTTGGTGCACCCACTACAGCAAATGGAGCAGGAGTTGCACCACCTTCTCCTGCTCCCTGGTCTGCTCGTTAATCAGCGCCTGTACTACAGGATAGGGGGAGAGGGAGGGCACCAGGCCTCTGTAACCACAGATCCCCACACCAAAGGGGGGAGGGGGGGGGCAGCTGTAAACAGGACAACTCACATATCACTTGGTACACCTGGGCCCCTGCCTGGAGCTCTGATGCTGTCCTCTGGAGCTGTCCCGCCTTCTCCCCAAGGTGCAGGACAGTCAGGAAGACGATCACTGAGGCTAGAAGGAAGGAGGAAGAGAGAGATACGCATGGGGAGCCGGCAACCAAGGGGGGGAAGAGGTGGCAGCCACAACACGGTCCAAGCACACTGGATCCTACCCCCAGGGCCACCCAGCCACTGCCCCACGGCATGCTCCATCAGGGGTGGCCGTGCAGGTGGGAAGTGGCCCGCAAGCCGCCTGAACCTACGGTCAGGAGCACGGCCTCCACGACACCCATCCATGGTTGCCAGGGTATGCTATGGGGAACCAATAGGGGGAGCCCGTGGCTACACACCCCAGGGGGCGACACAGCATAGTGGATGGACCAATAGGAATCATGAGCTACACACTGGATGACACAGTGGCAAAGCCCCTGGCAGTATGCACAGCCGTCCAAAGGGGTGTTGGTGGGAGAGGGTTTGGGAGTTAGAACGGGTAGCAGTTAAACAAGGGGGGAGCTACCAGCATGCAGCCAGAGCCCTGCATGATAGCAACTGTCCACAGGATGCCCTTGCAAGGCCACAACCACGATGGGGAATAAACAGCTATCCCCTGAGGCAATCAATCACACACAGTAGGGTGCAGGAACACCGGGAGCACACACACACACTTATGTGACAGATGGGTCATGGCGGGTGCACACCTTCCCCACCCCAGCCTCCACACCGCCATGCTATACAGGCAGGCTTCACTCCCCCATTCCCTAAGCGCTCAGAGCTACCCCACAGCTCTGTGCACACTGATGGGTCAGCTCCACACCATACAGAGGTCCCCTCAATCACATGGGTAGACACCCATCACCCACACACAGATTAACAGTCACAGCTCTGGGAGGTGGTGGCAGCATGGTTCCACATGAAAAGAGTAACAGCACACAAAGCCTCAACAGCAATGCATTTATTGCAAATGGGATATGTCTATTGTAGCACAAACAGGGGAACCTGACCGCACGGGTCTGTATATAGCGGGTTGAACGGCTGGGCCGGTAAGGCAATCAGTCAGGGGTCAAGGGATAACATAATACAGCATACAGGGGTCCCAGACAGGCCGTAGAGGCCGACTTTCCAACGGCAGGCTGGTGGATTTGAACAGAGGACAAACGCTGAACATCATCATCAAGCTGAGGACATGGTCATGGGCAAACAGAAGCTCCTGTCCTACGGGCATGGGGACAACACAGCGATTGGAGCTGAGGAGAATGTATCAGGGGGCGACTGCCAGCTACTCAGGGAACAAGGGGTCTGACAGGTGGGAGAACGTGCTGGCGACCTGGATTGATGACGAGTGGACTGATCACTTCAGGATGAACCGCTCCTTGCTGACCCACCTATGTGAGATCACAGGCCCCCACCTTTGCCGCAACATGACCAACATGCGCTTTCCACTGCCTCCAGGGATGTGGGTGGCAATAACTGTGTGGCAGCTAGCTACACCAGATTCCTGTAGGAGCGTGGGATTGCAGTTCGGTATGGGGGATGCGACAGTGAACAGGGCACTCCATGATGTGTGCGACCTGATAGTGGACCTCCTCATGGAGTGGGTGATACAGCTATGGGACCCGGATGTAGTGATCAGGGGCTTCAAGGCTATGGGCTTCCCCCACTGCATAGGGGTGATAGACAGTACTCATATCCCCATATTCTGGCCCCCTAATGCCAAGACTGACTATCTGAATACGAAGCAGGCATTCTCAGTGAATCTCCAGACTGGCGTGGACCACAGATGCCTCTTCATTGATGTGTACACGGGCCTCTCTGGGAGGAGCCACGATGCCTGAATCCTGCGTTCATCCCCCTTCTTTGCCAGGATGTTTGATGGGGAGATCGCACCCAACATGTTCCGCATCATTGAGGGTGTTTCCATGGCTGCTGTCATTATCGGGGACCCCCTATACCTGCTAACCCCATGGCTCATGCGATCCTATCCTGTTTCCCTCACCCCCCAGCAGGTGCTCTTCAACAAGCGCCTGGCATCGGCAAGGTGTGTTGTGGAGTGGACCTTCGGCCAGCTCAAGATCAGGTGTCACCTCCTGCTAAACAAGAATCAATTTGAGATGCAGCACACCCCCATCCTTGTACTTGCGGCCTGTGTTCTGCACAGTATATCTGAGACGGATGGGGCAGCGTTGGACAACCCGTCCCCGCCCCCCACAGACCTGATCCCGTGCCCCTGTACCAGCATGTNGGCAAGGTGTGTTGTGGAGTGGACCTTCGGCCAGCTCAAGATCAGGTGTCACCTCCTGCTAAACAAGAATCAATTTGAGATGCAGCACACCCCCATCCTTGTACTGGCGGCCTGTGTTCTGCACAGTATATCTGAGACGGATGGGGCAGCGTTGGACAACCCGTCCCCGCCCCCCACAGACCTGATCCCGTGCCCCTGTACCAGCATGTCCGGGGGGTGGGCCTTCAGGAGGATGTCAGAGGAGAACAGACAGGCCCTTACCAGACGCATAGCTGCCATGCAGGTTGCGAACCGATCCTAGGGTATAGGAACTCCCCCTCTGCGGTGCCATTGCTTATTTGACCTATATACAATAAAGCTATTGTACTACCCTTGCAACCGACCTTGCACTCATTGCTGTATACCACTTGTCACACAGTGTGGGGACTGCCAATGGCAGGGCACCGTGGTCACGCTTTACCCACCGCCATGGCCTCCAAGACCATTGCAGATCCTATCCTGCATTGCCCCAAGGGTTCCCTTTGCAGCATAGCAGCTCTTTTCCAGGCATGCAGCGTTTGGGTGCAGCACTGGGAAGGGCCGACCCCACAACATGCGTATGTCTCCTCCCCACCACGTCGGTTGCCCCCCTCTAATGACAAAGCATCTACAAGGTATGTAGTGCTCTGAAGTTTACTGTGGGATATTTACAGGGTTTGGGGTTATTTTTTCTGCGGTCTCTTGTGTCCCCTTCTCGCTGCACCACTGGGGTTCTGCTCTCCATGGCCTGTCTCAGCCGCAGACATCCTTGGACGCCAGCTGGCGGGCCCTGGGTCTTCAGCCTCTAGCGGTCGCTCCATGGATGGTAGGGCTTCTGCTACCTGTGAAAGGGGTACATAGCAGGGTGGTTAGCTGTCCCCCCTTCCTCGTGTGTGCTTGCTGGTGGCCCAGCGCACGCCTGACCCGTGTCACTCACAATATGCTATGCTCCCTTGCATACCCTCCCTTTGACTCACGGCCTCGGAGTCCCCCTCCCCTGTTAACAATTGCTCACCGCATGGGCTCTTACCTGCTCCTGTGAGGCGGCCAAGCCTGGCGGTGGGGTTAGTAGGGGTGCAGGGTTGTTATCGGTGGGGTCGCAGCCCAGGAAGGGTGGTGTTGAGGGCTGCTCGAGAGGAACCGGGAGGGGCAGAAACCATCTGGGGGTGGGCCCTTGGTGTTGTATATGGCTTATGGGGAAGAGGGCACCCCTGGGGGCATGGCCCGGGTAGGGCACCTTCTGGGGAAACCAGGGTTGACAGAAGACCTGGGGAGGGAGCACCTGCACCTGGTGGAGGGTGCCTTGCTGTTCTAGGTCTGCCGGCCCTCTTACTGCGACTTGGGGGCCCGTATCATGCTGGAGTTGCCGCCTTAGGGCCTCCAGTGTGGCATCTATGCGCCTGAAGGCCCTTTCCATGGTTCATTCCAGCGTGACATGGGCCCTCTCCCTCTCCATCCTGTCTAGGTGCTGCTCACGGAGGAGGTCGGCAGCCTGGCACCTGTCCCACAGGTGCTTGGTGCGGGACCGGGTGAGGATGGCAGTAATTATTGCCTGGTCCCTTTCCCCATCCCACTGCAGTGCCTCCCTGGTTCTGGCCTGCTCGCCGAGGTGTGCTTCTGCCAACCTTCTGGTTTCCGCCACCACTTCCCTCTCTAGCTCCTCCCTCCTCCACCGGTTGTGAGCCCGCATCTCCTGATTCCTCTCGGCACTGCCGGCAACAGCAACCTGTGCTGGAGTGGGAGGCTCGTCTGTGTATAGGAGGGATGGTATCGATTAACAGGTCCACCCCTTCCTTCCCCTGTGAGCCGTTCCTGGCCCAAGCTTGTGTGCATGGCACCCCTCCCCTCCTTGCTGGCCCATCGGCCGTCCCATGTGAGCCCTTGTCTTGTTTGGGGCCCGGAGTCACGAATGTACCCCCCATCCCCTTAGTGTGACCCCGGCACCTCCCTCCACTGCTGCCATGTCAGATTTGACTTACCATCGGTATCCTGGTCGCAGGGCCGTGGGATGGCCTCTGGCTCCTCCACTTCCTCCTCCAGGACCACGACCTCCTCCTCCCGCACCTCCAGGTCCCCTTGGGCTGTTTGGGGGAGCAACAATAGGTCAGTTTTGCATTTAATCCCTGTTGGGGCCCTGGCTGCAGTGGGCCACCCCTCCTTCCCGTCGATGTCCCTCGTACCTGCATTGTATTCCTCTACCTCCTGGGGAACGTTCCTGGGGTTGGGTCTCTCCACAAGTACCCCCCATCCCTGTGGGGTCTGCCCATGTGGGTTCCGGGGGCACAAGCGGAGGGTGATGTTTCCGCTCTCTGCCTCCAGGGCTGCCTCCTCCACCTGTAGGATGGGGTTGTCACCTCCCGCATCCTGGCTGGCCACACCAGGGGCAGAGGGCTCCCCCTGCGCTGTGGGATCGGACAGGGGAAGTGTTATCTTTACCTCTTTCTGCCCCTGGCAAAGGCAGTGCTGTGGATACGGGAGGCCATGATGTCCCTGTCCATGCAGAGGAACTGATCCAGCTCCTCCTGGTACTGTTGTGTGCGCATTGCACGGCCGGATCTGAGATTGTTGTCCTTGATATGTTTATATCCAGACCTCAGATCCTTTGCCAGCTGCATGCATTGGATTACATCCCTGTTGTACCCCAACCGCTGCATCTCCTGGGCGATGATTTCATAGACCCTTTTGGTCTTCTAGTTCCGCACCAGGTCGTGCTGGACCTTTTCGGCCCCCCACTCGCGAATGAATTCCCGGGTCTCCGCTGCTGGACCAAGGCTCCCCTTTTAGGGCTCCGCATGTGGGGGGCCGACCAGCTGTGCAGCGTGGGACCCACCCAGTGACTGTTGTGGCAGTGGAGCATGTGGTCACCTGTGGGGGGGAATGCATTGGGTGAATGGTTGTGCCGCTGCTCCCCAGTGGCTTCTTGGGGTGGTGGATGGCCCCCCCTTCTCCCAACCCGGGTGCTCCCCCTGCCTTACCTGACTGCCACAGAGACCCTCCTCGGCTGTCTCCCCGATGGTGCTTTGCTCCTGGGTGTGGTCACTGTCCTGTGGGGATCGGGGTTACTGTCAGCTGTGTGCCCAGGTTTTCCCCATTGTTTCCACAGCCCTTGTGGGCACCCTCCCCTGTCCGGGTGGGTTCCCCTCTCACCTACCTTGATCTCGGAGGTGCTCTCCTCCCTGGGTCGCGTGGTACTGGCTTGGGGTGGGTATGTGGGTGGAGCCTGAGCTGCGTTGCGCCCTCTGCCCTGTGTGGGGAGGGGGTGGATGGTCAGTTGCTTTCCTTTCTCCTTCCCCGCGCCCCCCCCCCCCCAGGTGCCCGGGGTCCCTCTGCTTACCCTGTCCCGTCCCGCACGTTTCGCAGTGCTGGCTCCCTTGGTTTTGTCCTGGGCTTTTCTGCCTGACATTTTGGGAGCAGGCGCACCCGTATCCTGTTCCATTTCTCCTTTAAGGGCTGCCGGCCGGGCATGGGCCTTCTCTCCCGGTGGGTGTGTCTGCTTGCAGGCTCCTGCAAGGCTTCTCTGGCCGTGTCTCTGTGGTTTTTGCGGACTCTTCCCGTGGGTGTTTTTGTTTCGTCGTTTACACAAACGTTTGAGTGTTGGACACCCATCTCCACCCATAGGGCTTTCCAGCTCTCTCCCGGGGTGTTGGTGGGTGGGTCGGGAGTGTGCGGACACCCACTCGTGGACATTTACACGCACTCTCCCCCACCCATCCGATGGGTGTGCGTGGTTGGGTGCCATCTGTGTAAAAACGGCCTATGAGGGTGGAGGGGTGAGAGTGACAGAAGTATCCTTCACATTAAACCTTGGTTTTTTAGCTTGTCAGTTGCGGATGATTTACAACTTGCTCGTGGAGGTTCTTGCAAGCTAATTCATTTACACAGGCAATAAAAATGGAAGCAGCTTAAGGGTGCTTGCACACATTAGGGGGAGAAACGTCTGTGAGGGCAATCATGACTCTATTGTCATGGGAATTAGTGCACGTAGAAATATGCTATTCTGCTTTTCTCAAACACCCATGCGTGTAAGAGTGTAAGAGTTACATCTGGGGACCCAGTCATGCACAAATGTTTTCATGGGAGAAAAGCGGAATAGCACCTGTGCTAATTCCCATGGCAGTAGAAATGTGATTGCCCTCACGGAAGTTTCCCCATCTCCCCCGGTAACGTGTGCAAGCACCCTAAGTTGGGTTTTTGTCTCTTGTAAATGCAGTCAGTCCTATTATAGGTGTTAGGTGCCATCTAGTGCCTAACTCGGAGTATAGCAATAGCAAGCACTTACTTTTTTCTTTCTGATGTCACATCCTTTAGGCGTATAAATAACCCTTGCTCCCCAGCCTCGTCGGTTCTTTTCTTCCCTCTTTCAGTGGGCTCGTTTGTGTAGTAGGATTGTATGGGCTTGGTCAAAGGCTTTAGGTACTGCACTATCCATGCAGTGAAGATCCCAGACTCTGATGTCTACGCTCAGTGCCTCTTTTGCAACACCAGGGCTTGCCCCATCTGTTGTGGGTTCAGACACAGATCAAGGAAGGACAAAACTCACTGTCTGGCTGAACATTTAATGGTCTGGGCTGTGTCTGTGCAGGAGCAGGTCTAGGTACCAACAGACTTAGGGGCCCATCCAGAGCACCCTGGTCTTCACGTGCTCTGGCCCATGCCTCAGCTGGTGAGGTGCCATTGGGGTCCATTCCAAAAAGCACTTCAGTGCCGAAAGGTTTAAAGCTGGCATAGGTACCAATGAAACCTAAACTGCCACATGCTTCCCCAGGATGCCCATCACCATGGCTGTTCTCCTCTCGCACCCCTCCATGCCAAGGTAAAAAGAGGCATTGGAAACATACCGACACCAGAATTCTCTCCTGAGCCTTCCCTGGTGTGAGAGAAACTAATTGGCACCGATGTTCTAGAGGCATCGGATTATATTGCTCTGTCTGAGCAAGGTGCTCAAGGAGGACACTCAAGAAGCTTTGGGGCTGTTGGAGTATCTAGTCATGCCCCATATTCATCGTTAAATGCTCTAGGTATAAAGGCAGCTCCTGACGCTGTTGTGTCTCGTTGCGTGTGTTTTTAGATTTATAAATAATAATCGTGAGTAGGTGTATGGTATGGGTGGGAATGCTAGTGAATGAGTGCTGTATTTGCATGTAGACTGGAAAAAATCCCAAAGGAAACAATTATTAATGTTTATGGGGTTTCTTTTCTTTTTTAAAAAAACCAATGCTGTTAATAATTCACTCCAGCAGGAGTTTAAGTAATTTCAACTGTTTCTTGATTTATGTATAATCATCAAAGCTTCTTGTAACCTAGACTATATTCATTGGGGAAAAAATGTGTTCAATTAATTGTCTGCTGTCAACAGGGTGGCAGAATTAATCAAACATCAATAAGTAAGGCAGTAGCCAGTTAGTGCTTTTCCTCGTCTGCTGTGTAACAGACACTATTCTGTATATAAAATTAATTCTCCAAGAGTACATATACAAATACACACACAAGAACATTCTGTCTAACAGCTTTCTCTACTCTTCTCACCATGCTACACATACTTTAATAATAGAGGCCGTTTTTAAACAGGCATGGCTAGGGGTGGGTCCAGGTGCACCCACGCATGTCTGGTGAGTGGGGGGGAATCAAATGGGCTAGGATGGATGTGCACCCCTACTTATGCACTGCCCAATCATGCCCCCACACGAAGCATCCCGGATTCCCCCCCACCCCGATGCTCTCTGCGTGGGCATGAGTGGGTGGTGTGTGGGTCATCGGCGTGCGCGCATACTCACAGCACCTTCAGATGGGCACTCGGGTGGGTGGGGGTGGACCTGCGTGGGTGTGTCCCGTTTAAAAATGGCCAGACTTAAGGGGTGCATTCCTTGTAAATGTGTTTGTGGAACTGTTCTTCAGAAGTGTCACTTCATTTTCTTTCTCTTACTCTGTTTGAATAAACATGTATGATAATATACTTCAGTAGTTCCCATCGGGTTGGATAATGGTTCAGTACTGTGTGCATGCGTGAATCATTTTACCTTAGTAGAAAGTTAAAGAAAGTAATGTTCTGTATCTCCTTGCTTTATGTGATCTGTCATTAGTACAGAGATGAATGGATGGCTACAATGTGATTTGTAAAGCATTCAGAATGTTATCTTTACAGATTACTTCATGTTTCGCTTTGTTAGAATTTTAATCTTTTGGGATTAACTGCAGGCTAAGTATGGGCATTCTGATAGTTAACTGAGAACAAAACACTTCTTGAAAAGTTTACAATTCAAAAGGCATATTATATTTCATGTAAATCCAACAGTCATATTTTAACATGTATGCTGGATGATAAAGATGTTATATCTAGCTTTTAATAAATTTGATGCCTATGAATCACTGGAATCTGTTTTAAGTGAAGTGAATCCAGCACTTAATTGACATTGAAGGAGGATGTGTTTGGCAAACAGAATCTGTGCTAGTATGAGATGGGTACTCATAAATTTCCCCACAAAAGCAATTCCCTTAGAATATTTCATTAGCTAACTCTTTTTTGCCAGTGAAATTGGTAAATCCCAGTGTTGCTTTCCTTTCATACCTTATAAACAGCAATATCACACAGTGGGGTAATTAGAGTTGATTTTAGATAAGAACTGGTTGGCTATAGGAGATTTTCCAAGGCTGTGTGCTTTGACTTCTGCTCACTGGAGACATATTTATACTCTGTGGCTATGTTTGCATTTTGAGAGTGTGACAATTGTAATCGTGATTGTAAACAAACACTGTTGCTCAATTGGGGACTGCTGCTGAAAATCATTTGTAGGTCAAATGCTTAGTTCAGGCAATTTTTCATTATGTTTGAATAGGAAAAGATTTTTTTAAATGTATACAAATAACATTCCCTACAGCTGAACAGAACATGCTGATTGGAAGCATTTTTTGGTAGCTGAATCTATCTGTCTATCTTTCTTGAAGGTACTTGAGACTTCTCATGTTTTAGACACCATTTAGATAGAATTGTACCATGTATCCAGAATCAGGGCAAGGTGACCTTTCTGCAAATTGTAGATTTCAAAGAAACAAGATGAAATAAACTTAATGTGATATATTCAAAGGCTATGCCAACAGCTTGCATAGACCTGATTTGGGGTTAAACATTTCAGCAAGCTAAACCTATGAAAACGGAGTCTGTTGTTGAACAAGAGATGTGTTCTTCCAGCCTGGGGAATGATGTCATTGAAAGGGACTCAATGAGGAGGCCTCCAGATTTCCTCCATTATAGATAAGCTTAAATTTAGATGGAGCAAAGTGGGACACCACACCAGTGCTACATTATCCACAGTACCATATGTTCACCTGATTCTACTGGATGATTGTTTGGTGATGGTGCTGGATAAAGCCAGCCAGAACTTTGAGGAGATACTTACTAAACTCAGTTTAGTTAGCCCAAGTGATAACTATCAGGATGATTTCCATGGATCTGAGAAGCAAATGGATGTAATTATAAATATTACTCTTATTTTCACTCTGCTACCCGCTGTATTTTAATGGTTTTGCAGAAGTTGTCTCTGGCTTGAATAGTATTTATTTATTTAGCGCCAGCACTACCTGTGCTGTACAATCAGCTCAAGAGAATGTGAATAGAAATAGCATGAAAATTTCCATAGAAAAAGTTTTCACAGTACACAAAAGTAATACGTCTCTGGCAGTAATCAGTGTTGTTAGGTATATGGAAAGATAGACAGGTAATTTCCATTTATGCAAATACTAGTGTGCATATAGTTTTCTAGTTTTTTGTAGTGTCTCTTTTATTGACAGATTGGAGAATGCTTGAATTTTATTAGTTAGAAAGTATTGTAAATATTTACCTGTAAAATAGAGAAGAAAAATAAAAATCCACCTTATCTATTTATGAAAATTTATTTTATCCTCTGCCACTCTGCAGTATGATATAAAAACAGAGGAACAGAAGAAAATCTAGCAGAAAATTAAGCACATGACTTCAGCTGTTGAATAGAGATCATGCAGTAGAATTTTTCATGCTGATATGAATACATGCTCCACCTAGTTTTACATTAGAAGTAACAAGACAAGCCTACATGTTGTTGTGATCAGTTACGATCTGTTCTTGACACTGTTGCTGAAGTACAGAATGAGTACATCACAGAAAGAATGACCGTTCCAGTTCCACCTCCACAGGGACTGGGTCTAAATGTGCTTGGATTGTTACTACAGTTTTAAAAAAACAGATCCTGAAACTTGACAGACTTAAATTAATCTGATAAGCCAGAAGAAATATGTAGAAAATATCAGAAATGAATCAGAATTTAGAAAAATATATATACATCTTTTGCTGGTGTTACTGTTAACTCCAGGCTCTGTGTATGCATTTTATGGACACATACACTCCAGGCTCTGTGTATGCATTTTATGGACACATACTAATAGTGGGATAAACTAAGAGGGAGAGTAGCCCTTGTTTGGGGGAGTAGTACTAGTACTTACATCCTCTTGCTGCTTGCTGTGGCAGTAAGAGTTCCCCCTTCTGCTAAGTCTGCTTTAGCACTGCAAGCATATATAATGCTGCACTTGCATATACATTACTATTGACGTGACCTGTTTATCATTTCATTCCACAATGGAACATTTTTTCCCCCACTTAAGCTTGCCTGCAAAGCTTGCCTGCTGTTCTTGTTACTGGCTATTTTCAAAATGCTGACTTTAAAATTCAATGTTTGCTTTTTTTGGACAAGGAGAATTTACACTCCAAATTAAATGTTTCTTCCTGGTAGAGAGGAATGCCATAATAAGAATTGCAACAAGAAGTGGTTGATGTAGCCCTTGATATTTTTATCTCTTACTTATATAGTGCTAGCAATGTGCCTGGCATTGAACAACCATGAATTAAAGTCCCTTCCCCAAGAGGCTTGCAGTCTGTGAAGAGCCAGTAAGGCGAGACAAGGAAAAGGGAACATTGGGAGAGACCAGGATACATTCATGAAGTTGAGATGTTACAGGTGCATGTACTTAAGTTATTTACAGGAGGAAAGGGGGATCCTTAAAGAATAGGACAGTAGGAGGAGCAGTAAACGGGTTAGTTCCTTCTACCCACAGTAAAATAAATATTATTCTATTTGAGCATTGTTCCAACTAAGAAGAAGATTTGTACAGCTAATTACTCCTACTTTCCCCCCAAAATATTAAGTCTAAAGAACCATGTTAAAAAGCTTGCTTTACAGCAACACTTTTTACTTAGATGTTCCTCCTGGAGGCAATTGTTTTTGTTTACTCCAAATTAATTTTTACATTTAAAATTGTAATTCTATTCCTGTTGAAAATGATTTTATGGAGGTTAATGTTGCCTGCATTGCCATCTGTGCTGATTATATCCCCTGCCAACTCTTAAAATAGATCTCTTTATTTGCCCCCAGCTTGTATAAAGCTTTCTCAATAATGCACTTTTTGAAAAAGCAGTACTTCAGTAAGATAACTTGTGAAAACAAACTTTTTCAATATAATTTTTGGGGCTCTGAAATGAAGGGCCTTTTCACACGAGGTGCCTCCACCCATCTGTACGAAGTTTCGCTGTGTGGAGATGGGTGGAGGGCGCCTGTGAGAATGTTGTGGAGGATGGGTGGAGGTGCGTGTGCGTCCGTGCTCCACCCATCAACCACGCACACAGAGGCATTGGGGAAAACAGAGGTGCCTCCGTGTGTGGAGGTGGGCACGTGCGTGGAGATGGGTGTGTGCCCGTGGGAACGCCCCCCCCATCTCTACCCACCGTGCTGCACCCCCACGCACCTGCAGGACCTTCCGTCCGTGGGAAAAAGCCCAAAGTAGTTCATATGACAGTGTGTGCAGCCAGATGAGACGGGCTGGGGAGGCTACCACGCTTTAGGTAGCCTTTCCCCCTCTCTAGGCAAACGAGCCAGACAGTACAGTGGCTCGTGTGCCCAGGGCCCGCCAGATGTTGTAGTAGCTGGCTGCTCAGCAACACGTCCACGGAAGTATTCCAAGGACGCATCATGGAGCAGCCTTACCCCAACTGGGGTAAGACTGCCCAAGGCAAGGCAACACCACACAAGATGCAATGCTTTGGGGCCATGAGTGATGGGTGCAAGCACCCATCACACGTTGTCACGACTTAGCGTGGTCTCTTAGTCTGACCGGACTGATCAGCAATAACAGGGAGCCCAGAGAAATGCATGCCCTTCTCCCCACTCTGACAAACAGCTGATCAGAGGAGGGGGGTCCCAGAGGAGCATGCACGGGCTCTCCTCTGGGCCCATCCTCCCTATATCAGCTGTTTGTCAGAGTGCGGAGAGTGATGTGTGCTTGTTCCTCTGGGTTCCCCCTAACCCCCAATCAGCTGTTTGTCAGGTGTATTAGGGGGAGGAGGGGAGCCTGCACGCTTCCCAAGCTGTCCTCTGCCCCGATTCACCTGACTGACAGCTGATTTGGGAGGAGAGGGACCTGGGAAGAGGGTGCATCAGCTATCAGGAGAAGGGAGAAGCATGTGCCCTCCTCTGCCCCCCCGCAACAGTTGCCTATCAGCAGCGGGCCCAAGCCAACACCTCAGCAGGAGTTTGAGCCTCCAGCCTCTGGTTGTGGCAGCGGCTCTGACAAGGGCCAGCTGCCCAACTTCCCTGCCACCACATGGCTGGCTCCTCATGCTTGCCACGCAGTGTTGCAGCAGCGATTACCTGCCATGTGGCCACACAGGGATCAGTCCCTCGCTGTTCATGTGGCTGCATCCATGTACTTGGACCTAGATATTTTAAAACCAATTTTTTTCAAGTTAATATGGTGGAGAGACTTTTTTTTCATACTAGATAGATCACACTGAGAAAATGCTCTTTTCAAGCATGTTTCTGTGCTCAAAAGTTGAGACTGTGGGTAGTCCTTTTTTAACAATATTCACCCACTTGACGTTATCTTTCTAGGAATTCATCGGCCTGTGAGAATTCATGTTTGGAGTTCATATTGCTGAAGGTTCTACATTTATTTTATATAATACTTAGAAGCTCTTCCTGTGCAGCGCCCTCATCATAAGATTCTGCTTCAGAAAGTATTTCAGCTGCTAAGAAGTCTTTGTATAGAAATTATTAGTGGAGTCTCTTTCAAGGTTTTCATAGAGAGCGTGTGTGTCGGTGGGTGGAAATTTCCTTTCTGAATATTTCTTTACATTTGAAAGCTTTTCATTCAGGAGGTTTCTCTCTGATGTATCTTGTTAAGTGAAGGAATTTTTGGGGGAAGAATTTAGCACCATATGTTCTCATGTTGGTACCTAGATACTTACAGGGATGGTCTTAGGGGAAATGGATGCTATAACAAAATGTTTTCTCTCTAGAAATTCCTAGATACAACTGATGCCAGTCAGACAAGGTTTTGGAGACCCAGTGTATTCCTCCCTGAAAGCAATCATTTTTGTCTTATTTGTAGTCCCTTCTTCCTTGTAATTTATTACTCTTTTTTCCCAGGATTATAACAAACCAATTTTTTCAGGCCAATTTTATCTGAACTACAGTAGTTTAGAGAGCAACAGATCTATAAAAAGCAAGTTTCTTGAAGTTAGCTCTCTAGCACTAACACAGCATGGCACTGAAGAATAAAACTGGCCAGTGTGCTTTGACTTCTGCCCTAGATTGGAGCCCATCTGTAGCAGTAAAAGGAATTTACTTGAAGTTGTCCTTGGTAAAGAATTCAATTTCATAATGCACACAACAAACCAAATATTTGACCGTTTTGTTAGTTTTTTTTATTTTTTATTTTTAAAATGCTCATCATAGGCCTAACCTTTCTCCCTATAAAGTCAACTGAAGTTTTCCCAATGTTGTTTGAGGCATATGTTCTTTGTTTATATTTACAAGTATTCATTACTGAATAACAGGTGTACAGGACTGTGTTTTCAAATACAGGTATCTTAATTTGTGAATGCAAATTGGAACGGTACACATAAGTATATTTTGTGTGCCCAACTTAAAATAAAAACAAACAACAGCAACAACACAACAGCACATAATAGCTGGGGTATTTTTAGTTCTGCTTATTTTTGTTGGTACTGTTTGTGAAAGAAAAGATGATGAAAAATCAAGTAAGTAAGACTGTTTTCACACGGGGCCCACCCAGTAGGTGGGTGGGCGGCGTCCATGTGAAAATGGCCTACGTTTAGAGCATTATTGCAATGCAGTGTGCCCAACCTGCATGGCTGTAAACCTATAACTTTTAAAATACCCTTTGCATCGTCTTTATTGATGTCAGTATTGGTTTTATTGGTTACTTTTGTACAGAAACTTTTCAGAAAGCTGTCATGCAGTATTATTTTCACAGTACTTTTAAATTGCAAAATGTACTTGGTATAAACTCTTTTTAAAAAAAAATTAAATTAAGTTTATGCCCTTGTCTGCTGTTTTTTAACTTCAGTGATCCTATTTAGTGGGGTAATTTTGGATTCACAGTGTTTATTAAAACAAGGTGCTTATTGTAAAAGTTCAGCATACTTTTGCATTATAAACTTTCTCCTATTGCATACATAGATACTTCATTAAATGATGTACAATTTACATTTGAATCTTGAGGGAAGACGATCCAGTAATCTCTCCTTACTTGAGTCTTAACTAGTGATCAGAGGGTGAAAACAGACATGACACTAACCCTTGGTGGTCATTTATGCATGTTACAGGACTGCATAGGGCACCAATACAGCCCTGCAACATGCATAAATAACCACCAAGGGTGGTTAAAGGGTGGCTAGTGTCATGTCTGTTTTCACCCAGAGATCCCTCTTTAGGCAGAGCAGTCATGGCTGGAGCTGCTTCATCATGCTGCACATCTCCCAGCAGTGTGGTGTTGTGGTGGGCAGCACGTGAGCTGGTCTGCCCTAGCTGCAGATGGTCCGTGCAAAAGCTGGACTCCTGTCCTCTGCTGCCTACCAAGGCTGGGCCTGGCTTTGTTGTGGTGCCACCTACCAGAGTCTGGTAGGTGGCACCATGAACTACAGCAGGGCCCCCACTTGCTGCCTCTGCCACCGCTACCTCTGGTGTCTGTGTGCGAGTCTGACTGTATGGGTGAGTTTATGTGAGAGAGACTGACCTTTTTCTTTTCTTTTCTTTTCTTTTCTTTTCTTTTCTTTTCTTTTCTTTTCTTTTCTTTTCTCATTCTATTAAAAAAAGATTGCCAGCCTAGCTTCATAGTTAGGCAATGGACTATTTTAAGTGTGCATAGTTTATATAAATTTATTAAATAAATAAATAAATAAATAAATATTTATATAATAGGGTTAATGGAGGCAGGACATGGTCCATTCCACTTTGAGTTTTTAAAAATTTGTTCCCCTTTTGTATGGACTGCCACCTCCTTTAAAGGATTATCCATACCATCAGAAGAAATCCATTTTAAGGACACTCCAAGAAGTGCGGAAAGACCAAGGGGATGTTTTCCACTCGCACTTTATGGTGATACAGAAGATGATGGTGAGGGGGTATAAGAGGTACATGTTTGACTGGGGTTTTTATGCAAAGTGAGAGTGATTTTCAACACCAAGGACAGTCAGACCCCAATAAAACTGGATGCTGCTTCATGCCAGTACCTCTTTGTGATCCATGGATCCGAGACACTGAATGACAGCATAGAAAGACTGCTTGCTTTCAAATTTTTTTTAGTTTTGTTTTCACTTTTCTCTATAGGCGTACAATAGAGTATTCAATATGCTGATAAACTCTGCATTATGTGACTAGCAAAGGATTAGTTTCAATCACCAGGTGATTGAGGGTATGAGCCCAGGTAGGAACCTTCAAGTAGGTGGGGATAGCAGGGACCGGAACGTCGCCCGAAGTAATATCCCAGAAGAAAGAGCTGGTCTGGCTGCTTCTGATCCATGGTTAGCTGAAGCTGTGAGTCATAGCAGGCAGGGGGCAGGATACTGAAGTGGGGCTGGTGGGAGGAGCATTGTGGGGAAGAACGCCTGCGTGTTTGTTAGGCTAGTCCCACTACCTGTGAGTGGGGACTGAATGCAGGCACATGAACTACACCCAGGGGGCTGCCTGTTTATTAGACTCTACATGCTAAACATAGAAGTGGGGGCTGCATGGACTGAACCTGGACTCCAGTGGGCTACGGTCTCATTTGTTAACACCCTGCGGGCCTTTTTAAACGTGAGGGATTTCTCCCGCAGTTTAAAAATGTGGCTTGGGGAAACCCCCATGGGGTGTGTGTGTTTAGACGCTCCTCTGAGAACCAGAGGTTGCCCAGGCGCAATTATAAATAGCGGCTCTGGGTGACTTGTGGGTGTTTTGAGATGCGAACTAGGTAAAACCCCAATAACCGAGGTCTTACCTAGGCCTTGTCTCAAAACATCTGGGAGTCACCTGGTGCCACTGTTTCTAATGGCGCCTGGGCGACCTCTGGTTCTCAGAGGAGCGTCTATGCCCCCCCCTCCCCCCTGCCTCACGGGGGTTTGCCTGAGCCACAGTTTTAAACTAAGGGGGAAATCCTGCATGTTTAAAAACACCCTATGTAAAAATGATATCTTCTTGCTGATGTAGGGTGATTTCAGACGTGACGGGGCGGCTTTGGCCCCATCACGGAATCACCCTTTTGATTCCCCGCCGGAATTGAACTGTCATGGGCAGCAGACGTGCCGGCTGGTCCCGTCGGGGAATCGGGGGGTGGGCTGCGTGGCGCAACGTGCGGCCACACAGTCCCACCCCCCCACGCTCCCGAGGCCGCCTGCCCTCTGGGAGATGGGCAGGCGCAGTGAGCAATGCGGCCGAGGCACCCGCCCGCCCCCAGGGTATTGACCATGGCCTGGAATCGGCGGCAAGCATGGCCGCCGATTCCTGGCCGTTGTCAGAGGCCAGATTAGACTCTTGGGATTCTCTAGAGAGGCGCTGGAACCTCTTGGCCCTAAAAGAGCTATGGTCCTTTTGAAAAGAAGGATTTTGGACCAGGAGATTCAGGATGAGGGAATTCTGCTTGTAAACCAACGAGTAGTCCCTGATTATCCTATGGCTAGACCCCTGGGGTGGGGTAACTGCTATCTTTATTCTAGTTTGGACTATAACCTGCGTAGGGTTTTTACCCACTTTCGTTTCAATACATTCCCCTTGGCCATGTTGGAAGGTCGCCACAGGGGTATCCCTTGGATGGAAAGGAGCTGCGAAATATGTGATTCACAGGAGGTTGACTCCTGTGAACACATTTTCTTCAAATGCACCGCTTTAGCGGGGCCCAAACAAGCCCTGCTGGGGAAATATATACAAGATGCTCCGGACCTAGTGAGGTTAAAGTGGCAGTTACTGGAAGGGGTGGATTTGACCCTTACGAAGGTGGTGGCCAGATACTGTCAAGTTTGCTTACGTCTGAGATCTAGTAAGCTTGCCAGTAAGGATCGGGATATCTGATTATCTAGGTTAATATTGTACCAGGAGCTATAGGGTTGACCCCCCAGAGGAGGAAGTCCTGTTAGTAAGGTGGGTTGGAGGTTGGTTGGCTTTGGATCTTGGGTTTTGGGCTCCAAGTGTGAGGTACAGGATACCCAAATGTGTATTTTACATATGAATATATTGTTTATGAATTGTGTTATGTATTGTATTGTTATGTATGTATTATAAGGATTGTACAACCTTTTGGTTAACAATAAATATTACTACTACTACTACAGAGGCCAGATGAGACGTTACCACGCTCAACCACGGTGAATCCCGCGGTGGTTGAGCGTGGTAACATCACGTCTGTTGGGGGCAAAAAGTGATTCCCGCCGGGTGTTCACCCCTGGCGGGAATCACTTTGACCATGCTTTCTGAGATGGTCCCTGGACCATCCTGGAAAGCGTGGTTATTTTGATTCCCGCCAGAGGTTCACTGTGGTGAACATCTGGCGGGCATCAAACAGACGTTACGGGACCATTCCCTACCATAGGGGATTGTCTGTGGTTTAACGTGATCTCGTAACGTCTGAAAATACCCGTAGTCCCACACACAGCTGATAAGTTTATTTTTAAAATCTCTTTTTATACCTGTTAGTACTGCAACCAATACATCTAAGGCTGCTTTTAGACGAGCGGCATGCACCTCACACAGGAAACCCACACACCTGGTAAAAGTGCCAGGGGGTGGTTTTAGATGAAACACCGTATTGCTGCTAGCACATTCCTTTAAGGAATATGATATCGAAGTATTTAATTTGTGACCTGAAAGGAATACACAAGCGGCAATAAGGAGCATATTGTCTCATCTAAAACCATGCCCCCGGCACATTTACCAGGCACGTGATTTTCCTAAGCGAGCGTACGCTGTTTGTCTAAAAGTGGCCTAAGAAAAAATCAACTGATTTCTCCTCCTTCTTGTGTTTTACCAACAGGATTGTTTAACTTTTGTTTGTATGCCATGTGTTTGAATGCAGTGGAATGTGTGAGATGAAGGGAACCCAGCTCGTCTCTTAAAGAACAGTGTGGCTTGAAAACAATGCCCACCACACACATTCACTCAGTACACAGCATTTGGGAAAGCCCTGTGACACTTTAGGGCTAAGTTGTTGAAAATACTTTTGGACATACTTGAAAATAAACATGTGTAGCCACACTGAAATCAGTTGGAGTCAGCATAACTAAGTGCCATGTGTGTGTGTAACTGTTGAAAGGCTAAATATGGAATCTTCTCAAGCTATGTCTAGAGACTCATTTTTAGTGGTGAATAAAATTTTAACATAATTTTAATAGTACTATCCCAGTTAAGCAGCAGACATAGCTATTCGCTATCAGTAGAGTAAACTCGTCTAGGTCAAAGCTACATTATGCCTCACTTAAATCTTCAGCATTCCTATTTGAGAAGGCAAACAATTTTAGCAGAAGGGTATATCCAAGGATTATTCATATACAAGCTACTTTGGGGACATAACAGATTAGGATTTAAGGGATACCGAGCAACTAGTGAGAAATGAAGGCACTCAGCAATGTGCTGAGAGTTGGTGAGTGCATCTTGCTGGATAAAGCCCTGACTACAGTATTCTATTTGAAATGGGTATTACATTTTGTTATACATGTTGCAAGGCTGCAGGTGTGCTCTATGGGTGTCCTGCAACATGTATAATAAAATGTAACACCCATTTTATCAGTGTTAGATTGTCTGTGTGAAAAGGACCATTGTTTAATTTTTTAAAAGCAAGATGCTGGCAATATATGCATACACACATACTCACATTTTATTTTTATTTTAAACCAAAATTAACAAAGAACAGTCTACTGATTATAATCAGTATTCTGAGTCAAGCTTAAAACCCCTGACTTATTACCACTATTGATTGAACATTATTGCATCTGAACTCATGCCAGATCCAATAGGGTTGGGTGCTGCTGGAAGTAGTTGATATTCTGGTGTTAGAAACCTAAGCTGCAAGAAACTAGACTGCTTCAGTCAATTCTGAAGATTGATTTAGCGTCAGAGGATTTAGTGCACATCAGTGACAAAAAAGTGATGCTTTTTAATAGCCTGGAATTGTGCAACAGTTTTCCAGTAAATATAGGGCTTCACGCTCTTTCTGGTAGTCTATTCATTTTGCTTCTTTAATAATCATTCTTCTTATTAAATGCACTGTCACTAATTGTTACTATATTTTCTTGACGTCTCCTATTGTCTACGTTATAAATTACTGTCAGGCTCTGTTCCTAGAAGTCTCATTCTTTTAGGTATAAACGTAGAAAATTTCATCTAAGGTCTCTCTTTTTTCTTATTTATGTAATATACTTGGGTGTAGAATGTCTCTTCAGATTCAGAAAATGTATATTATTGTTATTATTTTATTTTATTATTATTTAGCGCTAGCAATGTGCCTGGCACTGAGCAGTCATTAATTTTAATTCAAGACATGTCTCTGCCCAGAGGGACTTAAAACCTAGGCTGGACAAGGGAAAAGGGATCATAGGGAGAGACAGGGATGCATTCATGAAGTTGAGAAGGGAGCCTTGTCTACCAGACTGTGGGGGTGAGGGGTCAACGAAAGCTGGAAGGGAGAAGTTTTTGGAGGGATTTGAAATGAAGGAGGGAGTGAACTGTGGAACTTTTTGTGTTGATCTGAGAAGAGAGAGAGCTCTGTAGGGATGGGCGAACAGATCGCGGTTCGGGTTCGGCCGTTCGGTTCGTCTGCGTTCGGTTCGTCTGTTCAGTTTGGCAGTTTGGTTCGACTGCATTCGGTTTGTCCATTCGGTTCGGCAGTTCGGCTAGTTTGCCGAGTTTGGGTTCGACTGTTCGGTTCGGTCGTCCGAACAGGTCATTCGGTTAGGCCATTCGACTGTTCCGTTCGGCCATTCGGGAAATGTTGTTATGGGTGGTTTTTTTGTTTTTTTATATGGTTTTTTTTGTTTTTTATTGGGTTTTATATGGTTTTCTTTTGTTTTTTATTTGGTTTTTTTGTTTTTATATGGGGTTTTTATTTTTTATTTTTTTATCAAATATTATATATATCTATCTACACTAAATCTAACTGCTATTAATTATTCTAAATGCTATGAAGTAAATGGATTATCATATAAGTACACAGACCTACTCCTACAAACACTAAAACTAAATCACTAACACTATCTCTATCACTAAGCTAACTCCTACAACTCTCTCTCTCTCTCTCTCTCTATCT
>QEPC01003247.1:900092-968691 GCA_003113815.1 Sphenodon punctatus
GGAAACCGGTAAATCCGGTATCCGGTAATTGTCCCGGGGTCCCGCCGCTAATAATTATACATTTTACACCAATAGCAAACCAATGGATAGCTTCCAACCTGCTGATGGAATTCTTTTACCTGCATCTTGCATTTACACTGTTTTTGTTGTCCTCTTTTACATACATTTAGAATGTGGAACAGCTTCCACATGAGGAGAGACTTGACAGCTTAGGGCTTGTCAGCTTTGAGAAAAGACAACTGAGAGAAGATATGATAGAAGTTTACAAACTCATGAGTTATGTGAAACAATAGGGAGCTATAATTTACCCTCTCTAATAATACTAGAACTAGGGGGCACTCCATGAAACTAACTGGCAGCAGATTTAAAACTAACAAAAGGAAGTACTGTTTTCACTCAATGTGCAATTCACTTGTTAAAGTCCAGTGGTGTAACTGGGCTTAAAAAAGGATTGGATAAGTTCTTAGAGGATAGGTCTGGAAATGGCTAAATGGCTATAGTTGAGTTAGTTGCGGATGCAACTTCTGAATGTCGGGAGCAGGGAATAAATAGCAGGGATATCGATCTATCGATCTATCTATCTAGCAGGGAATTGATTACTCCATTATGATCTCTTGTTTACTTCTCTGAAGTGACCAATGGTGGCCACTGTGCGAAACAGGATGCTGGGCTGGATGGATCATTGATCTGATCCAGTATGGTAGTTCTTCTGTACTCATGTGGCTAAAATTATTTGTAATCCTGAAAGTTTTTTCCAGTTTCGGACTTTTCCTGCACAGCGAAATCCCTGGATGGTGCAAAGCAGCCATTTTGGCTCTTATGCTGCTCAGTCTTCTGCCTATTTTACGATCTCTGAGGTAGGGGCAATAATGGAGGCATCCATGTTCCCTAAAGATCCCTGATAGTTAGAACAGTTTCTTAGGTACCATTGGTAATGGTAATTTAAAACCACCTTTCCACTCTCTTTCTCACCCCAAAACAGTGCCAGAATCCAAAATGAGCAAAAACAGAGTGACCCCATTTTCATTTAGCATTTTAATTGTATATATAAAAATTAATTTCTAATTGTATTCCTAATTTAATAACTTAATCATTAAAGTGTAGAGAATATTTGTTGTATGTATTCTACTGGATAAATAACCAAAGTATTTTACCTGTCTTTTTTGCTAGGAATTTGTTACTGTATTAACTTACTGTTCATTTAAGCAAATTTCTTTACCTATATCTACAAAGTGGTCACAGAGCAAAAGATGATAATTTCATACCCAGAAGATTTATGAGGTATGGTTTTAAAATGATCCCAAAATAACTGAAATAGTTACTTATAACAAGCAGAATAAGAATAAAAGGAATACGTTTATGTTTCTATATACAAATGCTAGAAGTCTAAAAAATAATATGGGAGAATTAGAGTTTATGGCACTAAATGAAGATATAGACATAATAGGATAACCAGTGGGACACTGCAATACCAGGGTAGAAATTATGACGACAGAGTAGGTAGAACTGGTGGTGGGGTGGTCCTATATGTTAAAGACAGCATTGAGTCACGCAAGATTTCCTTTTAAAATTTCCTGTTAAAAGTTTACAGGAAGTGAACTGTATTCTGGAATCTGGCTAGAAATTCCATGTGAAATGGGGAAGTGTATAGCAGTGGGACCCCCTGATTAGGATTGCGAGATTGACTACGAAATACTAATGATTTGAAGATTAGCCCGGCTACGAAAGTCAGAAACACAATAATAATGAGGGATTTCAATTACCCTAATATTGACTGCATAAATGTCTCCTTGTGGCGTGATGCGAAGATAACGTTTCTAGATGCCATAAATTACTGCTTTTTGAAGCAGCTGGTCATAGAACCTTTGAGAGGAGGAACTACTTTAGATCTAGTTTGTTTGTTTGTTTTATTTAGCGATTAGCCATTTCCAAAGATCTAGTCCTAAATGGAGCACAGGACATGGTGCAAGGTATAACAGTAGTGGAGCCACTTGGCAATGGTGATATAATCAAATCCAACATACTTACAGGAGAGAGAATGACAAATAAAACTACAGCAGTATCATTTAACTTTAAAAAGGGAACTATGCAAAAATGAGGAAACTATTTAAATGGAAACTAAAAGGAGCAGTTGCCAGGATCTACAAGAACCATGGAGTTTATTTAAAAACACCATCTTGGAAGCCCAGATTAAATGTATTCCATAAATAAAAAAAGGTATTGGGAGAATCAAACGCCTGCCTGCGTGGCTAAACGGTGAAGTGAAGGAGGCTATCAGAGCCAAAAAGGTGTCCTTTTAAAAAATGGAAAGCTAGTCCTAATGAAGATAATGAGGATAAGCATTGCCAAATTAGATGTAAGACTTTAATAGAACAGGCTAAGAGGGAATACGAAGAGTGATTTTCTAAAGATGCAAAAACAAGTAATAAAAACATTTCTAAGTACATCCGAAGCAAGAAGCCTATTTGAGAGTCAGTTAGCCATTAGATGACCAGGGGGTGAAAGCTCAGGGAGGATAAGGACATTGCAGAGAAACTGAATTAATTCTTTGATTCAGTCTTCACTTCAGAGGATGTTGGGGAGATACCCACAGTGGAACAATTTTTTGTGTGTGTGTAGGTGATGAATTGGAAGAACTGTTACAAATTGATGTGACTCTGGAAGAGGTTCTAGAGCAAATTGACAAACCAAATAGTAACAAATCACCAGGACCAGATCGTATTCACCCCAGAATTCTGAAGGAACTCGAGTATGAAATTGCAGACTTACTATTGGTAATTTTTAGCCTATGGTTAGAATCTGCCACCGTACTTGAGGATTGGATGGTAGCAAATGTAATATTGATTCTTAAAAAGAGGTGATCCTCGAAACTACAGGCTGGTGAGCCTGATGTTGGTGCCGGGCAAACTGATTGAAATGGTTGTTAGGAACATAATTACTGGGCATATTGATAAGCACTGCATAATGGCGAAGAGTCAACATGCATTTAGCAAAGGGAAATCATGCATCAGTAATCTATTGGAATTTTTTGAGAGTGTAAATAATCATGTGGATAAGGGTGAGCTGGTCGATATAGTGTATCTAGATTTTCAGAAGGCATTTGATAAGGTACCTTATGAAAGACTCTTGAGAAATTAAATAGTCTTGGAATAGGAGGCAGTGTCCTATTGTGGATTGGTAACTGGTTAAAGGATAAGAAGCAAAGAGTAGGACTAAATGGTCAGTTTTTACATTGGAGAGAAATTAATAGCGGAGTGCCCCAGGGATCTGTACTGGGAGCAGTGGTGTTTAATATATTTATTAATGATCTGGAAAAGGATCTTGGAGTTGTTGTGGAAAATACATTGAAATCCTCAACTCAATGTCAGCAGTGGTCAAAAAGCAAACAAAATGTTAGGAATTATTCAGAAAAGGATAGAGAATAAAACTGAAAATATCATAAAGCCTCTATATAAATATATGGTGTGACTGCACTTTGAATATTGTGTGCAGTCCTGGTCGCCCAATCTCAAAAAAGATTTAGTAGAACTAGAAAAAGTACAGAGAAGGGCAACCAAAATGATAAAGCATATTGAATGGCTCCCATATGAAGAGAGGCTTGATCAGTTGGGACTTTTTTCGCTTGAAGAAGAATAACTGAGAAGGGATATGATAGAAGTAAGCCTGAAACAACATGTTGTAGTTTTCGACAATTCTGTTGGAAACCACACTTCCTGACAAGGCATCCCCAGTCAGGTCTGATACTTTGTTCCGATGTTTGTCAGAAAGTGTTGGAAAATATCAGAAGGTGTAGTAAGAAAGTGTAGGAAAGTGCATTAGGAAGGTAGTATAGGAAAGAATCGGAAATTGTAGGAAAGTGCAGTAGGAAGGTAGTATAAGAAAGTATCAGGAAGTATAGTAGGAAGATAGTATAAGAGGGGATAGGAAAGTGTAGTAGGAAGGTAGTATAGGAAGTTTAGGAAAGTGCAAATGTTGGGAATGTATGAATTGTCTGAAATGTCACACTAGGGGACACCATAAAGCTAATTGGCAGCAGTTTTAAAACAAATTTTAAAAAATATTTTTTCATTCAACTCACAGTTAACTTCTGGAATTTGTTGCCAGAGGATGTGGTCAAGGTCTGTAGTATAGCTGAGTTTGAAAAAGGATTAGATAAATTCTTGGAGAGCAGGTCCATTAGCAGCTATAAGCCAAGTAGGTTTAGGGAACGTAACTTCTTGCTGTCAGGAGCTGGGAGTGAACAACAAGAAATGGATTGCCCATTGGAACGTGCTGAGTACTTCTCCCAAGTTACCACGATTGACCACTGTCAAAGACAGGATGCTGGGATCAGTGGACCATTGGTCTGACCTAATTAGGCACTACTTATGTTCTTATGTTTCCTTGAGGCACACAAGTAACTCCCATCGGTGTTAATGTGTATTCTGCTTGTCCATGAAGGGAAGGATATCCCCCTATGAGTATAGTGTTGTGTATGCAAACTTGGCAAATGTGATTTCCATGGGTTCATAAATGATACAGATGAATGACATCTGCTTCCAGTTACTCTTAGGTACAGTCCTTTGCTGCCTTTTGAACAGCAGTGGATTTAGGTGTTGTATTGTGGCTTAGAAACAAAGCACACATTTTATTATTTCCCCATGTATAAGGTACTATAAAGAGAAGAAGCTGGTGTGTCCCTTGTTTCCATTACACTGTGTCAAGAAAAATCTCTTCTAATGTAGAAAACACATTTACACTAGCTTGGAATATCAAACCTATTTTGATTTCCATTAATATAGATGTTATATTAACGTAATTTCAGACATTACATGCTCCCGGGTCACCACAGTGGATTCCCAACTGTGGCGAGCCGACCAGCCCCCTCCCATGGTCCAGGAAAGCCCCGAGCAGACGTGACGGGAGCGGAAGGAAGGGGGAAAGCAAGGAAATGGACGGACGGACCACGGACCGGGGCAGCGCAACAGACGTTACGCCGATTCCGGATCGTGGTCAGAACACCCAGAAGACACCGGGGCGGGGCGGGACACAGACATGGCCGACTGAGAGCAAACAAAGCCACAAGCACCAAAAGGCAACACCCACACAAGGGGAAGGGAGGGGGAGGAGGGAGGGAGAAGATCCGCTGAGGCGGGACACACAAAAGGCACAGGGAAGCTGCGGACAAGGCAGAACACAAAACACAAACACACGCCCAGGCGCTAACGGGGAAAGGAAGGAAGGGGGGAGCACACAGGGAAGGGCAACACACACAGCAGCATGGCCGGGTGGGGGGGGGGGGAATGCCCCAGGCCAAGGAAGCGGAGGGGATTGGGCCGGAAACAGACCAGGAATCGCTGACAGGCACCCAGAACCCCACTGACAGCACAGGACACCCAACAGCAACACAGACACCCCAAGTCACAGGGGCCCCCACAGGGACGGAGCACAGTCACAGGGGGAGGGCAACCAAGCCGCGGAAGGCACTGGAGCGGTTTGAGGCAGGTCCAGGCGGCAGGGATCCCTTGCACTGATGCAAAGGCATGGCTGGGGACGGAGGTGAGCAGGAACCAGCGAGCAGCACATGCAGCCCCGCCCCCCCCGGAGGAAGGCGGGAGGCGCTGTCCAGGGGCCCCAAGTTCCGCACAGTCAACGAGGCACACAGGCAGTGGGGGGGGGGGCAGGTCACGGACACAGGTGAACGGGCGGCCAGCCACAGGATGACAACACCACTAGGAGGGCTGCTAGTGGGGTCAGGCAGCAGGAACAAGCCAAACGGGGGGGGGCAGCCATGGAGGGGAACACAACAGGCAGCGAAGGACAGGGGGTGCCCATGGAGGGGCCACAGCAACACGGGTGAGCAGAACGGGCAAGCGAAACCCACAGAACAGCCGTGAGGCTGGAACAGCAAGGAGCGAGCGGTCAGTGGCTGGAGCCGGCAGGGGGGTGCAAGGAGCACACAGTGGGGTTGTCATCCATGGCACCGAAGACACAGGGGGCCTCACAGCCAGCTTCAGGGGGTCACGAAGGGGCCTGGGACGGGCAGCTCCACCAGATGCACGTAGCGGGGCCACTGAAGAATGCCCCGCTGGTAGCCCAGCCCTGCCATGTGGTGGGCAATGAGGTAGTAGGCCTCAAATGAATCCACCACAGCGAGCCCCACTTGAACATCAGCTTGGGACCACACACCAGCCAGCGCTGTCAGCACCAGTCCAGTGGGCTCCGGCAAGGCATAGTCAGCAGCAGGGTGCCATGGCAGTTGTTCAAGCTGCAACAGCATCGATAAGCTGCCGCACGCGACCCCTGGTAGCCATGCACCATCATGGGCATCCTCTGGGACTTCTGCGAGGCATTGGAGGGTGTGCTCCTGGACTGGGCGATCCAGCTCGTGCACCAGGGGGCCGTGATGGCTGGCTTAGAGTCTGGCGGCTTCCCCAACTGCCTGGGCGCTGTGGATGGTACCCACATCAAGATCCCTCGCCCCTTCAATGGGGAGGCGTCAGAATACATCATCCGGCACGGGTACCATTCCCTGCAGCTCTAGGTAGTTGTTGACCACCGGGGCCGGTTCATAGACATCTTCACCGGCCACAGTCACAGTGCCCAGATCCTGAACATCTTTCCCCTCTTTGCCCGGATGTACGGGGGGACTTTGCCGACATGAGGATGTCCAGGATCGAGGGGGTGCTGATGCCCCCTACATCTTGGGGGACCCAGCCTATCCCCTCCTCCGCTGGCTCATGAAGGCGTACCCGGTCCTCAGGAACCCTGTGGAGGCACTGTTCAACTCCCGGCTATGTGCCTCGAAGACTGTGGTCGAAAGGGCCTTCGGTGCCCTCAAGCAGCGCTGGAAGTACCTTGCAGGTCGGCTGGACTTTGCTGTGGAGACCTCGGCCTTCATTATCGGAGCCTGCTGTGTCTTGCACAACATCTGTGAAACCGATGGAGCAGCAATGGCGTTCCCCGTGTCCCAGCGCCCACTGGGACCCGTGACACTGTATGTGAATGCGGAGAACCCGAGGTAGTACCGCTATGCCAAGCAGATCCGCGCTGCCCTGGCAAGGCGTGTCACCAGTGATGCCGGGGCCTGAGCCTGCTGGGCATACACTCGGCTGGCCCCACCTGTCATCGCGCCTTGCCCTATGTGATTCCCCCAGCCCCTTCCCAGAGCAGATTGTCAGACAATAATTATTAATGTTGGGTACACCCGTGCATTTATTTTACAGTTTGTGCGCTCTGTGATTCCCCCCTCCCCCCTGATGCTGTTTGTCCTCCCCTACCTCCCCCGTCCCCTTCCCCCCCTACCCTGCTGCTTCCTGGTATGTCCCCCTCGGCCACCCTGCAAGCTCCAGGGAGCTCTGGGAGCTCCCCTCACCCCCGCTGTTGGTCTCCCCGACCGTGTCCTGGGAGGCCTCAGGGTCCGGAATGGCCTGTACAGTGGGGATGGGGGGCAGGGTCAGTGCCAGAGGGGCCCCCCTTGGGTGGCGGCTACCTCCGGAGGCTAGGTGGGATAGGGAGGCGAATGCGCGGACCATGCGGTCGTGCTGGCGGTCGGGGCGATGGTGCAGGTGGTCGGGGCGCCGTGGGGGCCGGTTGAAGCGCTGGTAAGGTGCCAGGAGGAGAGGCTGCCATGATGTAAGCACTCATGGTTTCTTCCTGCATGCAGCAGCAAGGAGGTGCCAATGTCCAGGGACCTGTTCATTTTCCTCGCGTGCTTCACTCCCAGGCGATCTATGGTTTGGTGTAGCAGTCCCAACGCCTCCATCTGCTTGGTGTGCTCCTGGCACTCCCATCTCCTTTCCTGGTGCGTTTCCACCTCCTAGCGCCGGTCCCTGGCCTCCGCTTGCTGAAGGGCCCTCTCCGTGGTTGCCTCCATATAGTCAATGACCGCTATCATCTGCTTGCCTTACTCCGTGCTGGTCCGAACGATGTCCTCTGCCAGGTCCTTCCTCCGGCACCGTACCTGTGCCTTGTGCTCCCACATCCGTTGTGCTGGGGGCATGGGGTCAGCTGGTGGGGGGCGCTGCTGGGTGTCCTGTTCGGGAGCAGATTGGATAACGTTAGTCGGGCGCGGTCGCATGCCACCTGTCTTGGAGCGGTGCTGGGGGTGGTGGTTGGCCCCCTGGTGTCTTGGCAGTCATGGACCTCCCCCTCGGTGTCCCCCTTTTGCCTCCCCTGCCATGGCACCTCACCTTGCTACTCCAGCTGCTGATGCGGCTACTCCCCCCATCCCCCTCATCTGGCGGTCCCGTATGGCAGGGCGTGTGTGCACCTGTTGGGGAACGGAGGGGGGGGTGTTGCATTACCCTTGCATGGGGCCAGTTCCCATCCCACTGTCCCCCCTCCCTCTGTCACCGGGGTTTGGCCTACTGCGCCTGCCCCTCCTGTTCTGTGTCTGGGCGGGCCCCCGTGCACCCCGGCCTCTTCCCGCATTCCCTGGTTTCTGGGAGCTGTGGGGACGGGCCTGTGCCCTGTGGGAGCCCTCCACCCCTTGACCTTCCCCCTATGGTTCGTGGTCCAACCCAGCCTCTTGCCTACCTTCTATGTCCATCTCGGATCCCTCCGAGGCCAGCCCCTCAGTGTGGCTGTGGTCCCCATGTGTCCACTGGCTGAGGGTGACCAGTGTGCCAGCCTCGGATCCGCCCGAGTCAGACTGCGGGTGCGGGCTCCTGGTGCTGGTTTGCAAGGGGGGCCTGCTGCTCCCCGAGGTCCCGGGGCGTTCCTCTGGGGGGGCTGGGTCCCCGGCATTGGTGCCTGCGTGTGGGGCTGTCATGGGTGAGGGTACTTTGGCCCATTCCCTGCCCTGGATCACTGTGCTCCCCATGAGCCATGGGGCGACTATGGAGCCCTTCATGTGTAGTATGCGGTCCAGGGCATCGTAGTAGGGGGCGGTCCTTAGTCTGTGTCCGGACCGCCGGTTATTGTCCTTTATGGCCTTGTACCCCCTTTTTAGCTCCTTGACCTTAGACCGGCATTGGGCCACAGTCCTGTGGTGCCCAACTGCCTCCATGTCCCGCATGTTCTCCATGAACACATGCTCATTCCTTTTGTTCATGGCTAGCTCCACCTGGTGCTCCAGGGACCCCCAGAACCTGATGAAGTCCTGGGTTTCCTTGTGCCCCCATTGCCCCCCTCGCTGGTACCTCCATCTCCCGCGGGTGCCCTCCTCCTCCTCCTCTTCCTCCAGTTCTTCTTCTTCCTCCTCCTCCTCCTCCAGTTCTTCCTCCTCCTCCTCCTCCTCCACCGGTCTCCTCTGGGGGCTCTGGCTCCCGGGCCCGATTCCAGATCTGTGGGTCGTAAGTGTGGAGGTGTTAGGTGCCTCGTTCCATCACACCTATGGCCCTCCTCCCTTCCTCCCTCCCACCGAGCATCCCCCCTTTGTGCCCCTGTGCCGCTATGCGGCCCCCCTCGCTCTCCTTACCCATTTCTGGGGTGCCTCCAGCCCCTGGCCGGTTGTCCCCTCTGGGGCGGCATGCCCTGCCTGCTGCTGCTGCTGCTCCTCCTCCTCCCTTCCTCGCTCGCCCTCTGCTCTCCTCTCCCTTCTGCCTTGCTCCATCCCGCCACATTCCCCTGCTGCTGTGTGCCCTTTAAATATCCCTCCCTGGTCTGTGTGGGTGTTTTCAGACGTTACGCGATCACGGTCAACCACAGGCAATCCCCTGTGGTGGCGGATGGTTGCGTAACGTGTGTTTGCTCGCTGCCAGATGTTCACCACGCACATCTGCGTGGGGCACAGGACTTGCTCACCGGTGGTGAGCAAAGTAACCTCGCTTTCAAGGATGGTCCTGGCACCATCTCCGAAAGAGTGGTTAATTGAACCATGGCCCGGAATCGGTGGCCGGTAACATTTGTTACCGCCACCGATTCCGGGCCGTGGTCCAGACCCCGGGATGGAATTGGATGCAGTGGCCCCATTGGCTGCTGCGCCTGCCCGTCTCCCGGAGGGTGGGGGGCCTGGGGAGCGTGGGGGGGGCAGGGCTGTGCAGCCGCACGTTGCGCCACGCAGCCCCGCCCCTCCCCCAATTCCCCTCCGTGATCAGCTGGCTCATCTGTTGACGGGCTGTTTTGATTCCAGCGGGGAATCAAAAGGTGATTCCGTGCCGGGGCCAATGGACGCCCCATCACGTCTGAAATCACCCTGTGTCGCTCGTTGCCAGGCAGTGACGCTGCTTGCTTTCACCACGGCTGGGGATCATTTTGTTTGATCCCACCTGGTGGTTGGTGTTCAGTCGTTACTTTTTGCGGTTTCCCGGTGGAAATCTTGTTGACCACAGTTGCAGGGATGGTTCCGTCCCGACCTCCATAACCGTGGTTGGGTTTGACCCCTACGGGTGATTGACTGTGGTGAACATCTGAACGCCGATCAGACTTTCAGGGCTTTTTGGCCCCGCCACGGGATTGACTGTGGTTCATTGTGGTTGACTGTGATCTTGTAACGTCTGAAATTACCCATAGATATAGATATCAGAATTAATTGATTATGATTCTGAGATTAAAACAGATTAGAAAAATTGGCACAGAAAATGTGTGATCTAATCTATACTTGGGGGCCCTGCTGAAACTAAGGACTGGAAAGGAAGCACTGAGGGCGTAGCTTAACAGGAGCACATGGTGCGAAAATCTGAGGAGAAGTCGTAGAGATGATGCATGATTCTCCATAGCACATATAAAAGCATCTCTTGTTATTGAGCCTGTGGACCTTTCCTGTGGACCTTTTGAGCACGACAGGAGGATGAATACTTTCTAAGCTCCACTGGTTCCCTGGTTTGTTGGCTCTTCATAGGTAAAAAAGAAAAATCCAGCTGGTAAGTGTGGAATTGCTACAGGTCCCGGGGATTGGATAGAATTTTAAAAATCTGAAAGCTGGTGCATACCCTGTCTTATAGCACTTTTCTGAATATCCCAAGGTTGACAAGAGGCAGTGAAACTTGCTCTCTCTAGCCTTTAAGACCTGCAGGTGAAGTGACTGTGTTGCATTAACATTTAGGAGAGCTGCAGGGTAAATGCTTGTTTGTGTCAAGCCTCCCCAAATGTTTGCTGTGTTATTTGCATTGCATCAAGCCTCCAACTTCTGCTTGGTGCCCTGATCAGCTAGTTACACCATAATTTATGTAGAGTTAATATCTGCAAAAAGGGAGTTTTGTTTCAACAGAAGACTTATGGGGAGTTGTGGTTCAGTAAATTTCACACTGTGTGGCAATGTATATTGGGGAGTGTAGAGGAGCACTGGAGTTGCAGCCCAGAATAGTTTTGTTAAATTTGTCAGCTCTCTATCAATTATTGGAACAGCGTCAAATTCTGACTTAGCCGTATGTCATTACAAATTCCTCGTTGAGTGAGTTAGTACATTTCCTCAAATTCATTTCCCACTGGGAAATGAAATAAAATTCATTTCCCACTCTTCTCATCAAGAGCTTCCAGTGAAACCACATTTGAAATCTCGGTAGCATAAAAATGCTAAAATCTGCAGATTATGGCTGGTAATAGAAATGACGGTGGAGCGCCACCATCACAAGCCAGCAGCATGGTTCCATCTAGCTACGGCCATCTAACAATTGTGCTGGTGGCCAGGCTGCTGGAGAGGGTGGGGAGCCACACAAATGTTTGGCCAGTTGGCCCTGCCCCTACACTGTGCCCAGCCCTCTGTCATTATGGGCAGCCTTGATGTCCAGTGATGACCCTGATGTGGGCTGGGTCATGATGGGCCATAATAAATGTTATAGTCTGCTGTGGCCTGCTTTGCCCCAATCGGGCAGACGGCAGCCTGGGCTTGCTGCTGACATGTCCAGGAGCAATCCCAGGAGTACATCTTGCAGGGCGCTAATAAACATGCTAGTGTCCTGTGGGTCACTGTCATGTTTGTTAGCACCCAATGAATAACACATGTTTTTGTACTTTCTTTCCTATATTTACATGACTGATGTACAGCACTTCAAATATGGTAAAATAAAAAACTGTCATTCCTAAGCTCACATTTTGTAAATGAACCCACATGATCAGATGTAGTCAGGGTTCACCTCTCTGCCATGTTTTATGTTCACAGAAATGTAATTCAGGAGATCATCATTGACAATCAGAGTGACAGTTGACAAGGAAAATTTTGAACAACTCCAAATTTGAAGATTCTGTGTTCAAAAAAGTACATTAAAGAAATACACACATAAACATAATCTCTTGTGAAGTTTTATGTGGAGGGGCCATTTTTAGAGAAAACCAGTTATGTCTCATTTTAAGACCATTTATAAGTACAGTTTTAATTGTAGAGTTGCTGCCAGGGATCTCCATAATAAGAAAGAAAAGTAAGGGGGTTAGAACATACTCAGTTAAAGTAAGTGTAGTCAGTGTATACTTGCTTATTCCAGTGCTGGATGTACTTTCATTTCTGTAGTTCCAAAGGATGGCACTGCTTTCTAGCAATATTATTAACTGAGATTTTTATTTCAAAAGCAGTTCCAGAAAAGCCCTGACAACTTTTTTTTGGTAAAGTGATTGAACAGGATTTAGTCCTTTGTCTTTAGCTCAGCAGTTTGTGAGGACAGAATAAATAACTATTACAAAAATAATTAAAATCCTCTTTTTCACGGAAAGGCAAAAATTGGAGTTTGTTGGCTTGATTTGATGATATACTCTTTATATCATAGCTTTTTGCTTATTTATCAGTACTGTAGTTAGGCAAAGTAAATGTTTTCCCCTTTCTTTTAAACAGTATTTTTACTACCCTGATGATACTGTATTTAATATAATTCAGAATGGATAAATTTATGTTCTGACCTTTACTGGTGGATTAATGCGGTGATGTGCCTACTCAAAGATAACATACAAGATATACTCAAGAAGTAGTTGTACTTTTGAATCCAAACCCTTCAATTATTTGTTCTAAAAATATATGGGGCACCTCTGGGACAATAGTGGATGGAGTCTAGGGCACTGTGGGCAGTGGCAGCTGAAGCAAGAGACTGGGCCTCCAGAGCAGGAGGTTAGGCTTCTGGGGCCAGAGCAGGAGGCTGAAGCACTGCCTCTGGCAGCCGGGCACTGTTCTGAAACAATGCTGGCACTGCCTGGGCAACAGCTGGAGCAGAAACCGGGGCCACCAGAGAGGATGGAGCCAGAGCCTCTGCAAGAGTCTGGACTGCCACTAGGGTCGGAAACATGATCAGGGGTACCATGGGCAGCAGGCAGCACTGGGTTCAGGAGTCTGGTTCTACACATGGGCTGGCGATGGAGCTGGACCAAGGGGTTTGATTTTCAAGTCATGCCAGCAGTAATGCAGCCAGCTTGGCATAAGTCTGCTCTGCCTGCTGGAGCACCAGGGCCAGTATCTGTAGGTTTGGAGCTGGGGCAAGAAAGGACTCTGCCTCCTAGTTGGCTACTCACTGCTGGGGTTAGACATCATTGCCTCTGGGTGCCCCTGGATGTATGCCTCCACCTTACTGAAGATAATCCAGACCAGCCATCCAGGCTTCTTTCCCCAAAGAACCCTACCAGGGGTAGCATGCTAGAGTGGCATGCTTGAGGGCAGTTGGAAAACAAAAGCAGAGACAGCAACAAAGAGTGCAGAACAAAGGCGAGATGGAGATTAAGAACAAGGCCAAGGCTGGAAACAAGAGTTCAGGTGGAAGAAAGTGGGAGATGGGAGAAAGTGGGAAATTGGAGGAAATGGAGTGAGGGTGGGTCAGTGAATGGCCAGGGTCTGACAAATGTATAGAACTGGTAGATAGTGACCTGCAAAAATGAAACCTCCAGATTGGATTTCTTTTCCCTGAGACTACTGTCTCTGTTTTCCTTTTTGTTTCTTCTCTTGTAAAGGCTCATTTAGTCCTTTCTCTAGCCTCTCTTGTCATTACTGCTGATGTAACTAACTAACCAACTCTGGTTGAGATAGAGTGGGGCAGGAGGAGAATACTATTGCTTCATCAGTTTCTTCCATAACTTGATGGAGTAACTTTAATTTCCAAAGCAAGTCATTAACCTCAGATCAAACACATTGGCACTTTTGTTTGGAGACAAATTGCTCTTGAACTTTGTAATAAACAGGTTTCACAAAAGGAAGGAATGGGTTTCACTTTGAGTGACTATATCTATGTGTTTTATGATGAATGAACATTTCCCAATTCTTTAGTTAAGAACATTGATCCTTTGCTTTTTATTGTACTTTATTCAAGAATAATAGAAATCAGAAAAGATGATTGCCTAAGGCACCCACTTCAGTTATTTTTCTTTTTTTGAAACTCCCTTTATTTTCTGACTCTGGGTTGAAAACAAATGAGACAGGGGTGAGAGAAATCACCTGACCGCCCCAGGGAGGGCCACCCCATTCGCCTCACTTTGTGCTGGCAGGGAGGGCAGTTCAAATGAGCAGCCCCCCTATGGACAATCCAGGTGGGGGGGCTGCCATCGCATGCCCATGCCATGGGTCAGCTGAGGAGCCATCCATATGAGACAGGACACCCGGACTACTGTTGCCCAGCAGGATCAGGTCCCCCCAGCTGATCAGGGTTTGTGGAGGAGCACGCTCACCTTCTCCAGGTGCGCACGTACCAAACAGCTGATGGGAGTGGGTCCAGAGAAACACATTCACCTGACCCACCAAACAGCTGATCGGGGAGGCCAGAGGAGTGCGCTCATTTGGTCTTGGTAAGCATACTCCTCTGGGCTCCACCAATCATCTGTTTTGTGCCTGCTCACCTGAAGCAGGTGAGCGTGCTCCTCCTCTCCCCCTGCCCCATGATCAGTTATTTGGCAGTCCAGGTGAACATGCTCCTCTGGACTCCCCCATCAGCTGTTTGGTGGGCCGGGTGAGTGCGCTCTTCCAGACTCAGTCCTCAGACCTTGCCTCACGGCCAGGCTGGGTGGGACCTAACAGACAAGAGGTGCACATTAGCCTGGATTAGCCCAGCTGGACGAGCCTTAGCCTGTGCTGTATCGGTGAACTTCTCTGGACAACACATCCGGTAGCAGCCAGCCGCCCACCCTGCGACAGAAGTGGGTGAACGTCTGGTGGCCACTGAACTGATGAGCAGATGATTTGTGGGCTAGTTTCTTGTTTGTTTTCACCCTCTGTTAGGAGCACTCTGGGATTGGAATCACTTTTCTTTTTGCATTTTTATGCAATTTCAAATTTAGTTCTGAACATGTTTTGGAAAGTTCATTTGCTGTTTCCCACATCACTACAAAATGCATGTCATCTAGAAAGTTATTCTGTGTATTTAAATGTACCCAATATTATTTTACTTGTAGTTCATCTAAAGATATTTTGCAAGGTCACTTCAGTGCTACCTGGATGTCCAAACTTTTATTCTTGCTGCATGATACAAACATGCATACTTCAGTGTTTCAGCCTGTTTTGAGTCATTGTGAGTTTCCTTATCTTCCTCATTCAGTATTGATAGACCTAGTTTTCTCTGCTAGTTGCCTTTTTTACAGATATACTTCTTGCTTGCTAGTATTGACTTGATCTGTGTTTTTTGCTTCAATTCCCTTCCCCCCCCCCAAGAATATAAACAACTGTTTACTCCATTTTATTTCCAACCGTTTTTGGGTGTGTGTACTTTTTAAATTTGAGAACCACACTCAGTTCCATTTTTAGAGAAAGATCATATGTGTCTGAAATTATTCTTCTTTAATTTAGTTGTATCATTGAGAATAAGACAGGTACCCACCTGTGGCTGCCACAGCATTTGCTTGCATTTATTAACCTTCCTTTTATGATGACACAAGAAAACTACATATGTTCATTTTTACATAGCAGGCTTCCCATCTGCCTCTGCTCTTCATGGACAGCTGTACATAGTTTATTTGGACTGAAGGTCCTTCAGAAGGTATTTCCTCATCCAGACTATATAGAGTGAAAAATTAGCCTTTTTAATAATATTAGGAACAAAGGATGGCGATCATACCTTTTCTCAAAGCTGGTAACTTTACTCTGAAGGCTCAGTATGAGATACCCTAGGTAGAATCTGAAATAATATCCATTGGCTCCAGTCTTCTTAGTGCGTAAATGTCATGCTTAATTCCTAACTGGATCTGTTGTTTTTCTGATCCATTTCAGGCTGACATTGATTAGAGTGTAGTATGTCTGCCAGACTGCCTGATACTGGTAGGCTGAAGTTTCCAGGGGTAAAGATAATGACTTTGGCAACAATTTTTTAATTGAAATGCCCTGAAAACATGTGTGTGAAGGCTGTCTGGCACAGGGATGCTTCGAAACACTAATCCCCACCTAATTCATTCATTAGTTTTCTCATATGCTTATTGTGATCATGAATCCTTTACTTCTCTTAATGTCAAATTTAACCTTTTAGCATATGTTTCCACAATACTTCAGAAGCTTATTCCACCATTTAACCTATTGGAGCCTACACTACACTCTGTAGCCCATAATATCCCACTATTATCATCAGCTCCACTGCTGTCAATAAGGGTGGGTATTGTAGTGCAGACAAAGAATGCTGGTGTCTTTAACACATGTCGTACAGCCTGATGTGAGCAGGGTTGAAGAACACAAGGGTGAAAACAAATGACACAGTAGCCCTTGTTAGCCTGGGAGTCACCTGCTCGTTATTTTGGGTGCTGCCAGATGTTTGCCCACGTCCACCTCGTGAGTTGTGGCAGGCAGGCAGACAGCTGCTATAGTACGTGTGGGCCAGAGGCAGTTGGCAATGAAGTCAGAGTGAAGGCCAGGCCACCCGGGCTTACGGTCATCCTCTCTGTTAGGTCCCAACCAGTCCCACTTCCGAGGCAAGGTCTGGGGATCAGACCCAGAGGAGCACCTCATCCCAGCTGCCAAACAGCTGATCAAGGGGCCTGAAGGAGCATCTCCAATCAGCTGTTTTGTGAACGCATCCTAGCTGAATGAGGGCACGCCTCTGGGCCCCCCCATCAGCTGTTTGGTGGCAGCTCTTCCTGGTTGTGCACAGCAGGGATCCAGGCATCCTTTCCTGTATGGATGACTCCTTGGCCAACCTGTGGCATGGAGGGACCTGTGACGGCAGTCCCCACACCTGAAGTACTCGGGGGTGGACTGCTTACGTGAACTGTCTTCCCTGCCAATAGGGTGGCCAGATATGCAAATTTTAGAGGACACTTATGAGAAATGCAGGTTGCAGGACTGCACTGGGTCCAATGCATCCCTGCATCCCGTATTTCTCATAAGTGTCCTCTAAAATTTGCATATCTGGCCACCCTACCTGCCAACCAAAGGAATGGCAGCTGCAGTGGTCCTCCCCAGGGTGGCCCAGGGATCCGCTTCACCCCTGTCTTGTTTGTTTTACCCAATGCTAAAAATACTGGTGGCTGCAGAAGTACTGCCTGCTTTGTGCTCCTTCTGCTGCTACAATTGGTAGAGCTGAACAGGGATAGCAACAGTAGGAAACTTCAGGGACGCAAGGCTGCATTCCTTTTGGAGCCTGAAGGATACTCCTCCTTCTGTCACACTTTCCTGCCTGCATTGGGCCCTCTCTTCCTGGTTGCATAGGCCTCTCTCTTCATAACCAGTCAGCACTACTCCTTGATTGGATGGCAAGTCTCTCCAGCCTTGCAACAATTCAATCCTGTTTCTTGGGAATGAAGCCAGGACTTAAGGCTAGAAGAATTCTTTCCCCTCTTGTACTTAAAATTCCACATGTTGAGCTGAAAGTCTGTAGAATTCCTGGGAAATGAGAAACTCAGTTGCATAGCTTAAGTTGTGTGGCAAACGTCTTCGACAGAAACATGTTCCTGCTTTTGTCAGACTTTAATCAGCTTATGTCATGGAAAGCATTGGTTGGATTTCTAGTCAGGATAGCTCTCAGACAATGGGTACTTTCAGACGATACGGGGCCCTTTGGCCCTGTACCGGATCCAACGTCTTCGTTCCCCGCCGGGGTCACCCCTGCACGGCCCAACAGACGTGCCGGGGGGATCCCGGCGGGGAAAGTGGGAGGGGCCGGGGCCGCGCGGCGCAACGTGCGGCCGCACGGCCCCGCCCCCTCCACGCACCCCGCCGCCCGCCCTCCGAGGAGACGGGCGGGCGGCGGGGCCAATGCGGCCGCCGCGTCTGGCCGATCGTGCCACGGCCCGGGATCCCGCCGGGGATCCCGGGCCGTGGCACGCGGCCAGACGTTACTTTTTGTTGGCCACGGCCCGCGGTCCATTTGACCACGCTTCCCGGGACCTTCCCCCGGCTAGCCCGGGAAGCGTGGTTCAAATTGACCCCATGTGCCAATTGAGCGTGGCCAACATCTGGCGGCCGCCAAACAGACGTTCTGGGTGCCTTGGCCCCGCCGCGGGGTTCACCGTGGTTCACTGTGGTTCAGCGTGATCTCGTCACGTCTGAAATCACCCAATGAAATGTATTACTTCAGCTTGTCTAATCACAGTGGGTGTTCCAAATATGAATGCAATATCAGCTGTATTAAGTGGGCCATCAGCTTCTCCTTCTTTTAATAATTTTCATAGAGGGTTGAGGTGTGTTTCTGAAGAGCCACGAATAAAACCCAGGGCTTCAATATTGAGGACAAAAAATAAAATGCCATTATATAGCCAATCCATTTTCTAAAGACATTGTTTTGGGAAAACTGAGATTTCAAACTGTGCATTGTCTTTCCCAGCAAAGAAGACTAATAAACCTCTTTTGAAGATTTGTGGTCATCTTTGTTAAATTATAAGAAGTTGACAAATGACTCTTTGAGCACATTTTCAGGTAGTTAGGCTGCTTGAAGTGCATTTGCAACATAAGAACTACAATTTTGCCTTACTGGTTCCTTATCATGAACACTCTTATCCCATTGCGAGACCTCATGTCCCAGTATTCCCACTATGCTCACTGTGATCATATATTTTGCAGAAACTTTCCTGCGCCATGAGAAATGTATCCAGACTGCCACTTATTGGATGCACTGATTCAGAGATTGAAATTCATCAGTTTAACTAAAGAGCTATAGTATTTTAAACACTATGTTTGATTTTCATTTAGGGAAATGTACATGGTGTTTCATACTTGTACCGCTGCCTGGTAATTGTGGTTAAATGTGAATTTTTAATATGGAGTACTAAATGCTTTTAAAATCCTATCAATGCTTCTGTATATTTTGGTCTCCTGGAGATTTGTAGTTTATTTGTGCATACTTTAGGAGGTATAGTAATACGCAATAAACTTTGGCCTTGATCCAGAGTCTGACCAAAACTTTAATTGCATGCATGCACACAGTGTGTGTGCACAGGGGGACCCTGGGAAAGTCCCCCACCTCCCAACCTTGCCACATCTGGGGGAGAGAGAAGCAGGGCTGAAGGAAGTAGGGAACTTTCCCCAGACCCCTCATGCATGCACACGATGCACAAGCACGCAGCTGCAGTTTTGGTCTATGTGCATCTCCTTTGTGCAGGGGGAACCAACCTTAATGTTACTTCAACTACCATACACCACACACCACGCAGCATACAAGTCATGTGTCCAGTACAAAAGCAGAATATTCAGCACCCAACCATGAACATATGACAAGCTAGCTGAACACACAAATTAGGCTGGATGCATTCATCACAACTTTGATGTCGCCTTTTTTGAGACAGTGGCAGAGCCTGAGGTCATGGAAGTCCTGGCTTGTCCAGTATTATGGGATCAGTTTCAATTGATGTCGCCCGCTGATCTGGGGTGGAGGGTGGCTGAGGCTGTTAGAGTCACTACTTGTGAATTAGATTCATGCCTGTCCCGGTTGGTAAAAACCAGCCAGGAGACATTGGGGATGTTGCTGACTGGGGTAATCAATGTCTCCCGGGGGGTGGGGGGGTAGGTTGCTGGACTGCCTCGAGGAGGCTCTTGTTCGGCCTTTGCTCAAAAAGCCTTTGCTTGACATTTATTCCCCTGCCAGCTATCAACCTCTCTTTAACCTCCCCTTTTTAGGGAAGGTTATTGAGCAGCTCCAGGTGCATCTGAATGGCATTAGTTTTCTAGATCATCACAGTCTAGTTTTCATCTTTCGTCAACAATCTGCTCTGAGAATTGGACAGGAGAAATTTGACCCTGCTGATTCTGTTAGATCAGTGACATTTGATACTGTTGACCATGAGGTGTGTGATCTCGCTGGGGTGAGTGGGACTGTTCTTCAATGGTTCTGTTCTTTCCTAGCTGGGAGATCCCAGTGGGTGGTGTTTGGGGGACTGTTTATTGTCTCCCCGGGGCCTCCCTTGTGGAGTGTAGCAGGGTTCTATTCTTTCCCCCCTCCTGTTGACTGTGTATAGACAGCCGCTGGGCGAGACTGTGAGGGCGTTTGGGGTGTGGTCCCATCAATATGCTGATGGCACCCAGCTCTACCTCTCATTGTCATCTGACCGATGCCCGGCAGTCTCGGTGCTTTCCTGGTGTATGGCAGCTGTGGGGGACTGGATGAGGGCAAGTTTATTGAGGCTGAATCCTGACAAGACTGAGGTGATGCTGGTTGGTAGGGCTGGGACTTGGGGGAGGGAGGGATGCCCATCATAGATGAGGATTACCCACCTCTGGTTTCTCGGGTTCGGAGCCTGGGGCTGCTCCTAGATCCACAATTGTGCTTGGATGATCAGGTAGCAGCTGTGGCTGGGGGCGCCTTCTGCCAATTACATCTGGTTAGAAGGCTCCGACCCTATATTTCCAATTCTGACCTCGCCACAATCATTCATACTTTCATTACCTTGAGGTTAGACTACTGTAATGTGCTTTACATAGAGCTGTCCATGTTGATGGTCTGGAGGCTGCAGCTAGTGCAGAATGTGACCGCAGCAACAGTCAGATCAGATGTTCCAGTGTGAACCATGCTCATGGCACAGTAAAACTTTATTTGCTGCAAAGAGATTATATATCTGGGTATGATCTCAGAGTCCACATAAGAGAAGAAGTTCATTTGGAGATGTGGAGTATTTTCCTCTCCTTTTAAAAGAATATATAATGTTGTTGTTATAACCCATTGAGAAAGGGGCTGGGCCCCAAAACGCATCTGAGTTTCCCTACGGGGACGTTTTGTATATTGTTTTTCATTTAGTACCTATATTGTTTATGGTCATATGTATGTTGGTTTCTGTATATCAATTATCATATAGACAGGATGTTTTTGGCAGGGAGTAACTTTTTGTATAATAAAGATACATTGTTTGCATTACCCCACACTTTTGTTTTGGTTAGTCACCGTCGCGCGATGTTTCAAAATCCCACGACACGGAATTACACGTGACAGCGGTCGGGGACCATGCACATGGGAGGCAGTAGTGCATGATTTGCCGACCGCGAATTAAATACCCCGGTTGTGAGTATGTAATTCGCAGTCGGCAAATCATGTGCTACTGCCTCCCATGCGCATGATCCCCGACCACTGTCACTTGTAATCCCGCGTTGCGGGATTTTGAAACATCGCGCGAGCGGGTCACACGACGGCGACCTGCTCGTCTAAAAGCGGTTTCAGTCAAATATGGGGGGAACTTTTGCCTGAAATTAAACTCAGCTTTCTATTTCAGTTAAAACGTATTGGTTCTCCCCATCACAACATCTCTATGTCCTCTGGCATCAGCAGGACATGTACAGCAAATAAAATGTTATGGAATAGACAGTCTCAGTATTTATCAGTCAATTAAGCTTGTACAGCACTGATTATCCTAGGTGAGTCCTGATACTCCTTGTTTATGATGTTATGCATTCAACTTTGAAAGGTAGTCAGTTAACCATAAGGAGCCATGAGTAATTTCCAGAATTGATAACAAAAAGAAGAGAGACTGATTAGACTCAAGAGGTAAAAAACTAAGTAGTTTGTGTTTACTAAATCTGTAAATTTCATGAGTTTCACATTCTGTCAGGGCAAAATGCTATTTCTCATAATAACCATGCAAAAATGCAGCATCAGTGAAAAGTGCTAGATGGGACGACATAGCTATGGCGTTTCTAGCTTTGCAGGCCCAGCCAGAGGATTGCTCTTAACCTCTCTGTGACAGGATTTGGAATTTCCAGCTGCAGTAGCACTAACACAAAGCATATCAGTACTGAACAGCAGGACCTGCTTAGAAGTGGTTAACTGGAACATGACCAAAATTGCACTAAAGAGTGCAAAATATGGTATTTAATTCCAGTCAAATTTTCCCAACTACAGATTAACAACCTACTATTTAATTATCTTTCAGGTTCATTTAGAACAAGCTTAGTTTGCTAACATCTTATATTTATTTTTATAGCTATTGACACAATTTATTCAAATTCTGTCTCGTGTCATACAGTCCATCTATTTATCGAAAAATATTTTCCAAGGACAAATATGCAAGGAGGATTTAAGGGCTATTTTTCCAGTTATCTCAGAAGATACTGTCAATGGGGCTGATCTCATGCCCCGCGGGCACTGTGCGCATCCCACACACATATGCGCACATACATATCCCCGTAGAGATTGTACTGAGCCATGCGGAAACCATGCGGATCCTGCTTGGGATTGCAGCCAGTGTTCAAGGAACAGATGGGAAGTTTGTCTGGATAGAGTAGTCCCAAAAACTCCTTGATGGAATATATACTATAATTCAAAAGTATCTTCTTGTTACTTTATAGGACACATTGCTGCAACTTTAAAAAAATAAAATAAATTCTCCTCAATTCTAGCTGCCTTCTAGTCCTTCCATAACATGAAGTACTCCCTGCTTCTACTACAAAGGATACACTTCCATTTGAAATGCCACAGTAGCAGCTGTCAGAAAGTATGGACTTTCTTTTTCGAGGTGATAGATTATAATACAGTATCATAATTATCTTTTTCCTGACCGCAGAGAAATAGAGAGTCCTTGGCAGCTTCGTTCCCCGCTTCTCAAGCCAGCAACCCTTCCCACAAAACACAAGTTATAATGTCTTTAATACCAATGCTGGTGCCATTAGAATCTAACATACCATGAGTCATTTAACTATGGGTGATTTCAGACTTTACGTCTGACAGCATTGACCCTGGGCCGTGGAGTGGTTCAGACCACAGGCGGGGGTGAAGGGGTGCGCCAACAGACGTTCGCGCCTTTGCCCCTGGCCGTTGGGTCTGCCTAACCATGGCCCAGGGTCAATGCTGCCGGCCGTAATGTCTGTTGTGCCACCTCCCCGGAGGGGGTGGGGCCGTGCGATGCAGCGTGCGGCCGCAAGGCCCCGCCCCCTCTGCTCCCCGGCCGCCTGCCCTCCCCGAGACAGGCAGCCGCAGCGACCTATCTGGCTGCTGCCACCGCCCGCCACCAGGACTCCGGAACGCGGTGAAGGTAAGGTAACGTTACTTTTCCTTCACCGTGTTCTGGATTCCCCCTAACCACGCTTCGTTCGCCGCCGTGGTGTGGGAGAACAAAGCGTGGTTAGGTTCACCACGGGGGGTAGTTGACTGAGGTGAACATCTGGATGCGCGTAAACAGACATTCACCTCTGTTCACACCCCCGACCCCGCGGTTGACTGAGGTTGACTGTGGTGATTTCAGACAAACGTAATGTCTGAGATCACCCAAAGTCACATACAGATCTTGCCCTAAGTCACTCTTCACATTTTCTCTGCATTAACAATGCTATACCTTGGTTACACGCAGGGTGCAGTAGGATTTGTGGATGTACTTGGTGTATTCTTACAGTGCAAGATTGCCCAATGGGATTTGTCCTCCTGAATCACTTGTGCTTCTATTAAAAATTTCACTACTCAAGGTCCTTTGCTACAATGGGGAAGGTTCATTTGACCATCAACCAAGGGTTTAAAAACTGCAGGTCAGGACTCCAAGTGAGGTTCTGTTATCTGTGAACATTTTATATACGTTCAATTTCTTTGTTACTGTACAGGGTAAGGGATTACATTTAAGACCTTTTTACACAGGCCTCTCCCACTCATGAACACTCAGAAATATGTGTGTTCATGCGTTCGCACGATCTGTGTGAAGGACGCGGCGAACGCGTCCGCAGTGAGTGGGGGTGCATGCACGCTCCCACCTATGTTGCCCAGGCTCTTGAGTTGATAGGTTCAGGCTTAAGGCATAGGTTAGGTTACACATATATTACACATATTAACATTTATAGAGTGGAGTGATTGCTTAAGGTTGATTTATAAGGCATTAATTTTAGTTGCTTGATAAGTGAGTGATTTGCTTTGAAGTAGAAGATATATATATTTAGAATTTAGTTTAAAGATTTTAGTTTGTTCAGGTATGTTGAAGTTACAGCATGTTGAAATGTATTGCTGAGAAGAGTTGTAGGGATTGAGGTTGCAACAGACTGAGAACTGGGATGGAGTTACAAGAAGTTGAGTAATAAAATTAGAGAACCTGGTACCATATGGCATGATAAACAGGATGAGTTAGGATAGGGTGACCTGGACCATCACCTTACAAGGTCTTGTTTATCCCAAACAAGAAAAACCACAAATTGTACCAATGTTGTAGAAATTTCCATTGACGTATGTATGTGTGTCAATTGAATTTAGACTTATTATTGGTTAGGATTGATTTGATTTGATTTGATTTGAGCAAGTAATATCCTGGGTGGAATGGGGAGGAGAGTTGAAGTCTTTTAAAACCCCAGGGTAAACTTATTTATTTATTTATTTATTTATTTATTTTACTAGTTTTATACCCCACCCCCTCCAGCTCGAGAGCAGCTCGGGACAGTGTACATACATCAATAAAAGACACATAAAATATAATTAAAACATTTAAAGGATAAAAAGAACTAAAAGGACAGAATTCCCCTCCCCAGCCCACGCCATCCTATCCGTCTCACTTTCCAAAGACTCGGCGGAACAGCCAGGTCTTACACTGTCTATGGAAAGAGGGGAGATCCGGGGTCAGGCAAGCCTCCATTGGAAGGGAGTTCCACAGCCTAGGAGTGGCCACTGAGAACGCCCTCCCCATCGTCGCCGACTTCGAGTCGGGCGTCCCTGGTTGACCGTAGGGGCTGCAATGCAATCTGGGGCCTGAGTTGGTCCCGCAGGTAAGCCAGGCCCAGGCCATTCAGGGGCAGGCTTTGTAGGTCATTACCAGCACCTTGAATTGGGCCTGGAAGATGATAGGCAGCCAGTGGAGGAAACGGAGTACCGGTGTAATGTGCTTGCGGCGACCCGTCCCTGTTAAGAGATGGGCCGCCACATTCTGCACCAGCTGCAACCTCTGGACCGTCCCCAAGGGCAGCCCCACGTAGCGTGCATAACAGTAGTTTAGTCTAGAGGTGATAAAGGCATGGATGATGGTGGCCAGATCAGAGTCTGAAACATACAGCTGCAGCCGTCGTACCAGATGTAATTGGTGAAATGCTCCCTTTGCCACAGCCTCCACCTGGAGATCCAGCAGAGCTGTGAGTCGAGGAGCACCCCTGGCTACAGACCTGTGTGGCCATGGGGGGCAGACCCCATCAATGATGGGGGCCAGCACCACCCCAGCCCTATTCACCAACATCACCTCTGTCTTATCGGGATTCAACCTCAGACGGCTAGCCCTCATCCAGTCCCACACAGCTGCCAAGCACTGGGTGAGCACTGAGACTGCTGGGTCTGGGTCTACAGGAAAAGAGAGGTAAAGTTGTGTGTCATCGGCGTACTGTTGACAACGCACGCCAAACCCTCTCACGACCTCGCCAAAAGGCTGCATATACACATTGAAGAGGAGGGGGGGCAGAATAGAACCCTGGGGAACTCCACACATGAGGTCCCAGAGGATGAAGTACATTCTCCGAGAACCACACGCTGAGTTCTCCCAGCCAGGAACGAGCGAAACCATTCAAGAACAATTCCGCCCACCCCGGCCCGGTCCCACAGCCGAGCCACCAACATCTCGTGGTCAATGGTATCAAATGCAGCCGACAAATCTAATAGAATTAAAATAGAAGATCTGCCCCATTCTAATTCATGGCGCAGGTCATCAACCAAAGCCACAAGCGCAGTCTCCATGCCAAACCCATGGTGAAAACCAGACTCTGAGGGATCAAGGAAACTGACCCAATCTAGATGCCCCTGAAGCTGCCTAGCCACCTCCTGTTCAATAACCTTCCCTAAAACCCCCGCCAGCAACAGCCCTAATGTGTCCCAGCAGGCCTTGACCAGCCAGGATGGGCACGGATCTAATTCACAACAGGTGGGCCTTGCAGCTCCAAGGACCTCTGCCGCATCAGCGGGTGACACCCACTGAAATTGATCCCATGAAATTGGACAAGGTGTGTCCTCCACCCCCTCAGGTTCACCTACTGTTATAAGTGCAGCATCGAAGTCGCGGTGAATCTGAGCGATTTTATCCACAAAAAAAGTCAACAAACGTGTCACAGCAGGCACTGGAAGATTCCAGATCCAGGTGGAGAGAGGCCAGACTGACCAGCCACTGCATCACCCGGAAAAACTCCACTGGACGTGACTTTGCGGATGCTTAATCCACATTGAAGTATTTAATTTGCGGTCAGCAAATAATGCGCGACTGCCTTTCATGCACATGATCCCTTACTTGTGTCTCGTGTAATTCTGCGTTGTGGGATTTTGAAATATCACGCTCGTGTAAAGATTCCTTAGTAAGGGAGTTCTCTAAGCAGATCCCCAGAAATAATAATTCAAAACAAGCGAGATCTTTGGATTCATAGGAAGAATGAGGGCTGTGCATTCAGGTTTCAATAAAATACAAATAAACCCACAAAAGCCCTTTTTGGGTTCCATATTAGAAACACAAATATTAGGTCTGTGTATTCTTGTTTCCAGTGACTCCCCAAAACATTTCCCCCCAAAAACATGACCTCTGAGGTCTTGAACTGGACCCCAAAAACTGCAGCACCTGTCGAGCTTGGAAATGGGCTGCTCTTGACTCTGCTTAGCCACCTGCTTGGGTAGCCTGTAATGAGCCCTCCCCACCTGCAGGGGCTGCTGTCTCAGAACTGCAGGCTCCAGCACTGCAGCCATGCCCAGTCCAGCAGAGTGCAGTCCAGCCAGGGAGAAAGGTGAGTTCTTGACTGCCTCGTTCCCCCCATCCCCCAAGCCACAACTACAGATACAAATACTTGACCACATGCTCAGCCCTAGAAAGAACTCTTATAAAGGGACAGCTCTGAATGGCTTTACTCCAGGGTCAGGAAATGGCCTGACCTGCATGGAAGAAATTGATTTTACTTGAAAAATCTTATTCAAGAATCTGATCATACTCATTGTGGTATGTTATCAAATTATATTGTGCATAATCCAAAGAAAGCCTGCCATGCAGAGTCACAAGTTGCATTAGTACCCAGATATGTGCAGACAGCATACACATGATTCAAGACAAAAGGGATTAAAATTATTACAGGCAAATAAGGAGAGCAGACAAATAAGGAGAGCACCCCCAGCAGACTGCAGAGGTCGGTACAGGGACTGGGGGGTGAGGCAGGTCTTCAAATAAGTGGGACTCAGACATGTAAGGCTTTAAACATCAAAGCCAGCACCTTGAATCGGGTCCGAAAAACTACTGTTGCCACAGTCAGATCAGATGTTCCAGTGTGAACCATGCTCATGGCACAGTAAAACTTTATTTGCTGCAAAGAAATTGTGTATCTGGGTATGATCTCAGAGTCCGCATAAGAGAAGAAGTCCATTTGGAGATGTGGAGTATTTTCATCTCCTTTTATAATGTTGTTGTTATAACCCATTGAGAAAGGGGCTGGGCCCCGAAACACGTGTGGGTTGGTTTCCCTATGGGGACTTTTTGTATATTGTTTTTCATTTAGTACCTATATTGTTTATGGTCATATGTATGTTGGTTTCTGTATATCAATTATCGTATAGACCTCCTGTTTTTGGCAGGGAGTAACTTTTTGTATAATAAAGGTACATTGTTTGCATTACCCCTCACTTTTGTTTTGGTTAGTTGACGTGGGAGGTTTCTCTCGTTGTCGGGGGTTTGGGTTGCTCTGTCACCGTTCTCTCCCCCTCCCCCCCCGCGCGTTGGTGACCCACTAAAAGTGGCCTGAGTTTATAGTTCTCTGGTGAGTGTGTTCATGAAAGTGATCTTTGTCACTCGACAGTTTTTCGTACACTTTTAAAACTGGACACTTCACCCTTCTTGCTGGTGGTAGTTAAAACTCATTCCTAATCCACATAGCCCTTGCTCTCTCTTTCTCACTTCCCACCCTCTTGTTGCTTTCCTGTTCTCTCCCCAACTTGCTATCCCATCATTTTGGAAATTCTCCTGACTCAGAGTGGAGTTTGATTTTTGCCAACTGTGCTTCTTCTCATGTCCTCTCACCCCCACAATTCATTATAAATCCCCCAGTTTGGAACTATTATCATGGTATATTCACTTTCTCCACTTGAAAAATGCCAGTGTGTCTAAATATGAGTATTTATTGAAAATGAACAATCAAATTTTGCATCAGCATTTGTGCAGCATTTGTGCAGTGAAGTAAAGCTGCCCATCTTGCAGTAGCTCGCTGAACCTCACGGGCCTTGTCCCCATCTACACCACCCCACAGCAAGGTCCACTGTGAGACTTCAACAGGTGGGGCACTGTTGCCATTCCCACATGGCTACATCACAGCCAGGGGTGGTATAGCGAGTGGGCTGGGGGAGGTTGGCTGGGCCCAGTGTGTGGTGGAATGTCAGATAGAGGCCTGCCCTGTTTTCCTGTAGGGGGGAGGATCGTGTTCCCCCCTCTGCACTGGCCTTGAAGTGTGGTGGCTGCGATTGCCCACCCTAGGGCACGCAGGGGATCAGTCTTGCCCGGCTTGTGTGGCTGCACCCATTGATACATGATGTTATTCTATAGAATAAATATATTTGAAATGCTTCCTGTAATTTTGTTAATGTCTGTTGGTATAGAAGAATAATCAAAATTATAATTATGAATAATTTTGAAGAAAAAACAATGTATTATCTAGGCACGGGAGTGTCTGGATAGTTAAGGCAAAGCGCTCTCTCCATTATGAAGCATGAACATTCTATTGCTTATAAAATCAAGGTGGTTTATGCTATCATTATGAAATCTGGCATGCAGGAGTACTTGGGTGAGAGGCTTAAATTGCAGATAAAATGAATTAATAATGGCTGAGATACAGCTGTTGAAAAACTGGACGCTGAGGAGCAGTTTTGTGGGTATTTCTGAAAATCTCGAATTGATCAGCCTAGGGCTTTTATAGCTGTGTGTCATGAAAGGAAACCCGTTTACAAAATTCAAACCTGGAGCAGAGTGCTGTTGCTTTTTTTTTTTTTTTTTTTAAATCCCCGTGCTACTGTTATTAGAAGTTCAAGTTCCCATTCTATCTTATGGAAAGAACGTAAACCTGAAATTATGCAACACATGCAGAGTGGGTCTGTTGGCCAGCAGACATGCTTGCTATCGGTGAAATCACGTTGCAGCTGTTCTTGGCATTATTTAAGTTGGGGGCAAACAGAAGCTCAGTGCCGGTGATCAAGGCTGACTTGTTCAGTGTGTTGATTGACTGGCCCTCAATTACAGCTCGCCCGAGATGTTTCCCTCTACGAATGCTCTGGCTGCGGAAGCTTCCATTGACCAGAACTGAGACAGTACTGTTCCTTTAACATGCTCCCTATCTGTGACATCACACTGCAGCTGTTCTTGAAAGCATTATTTAAGCTGGAGCAAACAGAAGTTCAGTGCCTGTGATCAAGGCTGACTTAATCAGTATATAGATTGACTGGCCCTCAATTACGTCTTTCCTGAGCTCAGTGAGCTGTTCCCCTTTATGCCCTGGTGGTGGCGGCTTCCCTTGACTAGCACTGCCCTCGCTGCGGTAAGCTTCCATAGACCAGAACTAAGACTGCTTTCACACCACCGCCTCCGCGCATATTTTAGCTCTATGAGAGACTGTGGGAGCCAGAATCTGCGTGGGGTTTGGCTGGTCTGAAAACCCTCCCCTGTGCAGCTTTGCCGGCAAACACACACAGAGGTACAGAGCAATCCGGCTCTGTATCTCTGTGGGTGTTTGCAGGTAAAGCCGCACGGGGGAAGGTTTTCAGACCAGCCAAACCCCACACAGATTCTGGCTCCCGCAGTCTCTTACAGAGCCAAAATATGCGCAGGGGAGGTAGCCAGTACTGTCTTTTTAACACACTTGCTATCAGTAAAATCACACTGCAGCTGCTGTTCTGTTCTTCCAGACTTTAAATTTAAGCCAGGGCAAACAGAAACTTAGTGCTGGCGATCAAGGTTGATTTGTTCAGTGGGTAGATTAACTGGTCCTTGCTTTGTGCTTTCTTGCTGTCATCTTGTGGAAGCACTATGTGTTGTTAGTTCTGTTGGTGTAAGCCAACTTCTCTCCTGTGACTGTCTACCTCCGTGCCTCCCCCCCTTGTTTCCTTTTGTGCTCTGTAGGCTACCCGCATAGGAGCGGGGTTGGTTTAGCTAGCAGGGGACAGGCAGGGAGGTGGGGTGGGTGTGTTAGTTTTGGGTGGCGGGGGGGGGACACAGAAGTGGGGTGGGTGGGCAGCCCTTTGACAAAAGCCCCCCAAACCCTGCACGAGGGGAAGAGATAGCCAGAAAGTGATCCTGACTCCCTCTACTACTCCTCCCCATAGGGCTTTGAATTAGAAGCCTCACAGAGTCACTGGGTTGGGGGGGGGGACTGCTTGCCAAGGGGCTGCTCTGGCAGCAGCAGTCCCCTCCTGGTAGAGCATCCCATTAGCAAAAGCCCCGCAAACCTTGCATGGAGGGCAGAGCTAGCCAGGAATGGATCCCGGCTCCCAATTTAAAGCACACAGGGCTTTAAATTGCAAGCTGCCCAGAGCGGCTTTTGCTGAGAGGCTGCTCTGACAGCAGAGTGGGACAGTGGGAGACCTCTGGGATCTCCCTCTCCCTGCCCCCCGGGAAAGCCTCTTGGAAAGAGGCCCAGCCCCCACTGAAAAGTGCTGAGTAGGGGCAAGACAGAAGCGGATCTCTCACCCCAGCTCAGCGCTTTGCAAGCCGGGTCCCTCTCTGTCCAGCAGCAGCAGGGTGCAAAGCAAAGAGATTTGACTGGGGGCTTGACGAGGGGGTGCCCTGGGAGGGGAGGCTGTCCTCCAGTCCTTCTGCCAGGGCACGCCCTCAACAAGCTCCAGCTCCCTTTCCACCCTGCTGCTGCTGGGCGGAGAGAGGGACCCAGCATAAAAAGCACTGAGATCCACTCTCATCCCGTCTCAGTGCTTTGCAATGGGGTCTGTCCAGGGTGTTTCCCAAGCAGATTCCCTGGTGGGGGCAGTGGGAAACCCATGGGATCCCCACTGTCCCCCTCCCCCCCAGAAATCCCCTTGGAAAACACCCACTGACTGAAACAGGTCAGCGTGGAGATGAACCTGGAGCTGTCGGGCAACCACCTGTTAGATAACCTTTTCTAAAAAGGGAAGGTTAGAGGCAGGCCAATAGCTGGCTGTTGAGTCAGCAGCCAAAGATGGTTTCTTACACTCGGCAAGTTATTTAATTAAATTAAATTAATTAATTAATTTCATTTTTATCCTGCCCTTCCCCTCAAAGGCTCAGGGCAGCTTACAGAGATATATAAAATACATATGCATAAAACATATATAACATATAAAATACATATAAAAAGCTATTTAAAAGCAATCCTAAATCCCACCAACCAACCAACCCTCTCCTCCCTAACTCCTCCACCCCATCCCACCTATCCCTATCCCAGCCTGCAAAATAGCTGGCCAAAGAAAAGGGTCTTACATCTCTTCTCCACGGCGAGAGAGTTCCATAAGTATGGAGCAGCCATCAAGAACGCCTCTTTGCGTGCCCTTGTTGTATGCACTTTATGGGCAGCTGGTACTCGCAACAGGTGCCACTGGCCGATCTCATGTTCCAGAGGCTGCAATGGAACATAAAGGAAAATGTGGTCTTTCAAATACTTGTGGTCCAAGTCATTTAGGGCTTTATAGGTCAAAACCAACACCTTGAATTGTGCCTGGAAAGCTAAATTATATATGAGAAAATAACAATTATTGGTACTGAGAAAGGGGAAAAAAAACTTCAAGTCAGTTCCAATTCAGATTTTTTGGGATGCATTTTCATTCTATTCTCCCCCCCTTTAATTGTAGGCTAGTACTTTGTTTGTCCTTCTCCCCCACAGAGTCTAATTTGTGCAGGTGTGAAAGAGTTTGATTTTGATTTGAAGTCACAAGCATGCTGTCTGAGGAATGTGTCATTATGTAAAATGAAAGTAAATGGTGCTCCTCAGAACAGTTACTTCATAGTAATGACAATCCCAGGCAATGAACAATAAGCAAAAAGCAAAAATGTGTTGGAAACAAGAATAAGCCAGTTCATGTTTTGGGTGTACAGAAATCTCATAATAATTGTCTGGAGACATCTGCAGCATACTACTGAATTTGGAATTGGCTTCTAATACCTTTGGAGAAAGAAAGGTACTGTGTTTTTGTATGCACGTAGAGACCAATGGGACCTTCAGGTGACTGTGATATTACTGTCTAGGCATTGCAGTAATGTAAGTAATAAAAAAGGAGAAAACAGTGCTAAAACCACAGATAGTATTGTGACATCTGAGGAAGGGAAGAGATGTTGTGTTCACTCTAAATAATAATAAATAATAGCTCAAGCCACATTGTAGCAGGGAATAGGAACATTAGAGTTTCAGAACAGTGCATAATTTACCATTTTGCATCAATCTACCATTGGTACGAAATATTCAAAACAAATAGTGTGCATTAGGAACTTTAATATACCAGTGTAAAACTACTTAGGAATCTAAAGTTTGCAGTGTTGGATAAGAGAAGACCAATAAGACTGGTATCGTACTACCAGTTGTGAGGTAGNTGCTATCAGTAAAATCACACTGCAGCTGCTGTTCTGTTCTTCCAGACTTTAAATTTAAGCCAGGGCAAACAGAACCTTAGTGCTGGCGATCAAGGTTGATTTGTTCAGTGGGTAGATTAACTGGTCCTTGCTTTGTGCTTTCTTGCTGTCATCTTGTGGAAGCACTATGTGTTGTTAGTTCTGTTGGTGTAAGCCAACTTCTCTCCTGTGACTGTCTACCTCCGTGCCTCCCCCCCTTGTTTCCTTTTGTGCTCTGTAGGCTACCCGCATAGGAGCGGGGTTGGTTTAGCTAGCAGGGGACAGGCAGGGAGGTGGGGTGGGTGTGTTAGTTTTGGGTGGCGGGGGGGGACACAGAAGTGGGGTGGGTGGGCAGCCCTTTGACAAAAGCCCCCCAAACCCTGCACGAGGGGAAGAGATAGCCAGAAAGTGATCCTGACTCCCTCTACTACTCCTCCCCATAGGGCTTTGAATTAGAAGCCTCACAGAGTCACTGGGTTGGGGGGGGGGACTGCTTGCCAAGGGGCTGCTCTGGCAGCAGCAGTCCCCTCCTGGTAGAGCATCCCATTAGCAAAAGCCCCGCAAACCTTGCATGGAGGGCAGAGCTAGCCAGGAATGGATCCCGGCTCCCAATTTAAAGCACACAGGGCTTTAAATTGCAAGCTGCCCAGAGCGGCTTTTGCTGAGAGGCTGCTCTGACAGCAGAGTGGGACAGTGGGAGACCTCTGGGATCTCCCTCTCCCTGCCCCCCGGGAAAGCCTCTTGGAAAGAGGCCCAGCCCCCACTGAAAAGTGCTGAGTAGGGGCAAGACAGAAGCGGATCTCTCACCCCAGCTCAGCGCTTTGCAAGCCGGGTCCCTCTCTGTCCAGCAGCAGCAGGGTGCAAAGCAAAGAGATTTGACTGGGGGCTTGACGAGGGGGTGCCCTGGGAGGGGAGGCTGTCCTCCAGTCCTTCTGCCAGGGCACGCCCTCAACAAGCTCCAGCTCCCTTTCCACCCTGCTGCTGCTGGGCGGAGAGAGGGACCCAGCATAAAAAGCACTGAGATCCACTCTCATCCCGTCTCAGTGCTTTGCAATGGGGTCTGTCCAGGGTGTTTCCCAAGCAGATTCCCTGGTGGGGGCAGTGGGAAACCCATGGGATCCCCACTGTCCCCCTCCCCCCCAGAAATCCCCTTGGAAAACACCCACTGACTGAAACAGGTCAGCGTGGAGATGAACCTGGAGCTGTCGGGCAACCACCTGTTAGATAACCTTTTCTAAAAAGGGAAGGTTAGAGGCAGGCCAATAGCTGGCTGTTGAGTCAGCAGCCAAAGATGGTTTCTTACACTCGGCAAGTTATTTAATTAAATTAAATTAATTAATTAATTTCATTTTTATCCTGCCCTTCCCCTCAAAGGCTCAGGGCAGCTTACAGAGATATATAAAATACATATGCATAAAACATATATAACATATAAAATACATATAAAAAGCTATTTAAAAGCAATCCTAAATCCCACCAACCAACCAACCCTCTCCTCCCTAACTCCTCCACCCCATCCCACCTATCCCTATCCCAGCCTGCAAAATAGCTGGCCAAAGAAAAGGGTCTTACATCTCTTCTCCACGGCGAGAGAGTTCCATAAGTATGGAGCAGCCATCAAGAACGCCTCTTTGCGTGCCCTTGTTGTATGCACTTTATGGGCAGCTGGTACTCGCAACAGGTGCCACTGGCCGATCTCATGTTCCAGAGGCTGCAATGGAACATAAAGGAAAATGTGGTCTTTCAAATACTTGTGGTCCAAGTCATTTAGGGCTTTATAGGTCAAAACCAACACCTTGAATTGTGCCTGGAAAGCTAAATTATATATGAGAAAATAACAATTATTGGTACTGAGAAAGGGGAAAAAAAACTTCAAGTCAGTTCCAATTCAGATTTTTTGGGATGCATTTTCATTCTATTCTCCCCCCCTTTAATTGTAGGCTAGTACTTTGTTTGTCCTTCTCCCCCACAGAGTCTAATTTGTGCAGGTGTGAAAGAGTTTGATTTTGATTTGAAGTCACAAGCATGCTGTCTGAGGAATGTGTCATTATGTAAAATGAAAGTAAATGGTGCTCCTCAGAACAGTTACTTCATAGTAATGACAATCCCAGGCAATGAACAATAAGCAAAAAGCAAAAATGTGTTGGAAACAAGAATAAGCCAGTTCATGTTTTGGGTGTACAGAAATCTCATAATAATTGTCTGGAGACATCTGCAGCATACTACTGAATTTGGAATTGGCTTCTAAGACCTTTGGAGAAAGAAAGGTACTGTGTTTTTGTATGCACGTAGAGACCAATGGGACCTTCAGGTGACTGTGATATTACTGTCTAGGCATTGCAGTAATGTAAGTAATAAAAAAGGAGAAAACAGTGCTAAAACCACAGATAGTATTGTGACATCTGAGGAAGGGAAGAGATGTTGTGTTCACTCTAAATAATAATAAATAATAGCTCAAGCCACATTGTAGCAGGGAATAGGAACATTAGAGTTTCAGAACAGTGCATAATTTACCATTTTGCATCAATCTACCATTGGTACGAAATATTCAAAACAAATAGTGTGCATTAGGAACTTTAATATACCAGTGTAAAACTACTTAGGAATCTAAAGTTTGCAGTGTTGGATAAGAGAAGACCAATAAGACTGGTATCGTACTACCAGTTGTGAGGTAGAGTAAGGGTAATTTCAGACGTTACGAGATCACAGTCAACCACAGTGAACCACAGACAATCCCGCGGCATGGCCAAAGAGCCCCGAATGTCTGATCGACGGCATCCAGATGTTCACCACAGTCAATCACCCGTAGGGGCCAAAGCCAACCACAGTTCTGGAGGTCGGGACGGGACCATCCCCAGAATCGTGGGGTGAAAACAGACATGACGCTAACCACCCTTGAACCACCCTTGGTGGTCATTTATGCATGTTTCAGGGCTGCATAGGGCACCAAATACAGCCCTGCAACATGCATAAATAACCACCAAAGGTGGTTAAAGGGTGGTTAGGGTCATGTCTGTTTTCACCTGTGGTCAAAGCGATTCCCACCGGGAAACTGCCAAATGTAATGACTGAACGGCAACCACCAGGCAGGATCAAACAAAATGATCCCCAGCCGTGGCGAAAGCACGCAGCGTCACTGCCAGGCAACGCGCAACACACAGATCGGGAAGGGAGATTTAAAGGGCACACAGCAGCAGGGGAATGTGTCAGGATGGAGCAAGGCGGAAAGGCAAGGAGAGTGGAGGGTGAGCGAGGAAGGGAAGAGGAGCAGCAGCGGCAGCCGGGGCAGGCCGCCCCAGAGGGAACAACCGGCCAGGGGACAGAGACATGCGGAAATGGGTAAGGAGAGCGAGGGGGGGCCCGCACCGTGGCAGAGGGGCACGAAGAGGGGGTGCCTGGTGGGAGGGGGGCAGGGAGGCGGGCCGCGGGTCGGAAGAACAGAGGCACCTAACCCCCCTTTTATGACCCAGAGACCCGGAAACAGCCCCGGGAACCGGAGCCCGCAGTGGAGACTGATGGAGGAGGAGCAGGAGGAGGAGGGGACATGTGGGAGACGCCGTTACCAGCGAGGGGGGCAGTGGGGGCACAAGGAGACCCAGGACTTTATCTGGATCTGGGGGTCCCTGGAGCACCAGGTGGAGCTCGCCATGAACAAGAGAAACGAGCATGTGTTCACAGAGATCATGTGGGACATGGAGGCAGCGGGGCACCAGAGGACCGTGGCCCAATGCTGCTCCAAGGTCAAGGAGCTCAAGACGGGGTAGAAGGCCATAAAGGACAACAACTGGTGGTCCGGACACGGAGCACGGGCCACCCCCTACGCATCCTGCACCTGAAGGGCTCAATAGTTGCTCCATAACTTGTGGGGAACGCCGTGGTTCAGGGCAGGGAATGGGGGGACGTGCCCCCACCCCTGACAGCCCCACCCGCAGGCACCAACTCCGGGGACCAAGCCCCCCCAGAGGAACACCCCGGGACCTCGGAGAGCAGCAGGCCCCCCTCGCAAACCAGCACTGTGAGCCCATGCCCACAGTCTGACTTGGGTGGATCCAAGGCCGGAACACTGGTGACCCTGAGCCAGGGATGCAGGGGGAGCAGAGCCACACAGAGGAGCCAGCCTTGGAAGGGTCTGAGACAGACATAGAGGGTAGGCAAGCGGTTGGGACGGTAAGTGGACCATAGGGGGCGTGCCCAGAGGTGGGGGGCCCCCAAAAGCCGTGGACCCATCCCTGTGGCCCCCAGGAACCTGGGAACGCAGGAAGGGGGTCGGGGGCACGGGGGCTTGCCCGGGCACAGAACAGGGGGGACAGGCGCTGCCGACCAGGGGGCACCAGCACCCGGTGCCAGCGAGAGGGGGGGATGGTGGGATGGGGACCGGGCCCATGCAAGGGTAATGCAACCCCCCACATCCGTTCCCCAACTGGTGCACACACTCCCTGGCACATGGGATCGCCAGGCGATGGGGACAGCAGGGAACAGCCACAGCAGCAGCCGGAGGACCATGGTGAGGTACCATGGCAGGGCTGGGGCAACAGGGGTGCACCGAGGGCAGGGACGGGTGGGAGAGGCACGGGCCCCACCCCACCCCGGTACGGCACGCCCAGTGACTCACGGTGGGAGTGTCAGAGAGGGGGTGGGCGGGGCACTGGGGAGCAACAAGGGGGAGACCGCACCCACCATGAGCCAGGGTGGGCCAACAACCACCCCCAGCACTGCTCTGGGACAGGTGGCAAATGACCGAGTCTGACTGATCGGCTCCACAACAGGGCAACCAGCAGCGCCCCCACCAGCCGAACCCGTGCCCCCGGTACAGCGGATGCGGGAGGACAGGGCACGGGTACAGTGCTGGAGGGAGGATCTGGCTGAGGAGATCGTCCTGACCAGCACGGAGCAGGAGGAGCGGATGATCACTGCCATAGACCGCATGGATGCGGCCACGCAGAGGGCCCTGCAGCACGTAGAGGCCAAGAACCAGCAGCTGGAGGTAGAAATGCACCTGGAACGGAGGCGGGAGCGCTGGGAGCACACCAGGCAGATGGAGGCGGATCACACGCGTAAGATGGACTGGTCCCGGGACATAGGCACCTCACTGCTGCTGCATGCAGGGACCATGAGTACCTGCATCATGGCAGCTGCTCCGCCTGGCACCAGACTGGCTCCAGTGCCTCAGGTGCCCCCTGTGGCGCCCCCATAGCCACCACCACCGCCCCAGCCATCGCCATGGCCGCAGGGTCCGCGCGTCCACCTCCCAATCCCACCCGGCCTCCAGAGGCAGCCGCCGCCACACAGGGGGCCCCCTCCAGCACCCCCCCCATCCCCACTTCACATGCTGGTCCGGATCTGGAGGCCTCCCAGGACACGGTCAGGGAGACAGACAGCGGGGGTGAGGGGAGCTCCCAGAGCTCCATGGTGCCTGCAAGGCAGCCGAAGGGACGACCGAGGAAGCTGCAGGGGCGGGGGGGAACGGAGGCGGGGGTGCTAGGGAGGGCCAGGGAGCAGCACTGGGGGAGGAGGGGGGGAGGGACAGGGGGCACGGAACTGTCAATAAACGAATGGGTGTACACAACCAACTGGTTTGAGTGTTTAACGGTATCAGGAGGGGCCGGGGGATTGCCTCGGGTGAGGCATGATGACAGGTGGGGCCTGCAGAGGGGTGGCCCCCACAAGGCCGTGGGCGAGCAGAGGTGCTAGGATGGCAGGTGGTGTGAGCTGCCCGTGCGGATGGGGCGGGGTCCTGGGGACCGGAGGTGTNGGGGGGGGGGGCAGGGAACGGGGCTGCCCCAGCATGCTCAGGCCCTGGCATCACTGGAAATACACCTCACCAGGGCAGCGTGGATCCGCTTGGCATAGTGGTATTCCTGCGGGTTTTCTGCATTCACATACAGCAGCACGGGTCCTGGTGGCCACTGGGACATGGGGAATGCCAAGGCGGTCCCATTGGTGTCGCAGATGTGCAGGACGTAGCAGGCACTGATCATGAGGTACAAGGTCCCCACAGCAAAGTCCAGCCGACCCACAAGGCACCTCCAGCTTTGCTTGAGGGCACCGAAGGCCCTCTCAACCACGGTCCTTAAAGCGCATAGCCAGGTGTTGAACAGTGCCTCCACAGGGTTCCTTGGGACTGGTTATGCCTTCATGAGCCAGCAGAGGAGGGGATAGGCCAGCCCCCCCCAGGATGCAGGGGGGCATCAGCACCCCCTCGACCCTGGACATCCTCATGTCGGTGAAGTCCCCCTGGTACATCCGTGCATAGAGGGGTGAGATGGAGAGGATCCAGGCATCATGACTGCAGCCGGAGTGGTGGGTGAAGATGTCAGTGAACCGGCCCCAGTGGTCCACAACTGCCTTGAACTGCAGGGAATGGTACCCATGCCGGTTGATGTATTCGCCAGCATCCCCCTTGGTGGGGCGGAGGATCTCAATGTGGGTGTCATCCACAGCGCCCAGACAGTTGGGGACCCGCCACCCTCAAAGCCGGCCAGCATGGCCTCCTGGTCCACGAGCTGGATTGCGCGGTCCAGGAGCATGCCCTCCACAGCCTCGCAGAAGTCCCGGAGGATGCCTGTGACAGTGCTCAGTCCCACACCGAAGTGCTGCGCCATGGACCGGCATCAATCTGGTGTTGCCCGTGCCCAGACAGCTATGGCCATGCGCTGGACCCTGGGTATGGAGGTGTACATGGGGGTGCGCAGCGGCTCCAGCCAGGGTGCCAACAGCTCAACGAGATGCAGGAGGCACCTCCTGTCCATGAGGAAGTGTGCCCTCCACGCTGCATCATCCCACTGTGCCAGGGCCCCGGCCCACCATTCCTGTGCCGGGTCCGTGACCCAGCATCGCCGTTGAGTGGGCATGGTGAGCATGGAAGCACTTCCCATGGCAGCCTGGCGCCAGTGCTGCCACCTGGCTGCCTCCCTAAGAGCAGCTGCCCACCCTTGGGTGAGGTGCAGGGCCCGTTGGTACGCCCCAGACTCCCACTGGGCCCTGAGCCTGTCCAGGTCATGCCGGTGTCCATGGTGGACACGCCGGGGGGACACGCCGGATATCCTGCCCGTGGCCTGGGTCCACCCCTGCTCCATGGCCCACCCTTGCACCTGTGGGGTGGGTCCCTGCGCACCCTTGTTGGCCGCCCACTCGCCACCAGCTGTTCAGCGGCTGGTGTGTGGCTGCTGAGGGTGCCTCCCCTGGGTCCACCTGCACTCCCAGCATGGGGGCTTGTGCCCCGGGCCCGCATGCGCCCATCAGTGCTGTCTGCAGCTGGTCGCCTATTGTCATCATCTCCTTGTTATGAGTGCTAGTTGTACTATCTGTGCACTTGGTTTTGCAGCAGTTCCTCCCCACGCATCACTCGTGAACTGTCCCATTTTGCAGTCTGCGGGCTTATCGCATGTCTTGGAGCTCCCCTGCTTCCATCCCCAGCCCACATGGGATCATGGGGCCCCTCTTTCCTTGCTGCTCAGACCCTCTTCCTGCTGGACCATGGCCGGCAGCGCTGCCCTGGGGCTCCCGCGCCCCGGATCGCCTGCCCCCCCCATAGCTGGAACTTCCGGGAGACCATGGCCCTATGTGATCTGTGGCATTCCCCGGCCGTGCAACTGCTCCTGTGCTGTCTTGATACCCTCTTAGATGCCTATGCGAATCTGAGCTCCAGCCTTTGCTACTTCGACTATGAGGCGAGCGGTAGTGCGTGCTGGCTCTATGCAGAGGCGCTTAGCCTCTGTCCCTTTCCTGATGGGCGCATTGCGGAGATGAGGTGCTTGCATGTGGCGTGGTCTGCGGCGGAGACTGTGTCTGCCCTCTCAGTCTGTAGCCTGGCTGGGTTCATGACCTGTCTGGAGGAGGGGGACCCTGCCCTAGCCGTTTCCTTCTTCTGCTGCATCCACAGGGCCCATGCCTACCAGCAGTCATGTGGGGTGGTGTATTACTGCCTGTTAGAGCTTGGGCACCTGTCATGGCCCCCTGCTGCTGACTATACCTTGCTGGAGCCCACCGGACCAGAGCTGGCGGCACTGGCAGCTGTGTGGTCCCATGCTCATGTTCAGGTGGGGCTCACCTTCCCGGATCCGTTTGAGGCCTACTACCTCGTTGCCCACCACATGGCGGGGCTGGGCTACCGCCGGGGCATGCTTCAGTGGCCCCACTATGTGCATCTGGTGGGCCAACCGGTCCCAGCCCCCTTTGTGATCCTCTGCAGCTGGCTGTGAGCCCCCTGTGTCTTTGGTGTGATGGATGACATCCCCACTGTGCGCTCCCTGTACCTCCCTGCCGGCTCGGGGCACTGGCCGCTTGCTCTGCGCTTTTCCGGCCTCGCAGCTGTTCTAGCTGGTTCGCTTGCCTCCATTTCGCTTGCCTGTGTCGCTGTGCCCCCTCCATGGGCACCCCTTGTCCTTCGCTGCCTGTGGTGTTCCTCTCCGTGCCCGGCCCCCCCTTTGGCTGGTTCCTGCTGCCTGACACTGCTGCAGGCTCTCCCCGTGGTGTTTCCCTCCCTTGCATGGCCGGTCGCTCACCTGTGTCTGTGCCCTGCCCCCCCTGGGTGCCTCCTTGACTTGGGGCCCCTGGACAGCACCTTTCTGCTTCCTCCGGGTGTGTGCGTGTNGGGGGGGGGGGCAGGGAACGGGGCTGCCCCAGCATGCTCAGGCCCTGGCATCACTGGAAATACACCTCACCAGGGCAGCGTGGATCCGCTTGGCATAGTGGTATTCCTGCGGGTTTTCTGCATTCACATACAGCAGCACAGGTCCTGGTGGCCACTGGGACATGGGGAATGCCAAGGCGGTCCCATTGGTGTCGCAGATGTGCAGGACGTAGCAGGCACTGATCATGAGGTACAAGGTCCCCACAGCAAAGTCCAGCCGACCCACAAGGCACCTCCAGCTTTGCTTGAGGGCACCGAAGGCCCTCTCAACCACGGTCCTTAAAGCGCATAGCCAGGTGTTGAACAGTGCCTCCACAGGGTTCCTTGGGACTGGTTATGCCTTCATGAGCCAGCAGAGGAGGGGATAGGCCAGCCCCCCCCAGGATGCAGGGGGGCATCAGCACCCCTTCGACCCTGGACATCCTCATGTCGGTGAAGTCCCCCTGGTACACCCGTGCATAGAGGGGTGAGATGGAGAGGATCCAGGCATCATGACTGCAGCCGGAGTGGTGGGTGAAGATGTCAGTGAACCGGCCCCAGTGGTCCACAACTGCCTTGAACTGCAGGGAATGGTACCCATGCCGGTTGATGTATTCGCCAGCATCCCCCTTGGTGGGGCGGAGGATCTCAATGTGGGTGTCATCCACAGCGCCCAGACAGTTGGGGACCCGCCACCCTCAAAGCCGGCCAGCATGGCCTCCTGGTCCACGAGCTGGATTGCGCGGTCCAGGAGCATGCCCTCCACAGCCTCGCAGAAGTCCCGGAGGATGCCTGTGACAGTGCTCAGTCCCACACCGAAGTGCTGCGCCATGGACCGGCAGCAATCTGGTGTTGCCCGTGCCCAGACAGCTATGGCCATGCGCTGGACCCTGGGTATGGAGGTGTACATGGGGGTGCGCAGCGGCTCCAGCCAGGGTGCCAACAGCTCAACGAGATGCAGGAGGCACCTCCTGTCCATGAGGAAGTGTGCCCTCCACGCTGCATCATCCCACTGTGCCAGGGCCCCGGCCCACCATTCCTGTGCCGGGTCCGTGACCCAGCATCGCCGTTGAGTGGGCATGGTGAGCATGGAAGCACTTCCCATGGCAGCCTGGCGCCAGTGCTGCCACCTGGCTGCCTCCCTAAGAGCAGCTGCCCACCCTTGGGTGAGGTGCAGGGCCCGTTGGTACGCCCCAGACTCCCACTGGGCCCTGAGCCTGTCCAGGTCATGCCGGTGTCCATGGTGGACACGCCGGGGGGACACGCCGGATATCCTGCCCGTGGCCTGGGTCCACCCCTGCTCCATGGCCCACCCTTGCACCTGTGGGGTGGGTCCCTGCGCACCCTTGTTGGCCGCCCACTCGCCACCAGCTGGTCAGCGGCTGGTGTGTGGCTGCTGAGGGTGCCTCCCCTGGGTCCACCTGCACTCCCAGCATGGGGGCTTGTGCCCCGGGCCCGCATGCGCCCATCAGTGCTGTCTGCAGCTGGTCGCCTATTGTCATCATCTCCTTGTTATGAGTGCTAGTTGTACTATCTGTGCACTTGGTTTTGCAGCAGTTCCTCCCCACGCATCACTCGTGAACTGTCCCATTTTGCAGTCTGCGGGCTTATCGCATGTCTTGGAGCTCCCCTGCTTCCATCCCCAGCCCACATGGGATCATGGGGCCCCTCTTTCCTTGCTGCTCAGACCCTCTTCCTGCTGGACCATGGCCGGCAGCGCTGCCCTGGGGCTCCCGCGCCCCGGATCGCCTGCCCCCCCCATAGCTGGAACTTCCGGGAGACCATGGCCCTATGTGATCTGTGGCATTCCCCGGCCGTGCAACTGCTCCTGTGCTGTCTTGATACCCTCTTAGATGCCTATGCGAATCTGAGCTCCAGCCTTTGCTACTTCGACTATGAGGCGAGCGGTAGTGCGTGCTGGCTCTATGCAGAGGCGCTTAGCCTCTGTCCCTTTCCTGATGGGCGCATTGCGGAGATGAGGTGCTTGCATGTGGCGTGGTCTGCGGCGGAGACTGTGTCTGCCCTCTCAGTCTGTAGCCTGGCTGGGTTCATGACCTGTCTGGAGGAGGGGGACCCTGCCCTAGCCGTTTCCTTCTTCTGCTGCATCCACAGGGCCCATGCCTACCAGCAGTCATGTGGGGTGGTGTATTACTGCCTGTTAGAGCTTGGGCACCTGTCATGGCCCCCTGCTGCTGACTATACCTTGCTGGAGCCCACCGGACCAGAGCTGGCGGCACTGGCAGCTGTGTGGTCCCATGCTCATGTTCAGGTGGGGCTCACCTTCCCGGATCCGTTTGAGGCCTACTACCTCGTTGCCCACCACATGGCGGGGCTGGGCTACCGCCGGGGCATGCTTCAGTGGCCCCACTATGTGCATCTCCGTGCCCGGCCCCCCCTTTGGCTGGTTCCTGCTGCCTGACACTGCTGCAGGCTCTCCCCGTGGTGTTTCCCTCCCTTGCATGGCCGGTCGCTCACCTGTGTCTGTGCCCTGCCCCCCCTGGGTGCCTCCTTGACTGTGCGGGACTTGGGGCCCCTGGACAGCACCTTTCTGCTTCCTCCGGGTGTGTGCGTGTGCATGTGCTTGCTGCAGGCTCCTGCTCTCATCTGTCTCCAGCTGTGCTTCTGCATCAGCGAGGGGAATCCTTCCCATCTGGACCTGCCTCGGACTGCTCCGGTGCCTTCCCCGGTTTGTTTGCCCTCCCCCTGTGACCCTGCTCTGTCCCTATGGGGACCTCTGTGACTTGGGCTGTCTGTGTTGCTGTTGGGTGGCCTGTGCTCCCTGTGCTGTCAGTGGGGTTCTGGATGCCTTTCATCGTATCCTGGACTGTTCCCCGCCCGGTCTCCTCCACTACTTTAGCCTGGGGCTCCCACACACACTCCGGCTGTGTGTGCTGACCTTCCCGGTGTGCTCCCCCCTTCCTCCCTTTCCTGTTCGGGTGTGTTTGCGCCCGGGCGTGTGTGTGTGGTCTGTGTTCTGCTGTGTCCTTGGCTTCCCTGTGCCTGTTGTCTGTGCCGCCTCTGCAGCTCTTCTTCCTCCTCCCCCTCCCTTCCAGTTTCCCTTGTGTGGGCGTTGCCTTTTGGTGCTTTTGGCTTCGTTTGCCCTCAGTCGGCCATGTCTGCCTCCCGCCCCGCCCCGCCCCGGTATCTTCTGGGTGTTCTGACCACGGTCTGGAATCGGCGTAACGTCTGTTGCGCTGCCCTGGACCTTGGTTCGGCCGTCCGTTTTCTTGCCGTGGTCCCGCTCCCATCACATCTGTTCGGGACTTTCCTGGACCACGGGAGGGGGTGAGCCGGCTCGCTACCATTGGGAATCCACTGTGGTGACCCGGGAGCGCGTAAGGTCTGAAATTACCCTAAAACACCAATAAATAGCATGCCACTGCTGAGTGCTATGTTGGAGAATGACATTTCTTCCTGATAGCTGCAAATGATCAATTTACACTGCACTAGCTAAAGCATTAGCTTGTTTTAAAATTATTATTATCGGAGTCTGCAGAGCTACAAATTTTGTTTGTAGTGATAAAAAAAAAAAGTGTTACTGTTCTGAGGAACACCATTACTTTAATGTTACATAATGCCACATTCCTCAGACAGCATGCTTATGACTTCAAATCAAAATTAAAATGTTTCATAGCTGCAAAAATTAGACTCTAAAAGCAATAAATAAATAAATAAATTAAAATTGCTTAAAACATGGGGATGGGGAAGGACAAACAAAGCACTAGACTACAATTAAAGGGGCGAGGGGAGAACAGAATGAAAATGCATTCCAAACATCTGAATTAGAACTGGCTTGAAGTCCCCGTCACAATACAAATAACTGTTATTTTCTCATATATAATATTCATTTGTGTGGCTGGTGGTTATTTTCAACAATATATCTCATGATATAGGTGGCTGCATTTCCAAATATATTTTTCCCTACAAATAAGGAGTTGGTGTAGATATTAAAACGGTATGGTATTTAAGATTAATTTTTTAGAAAGCATATTGGTTGTGGTACATAAGAATACGTTATCTTCTACTGTTTTTATATTGTTATTCTCCTAACATTATAGAGTGTAACACATTTCAGCACATTTCATCTTTGCTCCCAGCTTTTTGTCAGATTCAGAACTTGAATTTAAAATCACAGATGAATAAAAATCTTCATATCAAATTATTTATTTAAATGTATACTCTGCCATTCTCCTAAGGCTCAGAGTGGCTACTCATGTCAATAATTATTACTCATGCCAGTGAAGCTTTGCAGGATTCCAACTGTTCCTATTTCCATACATAAATTGTCCTAAAGAAAATAATTTCACATTTTAGTTTATTAATGTATTAACTTAAATTTATTATCCTACCCTATACCAAGGGATAAGGGTGGGTTACAACACACACAAAAACATTATAAATAAATAAATAAATAAATAAAAGTCCCCACCCCAATCTCCCCAAACCCTACCTGTGCTTGCTAAATGCCTGACCAAATAAAAATGTTTTATATTTCCTCTGGAAGTTGAGTAGGCTCTCAGGCTCTGATAAACCTGGGAAAGGGAATTACACAATATTGAGGCAACAACCAAAAACACTTCTCTGCCCTCCCTTACTGCATGAACTGGGTGGGTAGATGTATGTGCAAGAGGGTGCTCCAAGCAGACCTAAGAGTCTGAAACATAGGGGGGGGAAGCGGTTTTCAGATATGTGGGACCTAGGTCATTTAGGGCTGTGTAGGTCAAAACCAGCAGCTTGAATTGAGCCCAGAAAGCTATTGGAAGCCAGTGCAGATTCTAGTGCAGAGGTGTGATGTGCTCCTGACAACTCACCTCAACAGAAGATGGGTTTCCTCATTCTACACCAGTTGCAGCTTCTGAACAGTCATCAAGGGCAGCCCCATGTAAAGCAGATTGAACTAGTCTAGTCTTGAGGTTACGAAGGCATGGAGGGCAGTGGCCAAGTCTGAATCTGATAGAAAGGGTTGCAGTCTTCTCACCAGATGGAGTTGGTGAAAAGTGCTCTTGGCCACTGCAGCAACCTAATGTTGCAGGTGCAACAATGAGTCTAAGAACATTCCTAGGCTGTGCACCTGACTGACCAAAGAAGATTGGATCGCATAAATGACAGGTGTCCCTATGCCACGCAGGTCACAGGGCTGGTGAAACATCATCACTTCAGTCTTGTTTATTGAGTTTGTCAGCTCACTAACATCCAGTCCCTAATGGTAGCTAGGCGCTGGGACAGCACAGAGACTGCAAGACCTGGGTTGGATGAAGGAGAGAGAGATAGTTGAGTGATCATCAGCATATTGATGGCACCTCATTTCAAACCTCTGTATAATCTTGCCCTGCAGCTTCATACACACATTGCAGAGGTGGGGAGAGGAGACAGAACCCTGTGGAATCCCACAGGGGAGGGAGGGAGGAAGGAAGGGACTCGTGGAGGCTCAGAGCTGCGCGCACGTCAACAGCTCTCAGCCCCTTGCACAGACTGGGACCTGCTGATGCACACGCAGCTCTTAGTTCATACTGGGGGCACCTCTATTGGGCGCCCCCTTATGAACTTTCCCCCTGCCCGGCCCCTGCAATGAAAGAGTGCCCCCTGCGGCACTCTTTCATTGCGGGATCCCTTTATGTGGAATGGACTGTGCTTCTAGCCGCCCACTCCGCGTAAAGGGAGAATGCCTCTCTTTTGACCCTGAAGGCTTCCTTAGGAAGCTTTCAGGGGTGGTGGTGGTGTGAGTCACTGGTTGTGTGCGCGTGCACACACACAACCGGTGAGAATGTGCGGAGCCATCTTGAAGAACGTTGTTTAGAGAGGCAGAAACCTTCTGAAGGTTTCTGCCTCTCTAAACAAGGTTCTTCGAGATGGCTCCGCACATTCCCCACGATGCTGACGCGGCCGACTTTTTTTTTTTTAAAAAGCTGCTGGCTGAGGGGGTCAGGCGGGGCATTGCCCCTGCCATCCTAGGGGGCCCACCGCCACTGTGAGATGTAAATTTTCTGTGCATACTCACAATGCACTTTTGCACTAACGGTGGCCCTTACTTGTATGCAGAGCTACACAAAGTCTGATTATTTTAGCCCTTTAAGGTTTAAAGAAAATTATTATCAAAAATTCTGGTCCCTATAACCAGTCTGTTGAAAGCAGTGTGACATTTCCAAAACCTGTTCTGTCCAACCTCAACCTCTTTGAGGGTTATTAATGTCCTAAGTTGTCCTGGTAGTTGTTGATGTGTTCAAGAGCAAGCTCTCTTGATGGAGTTTTATAATACTTCCGTATTTTACATTTCACACCCTCTTTTAGAACACTTCTCCCCAAACTGGCTTTACTGAAGTAATAAAATAAAACAATTTCATTGAATAGTCTTTCATCTTTGACATGTAAAGGTGAAAAACTTGGAAGATTTAAAAAAAAAAAAAAGATTTAGTGTGTTAAGGGAAAATACGTCATCCTTTGAAGAGTTTTTAGATGTAAAGTGCTGTAGACAACAATTATTTAAAAGGATGTGCCTCTCCTAAAAAAATGCGGAGCAAGTATTTTTTCCATTTTCCCACAACAAGGAATGTTTTTTGTGAGAACTTAAGAAAAAGGAAAGTATTGTCATCCCATGGTTCATTCTTCATTTTTAATTTATATGATTATTTATTGTGTTTCTAATGGAGCCTAAGATTTTATTGTGATTGCATTTATTCCACTTCTGAATCCAAAAGTTATACAAACCCCAATCCAAGGTCTGTGTGTGCCAGTCAGGTGCATGTGCAGACCAGAACTGCCAATGCATGTGCACATAGTGCACACGTGCAGGGTGGCCCAGGGAAAGCCACCCACCTCACTACCCTGCCACCACTACGGCAGCAACTACAGTCCTGCTTCTCCCTCTCCTGGTTGCGGAAGGATAGGGAGGTGGAGGACTTTTCCCAGGTCACCTGCAGTTTTGGTCTGCACATGGCCTGAGGCACACACATGGACTTTGCATTGGGACAGCAGTCTCCAGCCCTACCTGTATTACCAAGAGGTTGATTCTGCAAGCTGCAGGGCATCATTGGAACCCATTAAAGTTGTGGGAGGTCAAGAGCACTCAGATTGTTGTAGGAGGCATTCAAGTTTGAACCCCAGAGCACTTACTCAAAAATGCTTATTTACTATCTCTGTATTTCTCACTGTAATTCTTCCCTAGCTGTGTTTTGTGGTCAAATTACTACTTCTTTAATAAGAGGAGTGGCAGTGGTAGAATTCAGCATCAAGCCCTTTCCCTCATTATGCCAGCTCTTCCTGGGAGGCAGTTGTTTTAATGTTCATTGCATTCTTTCTGTTAAGCATTAATTCTTTAACTATATTTTAGTGGGAGAAAGCAATACGTTATGTTCAGATACAAAATCTTAATCCCTACACAAACATATGGTATAGAATTGTCTACTTAAAGATGGAACAATGTGATGATAACTTGGTGATGTGACATCTGCACAATAAAATAACATGCTGATTACACTGGGAAAGTGAATGCAAAAATTTTATTCTTAGTATTCTGACTTCACCAGGAAACTATTATCATTTCTCCATGGAATGTTAAAATTGAATGATCTAATTTAGCCATAACACGTGTAGTGTAAATAAAAAATAACCCTATTTAAAACCAATGCTGAACACAAATCTTTTAAGCACTATATATTTTAAGTGGAACTTAAGCACTAGAGCACATTTAGTGGGAGAGAGGGGGAAAAAATATATATTCCTTGTTCTTCTCATTTCTCTTAATGTTGCTTAAGATTTTTATTTGTTTAAGAACTTCTCTTCTATACAGTTTAGCTTCTCTTTTGACTTATTGGCTGCTTGACTGCAATGAAGTCATAAAGCCATGCTTGGAATCACTGCGTTCTGCCATCAGGATGTTCCTGCTGTCACAAATGCAGAATTTTGTCCAAGATCAAAAAATGAGGGGAAACTAGGTTGAGAGGGAGCTGTTAATGAACTTATGCTAAAATTTATTTAATTATTTATTTATTTAAACAAATGTATACCCCCACCCCTCCTTGCCAAAGCAGCTCGGGGTAGCTAACAATTAACAAAATACAATAAAATATAATAATAAATATAAATATAAATACATCATAAAACATTTAATCCATAGGGAGGCTTTAAAAAAATAAATCGAACTCAACCACCCTAACCCAGTTCCCCCACTCTTCACCCATCTCCCTCACCAAAAGCCTGGTAGAACAGCCAGGTTTTGCATTGTCATCGAAAGGAGGAGATCTGCCAGGAGGGAGTTCCACAGCCTTGGCGCGGCCACCGAGAATACCTTCTACGTAGTCACCCTCCTGGATACCCAGGGGACTTCTAGAAAGGTTTTCCTGGCTGACTGCAGGGGTTGATCCAGAGCCCAAGGAGTGAGGTGGTTCCGCAGATAGGTAGGGCCTAGGCCGTATAGGGCTGTATAGGTAAGCACCAACACCTTGAATCAGGCCCTGAAGGCTATAGGCAGCCAGTGCAGAGAATGGAGCACTGGCGTAATGTGCTCCTGGCGGCCCGTCCCCGTAAAACAGAGGAACTTGGAGAGGTTCACATTGATATCACAGCTACAACTGCCCCATCTCTCCTGGGGAGAGTTGTCAGGGAGGAAGCATAATTTTGTGGTTAATCACTCATTGGAAGTCAGTAGAATTTGGTTCTACTCCTGTCTTTAACACCAGTTACTTGTCAGCTGTGTGACACTATACTGTGTTGCAGTGTCCATGTTTGTTAGAAGGGGAAAATACATACAATGCAAGATGTGGTGTATCATAATTTAATAATGTTTTTAAAACAACTAGATATGCTTAAATAGGACCTGTTACTGTAGTGTATTGTTTATGGGTAATTTCAGACATTACGAAAACACCTTTCACCACAGTGAACCCAAGTGGATTCCCTGTGGTGGTGGCGTTTCCGTGAATGTCTGTTTGGTCCCGGCCAGATGTTCACCATAGTGAACCCCTGGCCAGGATCAAGCTTGACCATGGTTCTCGACCTCTGGCCAGCTGGAGGTCAAGAACCGTGGTTAGAATGGCCACGATCTGGGATGGGCCAAAAGTAACGTGTGTTACCTTTGGCCCATCCCAGATTGTGGCCCTGACCATGATATGGGATCGGGCACAATGGCCTCATTGGTTGCTGTGCCTGCCCATCTCCCTGAGGGCAGGCGGCCAAGGGAGCGTGTGGAGGCGGGGCTGTGCGACCGCACGTCGTGTTGCGCCGTGCAGCCCCTCCCCGATCCCTGTTAGCGATCAGGATGGCACGTCTGAAGGATGGCTGGCCTGATCCCGGTCCAGGGTTCAGCGTGGCGGGCCTCCAGGCCCGTCACATCTGAAATTACCGTATAACTTAAATAGAACTCTTAGTATCTTTGATCATTGGCAACCATGAATGTAGCCACACAAGATGTTATCCCACTTTGTACAGCCTTATCCCACTTTGGCCAACGTTATCACATGATACAGTTGATCGTATTCCTGGCGGCTGCCAGATAGTCACCTTGCCCTGTGGTGGGGTGAGCCATCTGCTGTTACGCAATGCATCCTTGGAAAAAGGCCAGGGATGCAACATGTAGTATAGGTGCTCAAAGTGGGATAACACTACCCAAAGTGGGTTAAAGGTCCCACTTCCTCTGTGGCTGAGCCATGCAGCTCTGCCACAAGGCAGGTTCTGTGGATTGGGCCCGGAGAAGCACGGTTCTCCTGCCTGCCTAACAGACGATCATGGAGGAGAGGGGCCTGGGAAGTGTGTACACCCTCTTTCCCACTGCCTAACAGCTGATTGTGGGAGATGGGGCCTGGGAGGAGCGTGCACCCTCTTCCCAGAATCCTTCCCCATGATCAACTGTTGGGCAGGTGGATAAGGGGAAGGGGATCCTGGGAGAAGCATGAGTGCTCCTCTCCCCTGCCTAACAGCTGATCGTAGGGGAGGGGAGACTGGGAGGAGTACATGGCCTTATCCCAGTCCCCCCCACCCCCCAGCCAGTTGTTGGGTGGGAGGGAGGGGTGTGCGTTCTCCTCCCAGGCGCCCTCCACCCAATCAGCTGTTGGGTGGGTGGGAGGGGTGCATTTGTGCTCCTCCCAGGTTTCCCTCTCCTGCCATCAGCTGTCAGGTGGAGAGAGGAGCATATGTGTGCTCCTACCCCCACCCCACCCCAACAGCTGTCTAGTGGCAGTGGGCCCATTCCTGTAGTGCAGCAGGAGTCTGGGCATCCACACCCATGTGTCCGGCTCCTCTGCCCACCCCGGGGTGTGGAGGGGCTGATGTGGCTAGCTGTCTGCACTGGCCCGAAGTGTGGTGGCTGTGCTTGTCATTCACGGCACGAGGGATCAGGATCACCCCAACTCATTTTTCTGCACCCCATGTTACAGATTGAGTGGAAAACTGGTGAAAAGAATGTGGAATGGAGAGGTGTTTGTTTCTGATGTATTTATTAGACAAAACCCCTTGGCCCGCCTTAATAGGCGGCCACCAGGGTCCATTGTCACGCTCCATTAGAGAAATAGAGCAAGGGTAGGGGAAGTTAGGGCCGTATTCTGGCGCTGGAGGGGGAGATCTGGTGCAGCCAGACCGGGTCGCGGCGAGGATCCCCCGGCGGCTCCGGCAGAGTCTGCCCAGCAACGGGGCTGGCCAATCAGGAATGAGTGTGGAGGCCCCGCCCCTTGCTGGGAGCCTTCCCACCCGTTTCACTCGAGTGGCAGCATTCTGAGCGCCGCTGCGAGCTGGAAAGCCCCCATCCCTCCCTCCCAGAGATACTACGGGTTTAACTGGTTGCCTTAGAGGGGCCAGGAAGGAATTTTTAAGGGAAAACATAATTGGCTGAAATAGTTTTTCGCATTTTTCGCCTTCCTCGTAGTGTTTCATTGTTTTGGCTGATCAATCCCGAGTAGTCAGGATTGAGGGAGGGAAGTAGTTATTGTTATGTGTTGTCGCACTCCTGCAGGGGTCCAGTGCTGTAGCAAGTTCTTAAGAAAAAGTAGTGAAAGAGGCATCTCCCTAAGAGATGTGGGGGAAACACCTGGAGCATAGGCTGGGCGTGGCCAGCAACAGGGTTAACCTCCCAAGGTGAGTTACTGGCAAAGGCGGGAAGGGATATGAGCGGTCCCCAAGCTGGCGGTAACTTAAATTCTTGTATCGGGTCCGGAAGGACTTCGTCCCCTCTGGAGGCGGCCGTTAGCCAATGCCAGAGGGGAGACGCTTTTGTTAGGTAGTTAAAGGGGGATTATGGAGGGTACATCCAAGCCTCCCCTTTGTTGGGGTTGTTACGTACCCAAGTATAGAAGTTAGCATTGGACCTGAATTGCTGAGGGCAATTACCCCCACCATGCCTAATTCCATTTGAAATAAAGAGTGCGGTCTTTCAAACCCAACATGGTTGTCCTTGATTTATTTTGGATACGTCGACAACATCCCTTTGCCACAGAAGTTGTCTTTTAAACATTAGGAAGTAATGGCCTTTGATGGGGAGATTTAATTGTCTTATTACATCAAAAGGAAAGCGTATCTTTTTCACTATTAGCAGAAACAGAGAAAGGGAAAGGGTGCTGGGCAATATCCCCGCCCCCCCCCCGAATGCTGAAATTATATGAAATATATTTCATGTTGAATTAGAACAGTCAATTCAATTTAATTGATTTTTTTCCCTATACTTCTAAACTTTGTTTTTCCACTTTAATTTAATCTGTCAAACAGTTGCATTTTTAAAGGATATTTGCTGCTACTTATATTTGTTTTTTTAAAGGTAGAACATATTGTACATTTCTTTCTTGACAGTTAATAGATTACAATAGGTAGGCACATTCAAAGGCATAAATAAAAAGCCTGCCATGCAGTGATTTCCTTTTCACACATCTGTATTAATAGCTTTTATTTTTTGTTACTTTATAGAACATAAAAATGTGTGGTTTAGCATCAGAATTCAATTGGTCAAAATGGGATAGTATTGTTTTAGGATGGTCTTTACTGCCTGCTCGAGGACTAGGAAATAGACACACACAGTCAAAATGGGGATTCTTTTTCACTTTTTGGATATATTCTGGTTGACTAATAGACATTAAAAGATTAAAAAAAACAACTTGTATACAATACAGGAGTGTTTGCCAGATCTTATCTATTATCTCTGTACCAGATATAGTGCAGCTGTGTAAGTTGATATATAGGTGTAGATAATAGGGATTTCATTGAAAGTGCTAATGGTTTCGCCCCAGATGTCATTCAGGAAATAGCTACGTAAAACGTTGTATGTAGTTTTAGATAGGCTCATCTTTTTCTCTTTTCCACCCATACCCCCATACCTTCCCCAGGTGAAACAGAACAAACATTTGAAAAATAAGAGGTAGCAACTCATCTGTAACAGTCTTTTTAGATGTAAATTTAGGTGACTTTTCTAACTGTAGAGTTTTCATTTATCCGCTATTAGCTAATCAATTCCAGTTAACAGAGCTGTGCTTTCTCCGTGTGTTGTTGCAGTTTTTGTCTGATCGTTGAAGGTGTGCAGGATGCTTATTGACGATACCACAGTTTTAGTCCTGGGAGGATAGCCAAGACAAATAGAAAATTTCTCTAATTTAGAAATATTTGTAAATTATGTAGGTGTGGGAAAGGCAGTGGCCCCTCAAAATGTTTATTAAATTAAATTCTTTTATGGCTACACCCCTGCACGGTGCCTACTATAGGTGCAGCTGGACTGGGGTCCCACAAGTCTGGGGGGTGGGGCATACACATGTAGAGTGCATATGCACACTGAAGAGGAGTGCCCTACTAGGGGGCCAGTTCCATCTTCTGTACCAGGGCCCATTCCCACCTAGTGACGCCCCTGGCACCCTGTCCCTGTATTTGCAAATGTTGTACTGGTGGTTTTATTCAGAGCAGAACTGCTTTTCAAAAGTGGCATCCGTACTCAGTCTTGGGTGCTCAGTTACACAATGGGATCACAGTGATCTACTGATTTTCAGTGGAATTACTTGGGATGAAATTGGTCCACTTTGTTCAAACAGCAATGTGTGTGTAATACTTGCACACGCTGCTTTTTGCGAGTCGTCATTTAGACTGCTGCTCTGTCGAAATAATGACGAGGATTTTTACTTGAACTGGAGCACCTCCTCAGATAGCCTCTCCTTCAATCCTGCATATTTTGACCCTCAGCGAAGTTTTGAGTACTTCCAAACCACACTCTTTCATGGGTTAGGTTAAATTTGATGAATGGCGATGGTACTTCTGCAGAGTTAATCTAGTGAGTTGGTACCGTTTCCTGAAATGTTCAGACACCACTGGACTACAGAGGGTCTTTTCAATGTCTGTATGCAGTTTTGTATTCATTGTAAGTAGCTTCAAATACTGCAATGATGAGAGCCATATAAGCTTCAAAACAGAGAAATGTGGATTTATTGTTTTATGCATTGTGGGAGAAATCTGTGTGGATAGGAGAAAAGCTTGAATCATTTTGTGGATACATGATAAAAAGAACAGCATTACTACCAAAATCTTACATCTCATAACTTTTCTTATTTCAAAATGAAATACGTTGTGTTTTTTTTTTAAAAAAAACCCAACAATTAAAAACCCAAACCCAAAAAACTCTGAGTTGCCATTGCTTTCACATTGCTATATATTTTTTTCCTTGGCTGCAGCTGAAGAATAAATACATAGTTGCTTTTCATTGATCTGTCTTTGCTGTCTGGGAAGATTTTAGACTGAAATTGAACGGTCCTTCATAAAATTCACAAAGCCACTATAACTGCCCTATAATAATTGTTAGTTGGAGACTTCTGATTGCTGGGAACCTGCTCAGTGTTCTAAGAATATTTACTCACGGTTCTTCAGGGTCTTTAATGACAATGATTTATCATTGCCATACCTTTGTTTTCTATACGAGGGGTGTCTCACTTCTCAATGGGGAGGATCTGTCCATTTCTTCTTGCAGAGGTATCATTTTGCAAAATACCACACTAAACCTGGCAGTTCCTTTGGAATTATTTCACTGGACTTTGACTGCCCATTTTCTGAAATTTTGCTTTGCTTTCAGAACTGAGCCAAGTAATGTAAATTTATTTATTTATTTTGATTTATACTTCCCCCCCCCCCAAATCCCTGAAGACTCAGGGTGGCTCACAACATGCACATTAAATGCAAATGTAAAATAAAATTAACCCCCCACAAAACTAAAAACACCCCATTGCCCTCCCCTCAATCTATTCCTGCCCATTGAATGCCTGGCCAAATAAAAAGGTCTTACACTGCCTCCGGAAGACATTCAGACTAGGGCTTAGATGAGCTGCCAAGGGAAGGGAGTTCCGAAGCTGTGGGGCAGCCACCGAGAATGCCTCTCTGTGGGCCAGAGTCATATGAAACTGGGCCAGCGATGGAACCCACAAGACAGCACCCTCAGCAAATCTTAAGGGCTGCGAAGGCGCATAAGGAGAAAGGCGGTCCTTCAGATATGTAGGGCCCAAGCTATTTAGGTCTTTAAAGGTTAAAACCAGCACCTTGAATTGTGTCCGAAACGCTATTAGAAGCCAGTGCAGACTCTTAAGCACTGGTGTAATGTGCTCCCGGCGACCCGCCCCCATCAAGAGACAGGCCACCGCATTCTACACCAGTTGTAGCCCCTGAACAGTCTTCAAGGATAGCCCTATGTAGAGCGCATTGCAGTAGTCTAGCCTTGAGGTAATGAAGACATGGATGACAGTGACCAAATCCCCATTGGAAAGAAAGGGATGCAACCTTCTCACCAGATGGAGTTGGCGAAAGGCACTCACGACAACAGCTGTAACCTGACCTTCCAGGTGCAGCTGAGGATCCAGGAGCACCCCAAGGATACTCACCTGAGCAGCGAGGGGAGGCAGGACCCCATCAATGATGGATATCCCAATCCTTCTCAGGCTACAAGGCTGGCCAGCCATCCTCACCACAGTCTTGTCTGGATTTAGCTTCAAACGGCTCAGCTGCATCCAGGTCCCAATAGCAGCCAGGCACTGCTGATAACAAAGCAGACTTAGCGTACAGCCACATGATACACCTATTGCAGTTTGGCAGCCTTACCCCACTTCGGTAACTGCCAGATGTTCCCCTCGCTGCGTGGCGGGGTGGGCAGCTGGCTGCTACGCCCTGCGTCCTTGGAAAAAGGCGGAGGATGCAGGGCATACCAGCCTTACCCAAAGTTGGGTAAAGCTGCCATTTGGCCCTGCTTATGAGCCCGGTCCCCATCTGCCCTGCTGTGCGGCAAGCTCTACTGTGGGCTTTGAACAGCGGATGCGATGTCCGGTGCTGTGCAGTCATATCACAGCCAGGGGCAGGATAGCGGGCAGAACAGAAGAGGGTGGGTTGAGGCTGGGCCAGGCACCCACTTGTGTGACCAGCACCTCAGTCTGTCCCAGGGCTTGGCAGGAGATCTGACAGAAGCCCAGACTGCTTACCCGCAGGGGGCCTAACCATCTGCCCTGCTCTCCATGTTTGCTCCAAAGTGTGGCAGCAGTGATTGCCTGGCACGGAGCACTCGGAGATCGGGCCTGATGCAGCTTATGTGGCTGCACCCTTTGAGAGTATCACCCTGCTAGGAAACTGAAGATGATGATGATGATAATTATCATTATCATTGTTATTGTTATTTATTATATTTCTATAGTGGCAGCAGTGTACCTGGTACTGTACAATTAATAGTTATAGACAGGTCCCTACCTCAGGGGGTTTACTATCTAGGGGAGACAAGGGAGAGGTGAACATCGGGAGAGACAACGATGCATTCATGAGGTTGAGAAGTTGCAGCACGTGTGCTTAATTTAGGCCCTTTTCACATAGACACTCTAACACTGATAAAATGGGTGTTACATTTTATTAGACATGTTGCAGGGCACCCATAGAGCACACCTGCAGCCCTGCAACATGTATAATAAAATGTAACAGTCATTTTATCAGTGTTGGAGCGTCTGTGTGAAAAGGGCCATAGGGTGATTTCAGACGTGACGGGGCAGCTTTCGCCCCAGCACAGAATCACCCATTTGATTCCCCGCCTGAATCCCGCTGTCACGGCCAGCAGATGTGCTGGTTGATTTCGGTGGGGAATCGGGGGGGGGCATGGGGCTGCACAGTGCAATGTGTGGTCGCACAGCCCCACCACCCCCACGCTCGCCCAGCCACCCGCCATCCGGGAGATGGGCGGACGGACACAGCAGCCAATCCAGCCGCTGCATCCGATTCTGACCCGTGGTCTGGGCAACAGCCTGGAATCGGCACCGGTAACAGATGTTACTGGCCGCCGATTCCGGGCCGTGGTTCAGCTAACCACGCTTTCAGAGATGGTCCCCGGACCATCCTCGAAAGCATGGTTATTTTGATTCCCGCGGGAGGTTCACTGTGGTGAACCTCTGGCAGGATTCAAACAGACGTTTGAAATGCCAGTAAATGCCAGTACAGGTGGAACTCAGTACGGGTGGAATCCCTCAACTGAGTGTGCAGTTAGAATGAGGGATGACAATGGAATGGGTGAAAGTGGTGCCCCGGTCCTATTGCGCTGGAGAACTTGCAATCCAGCTTTATATCAGCAGATGGGCAAGCTTCCTATCAGTCCTTTAGGCAAATTGATAACTCTCTTTTGGAATTACAGGCAATTGATAGCCTACAGTGGAGTCAGTCCTCGGATTGTACTCCTGAGGGCGGCTTCAGGAGGAATTCAAATGTCAGTATGGGTGGAACTCATATTTGTCCCACTACTATGTATGGCTGTAGGCAGGCAACACAACATTTAGCCACCATGGGGGCCACCTATGTTGGGGCTGCGGGTCAAGGTGGTGAGGTCTGTAAATTGGTCCCCCTACCATGACTGCCGGATGTATTGTCCGTTAATAGGCTTGCCATATGTTCATTGAATGTTGCTGGGTGGGAGAGGCACTGTCACGATCCTGATTTTATAATTTTCCTTCAAAAGTTCTCAATTATCCTTATTCAGGAAACCTGGGCCAAAAATTCCATCGACCTGGAGGGCTATACTACATACTCTATTCCTGCAGTTCACAGGAATTTGAGGGGGCGCCCGTGTGGGGACTTGGGCTGCTTTGTATCCCTTAAGACTAACTTTAAGATACTAGAGAATTTATCGCTGCCCCAGCTGTTGTTGGGTTTTGTTGCCAGATTTGGGTCACAAACCCTAATAATTTTGACAGTATACATACCCCCATGTAATGCTGGCTCCTTCCATGTTTCTATGTGGGGCAGGCTTGAGCAATTACTGGAGGAAATGTCTTCCAAATACCCTGAGGGCTTAATAATCCTTACGGGCGATTTCAACGCCAGAATGGGTGCTGACGATCAGGCTATGGAGCCATATTGTGATGGAAGAGTGTTTACTCCTACAGACCAACTAGACTCTAGGAAATCCAAAGATAGTGTCATCAATTCAGCAGGGATTAGACTTGCTGAAATACTTATAGCCCAGGAGCTTTTCACCCTTAATGGTTCAGGCTTTAATGACCCAATGGGGGAATTTACCTTTATCGGCCCACAAAGAGCCAGTGTGGTCGATTATATCTTTGTCTCCCCAAGAGTCCTTCCCCTTATTACAGATTTTTCCGTGGGCCCTTTTTTGGTGGGAGACCACCTTCCCCTGATGCTGACATTATCACTCCAAGTTATCAATCTAGTCTCTAGCTGTACTCAAGAGGGTAACTGGGAGCTGGGAATGGATCATCTTGAGGTTTTTCGGGCCCCAAGATGGGAAGAGACTTTGTCCACATCCCTTCAAGGCTATATTTTGCAGCCACAGGTAATTTCCCTTCGCGACAGACTTCTCTCTTCAGCCGGTAATTTTGAGATCTTGAATAACTACACCCAGCTTACAGCGGGATTGCGTACACATTTACAGGCTATGTGGCGGGGGTCGGCCCTTTTAAAGAATACCTGACCAAACCAGCTTTGGTTTGATAAGGAATGCCGGGAGACCAGACGCTCCTTGAAGGAGATGAATTACAGCTGTAGGTCCAGTGGGGCAGTTACTCTGCCCTCTGAGTATGTTGCCCTTAGGACTAGATATAGAAATTTAATTAATAGAAAGAAAAGAGAATATGGGGATACCCTCTGGAGGACCTTGCTCCAGGTGGTGGAGGCAAAGGATATTAGAAGATTCTGGCAGTTGGTGAATGGCTCTTTTGTTGGGCCTCGGAAAACTACCTTTACAGTAGTTATCCCGCCATCAGTCTGGATAACCTACTAACAGGAACTATATAATGTCACCAGTGTGGGTGTTACTAGAGCCATGATCCAGGTTCCCTCTATCCAGAGCCTGGAGGAGGCCCCGTTGTGGCCTCCAGTTCAGGAGGAAGAGGTGGAGGGAGTAATTGATTCTTTCTGTAACAATCGTGCCCCAGGCTTGGATTTAATATGTGTGGAGTTTTTGAAGACTTATAAGGCCTGGTGAATTCCCATCTTGTCAACTGTATTCACCGCTATTAACAACAGCGGGGCTGTCCCTGAGGATTGGGACAGGGCCGTTATCATTCCGATATATAAGAAGGGTATTAAAACAGACCCAGCCAACTGCAGACCTATTCGCCTTTTGTCGGTTATCTCCAATGTTTATGCAAAGTACCTTTTGGGGAAACTGACTGAATGGATGGCTCAGTCCAAGGCAATATCGCCAGAGCAGGCAGGGTTGCAGCAGGGTCATTCGACAATAGAGCAATGCTATGTTCTTTATTTTTTGACTGCCAAATATATGGCCCGTGGCGGAGCCTTGTACGTGACTTTTTTGGACCTCAGGGCGGCATTCGATTCAGTGGATCGAGCCACCCTGTGGGGTAAGTTACAGGCCTCGTCTATAGATAAGCGCCTGTTGGCTTTAATATATTCTCTCTATGAGCACTCTTCCCTAGTGGTCAAAATTGACCAGCAAGGCCATCTTACTCCCCCAGTTTTCACCACAGTAGGGGTGAGGCAGGGGTGTGTGCTGGCGCCAGCCCACTTTAACTATTTTGTAAATGATGTTATAGATATGGCTGAACCGCGTTTTTTTCCACCAAAGCTAGCTAGCTGGCCTTTAGGCTGTCTTTGCAATGCCGATGACATAGCTTTGCTTTCCCAAACAAGAATCGGATTGTCTCGACAGCTTCAGGCTTTTGCGACCTTTTGCCACGAGAATTCACTTACCATTAACTATGGGAAATCCAAGATAATGGTATTCTCATCTAAATCTAAAACTCAATCATGGTTTATTGAGGGTTCCCCAATTCAACAGGTTCCCTCTTTTCGTTATCTGGGTGTTCTGTTCCACAGATCGGGTAGCTGGTGCAAGCATGTAACCAGGGCATTGAGAGCCGTGCAGGGCCCAGCTCAATCTATTAGTGGTCTCTTTCACAGACAAGGGAGATCGGCAGTTTTGCCAGCCTTACAAGTTCAAGTTAGCAAAATTTGGTCCCAACTTCTGTATGGAGTCGAATTGTGGGGCCCCTTTTACTCCACTTTGGTGGATGGAACTCAATTAAAGTTTCTTCGGAAGCTTATTAATGCCCCTCCAGGCACGCCAGCAGCAGCAATTCGCTTGGAGCTGGGCCAGAAGCCCTGGTCACAGGTTGCCAATGTAATAGCACTAAAAAAATTTTTAAAGTTCGTTCCGGTCAGGGATCCCAACTTTTGAAAGAGCTGGGGAAGGACCCCTTTACCACTCAGTGGGCTACGAAAATTGATCTGCAGCTCAGACAAATGGGGTTTTCTCCAGAGTATCTACAACACAAGCACCCGGCATCACTTAAGGGGGAGATTTTGTCTCGCGTGGAGGATGTGGGGCGCCAGTTGGAGATTGGCGGGTTGAGATCAACCCCCCATATCCGGGATTACCTAGATTGGGTCCCGGAGGTGGGGCAGGTTGCTGACTATCTGACTGCCCCAATTTCTGGAAGGGCCAAACAGCTGATTTGTGCAGCGAGATTAAACGCCTTCCTGTCTGCTGTATTTGAGGGCCGGATATGTGGTACACCTTATGCGGACCGAGTGTGGCCGTTTGACAGTTTGGAGGTAGAGTCAATAGGTCATGTCCTTCTCTGATGTCATTTGTATGACAAACTACAATCGACTCTTTTGGGGCCCACTTTAGAGGCCCACCCAGGTAGATCTGAACATGCGCTGTCGGCCTTGTTACTCAATAGCTCGGATTCCGAGGTGATCAAAAGTACTGCTCTTTTTTTAATGCAAGCATTCCATTATAGGAAATTATTCTTGCATTTTCTTGTGCCTTCATAGATTAATTTGGTGGTTTAATCTGGGGTAATTTCTAGACTACAAAGAATAATTGACAGTATGAGACCGATGCTAGGCCAAGTGGGTGCATCCCACTTGACTAAGTTTTGATTTGGAGGTCGATTTTATTTATTTAATTTTATTTATTGTATTTTATTTTATGTGTAATTAGTCCGAGTTGTGAGATTTGTGATATATTGACTTTGTTTATTTGCGGTTTATTTGTAACGCGCTTTTGTTATGTATGCCACAGTGGTCTATGACCACGTAATAAAGTCAATCAACAGACGTTACGGGACCATTCCCCACCACAGGGTATTGACTGTGGTTGAGCATGATCTCGTAACGTCTGAAAATACCCTTAGTTACAGGAAAGAGATTCTGAGTGAGCGGGGAAGAGGATGCAATTTCACTCATTATCAGCTAGGGAAAGCCTGACAGAAGAGGTAGGTTTTCAGGAGGGATTTGAAAGTTAGGGTGGAGGGAGCAGAATGAATATATCCAGGGAGAGAGTTCCAGGCATGGGGGGCAACAAGAGAAGGGGCAAAGATGTTTAGAGGAGCAAGGGAGTCGCAAGCAGGCGAGGGTGGGGGCACAGGAGGAGCAAAGAAATACATACATTTCTTGAATAGAGATTAGTGGCAGTTCCACACACTCTGGCAGGACTGACTTAAAAATAATAAGCTGCAACCTAGTTTTCATATGGTATTAGCTTGTAAAGAAGTGTGCACGTGTGTATTTTATTATATACACACACGACTTCCTGGAAAGTTACAGGAGCTTTCTTTTTTATTACTTTGTGTCAAAATTGTAAATTTCATTTTGTTAACAATAGAAGACCTTGTAGTAAAGTATAGTCCTTTTCCTGAAGGTGTCTTTTGTCTAGTTAAATTCAAGCAAATTGTCGGCTGTTTCATGTTCTAGTAATGTTACACAGAGAATTTCTAGTGGCAAGGGACTGAGTTAATCAGAAGACATACATCAGGCAACGAACGTTATTTATGGCATGACACTGTTAAATAAAGTATTCATTATTGCTGGGCTTTGTGTTCTAAAAACCCAATACACAGAGTGCGGCCGTTGAAAAAATTATATTCACAGCCTTCTTTATTGGAAAGCTGAGAGCCTCCTTTGTGTCGTAATAAATCAGGGTCATATTTAACTACCTAATAGAGGCTCACCAAATGAGTTTTCTGCATTGAACTGTGGTTGTGAGTAGAAAATATGTATACAATTATATATACTTACACTGCTTATGTATATGTCAAATCGTATCTTTATACTCACTAGAGTAAGTTTTTGCTAATACTTAGCTGCTGCTAGCCCTGCAGAGCAAAGAGAACTAAGCTGCATTCTGCTCTGGCTTGTACATCATGAACAAAATGGATAAATAAGTTTCTGGTGGCAGCACATTTTTTACTAATAGTGAATGTGAGAATGTGACTGAACATAACTTGGCTTTCAGACTTCAAATTTTTGGAATTGATAGCCTGAGATAACCACATTCAGGTGTGGCTTGGAAGCATGTGCGAGCAGAACTTAAGGAAATGTGATCTGCAAATAATTTAGGGAACACCCATTAGAATCAATGAAAAGACTCCCATTGACTTCAGTGGAAGATGAAATTGGCCATAAATGTAGACCACTTTACGTGCCACTTCTCAGAATCACTTCTGAACATGTAAGCACACTTAAAACATTTTGGGAATTTATTTTGATTGTGTTTGCTTTTCCAATATCTTTTTGACCAGTTTTCTACTGGTTTTCCAAAAGTAAGAAGTAGAGGATTCATCTAATTTCTTTGTTTTAATTTGGTGATTATTTTATTTGTGGTAACTTCAAAGTAGAGTAAATTTGCTCTAAGCACTTCATTAAGCCAATCACCCTCTTTTGTCACATTGATGGAGGTAGAACCATATGGTGACTAAGGCCACAGTCCCAAACCCCACGCTGTGCAAACAGTCTGCGTGTATCTAGCATGCAACCCCTGCATGTATCACGCACACACCTGTGCAGGCGGGGACTATGGCTTGTGTGCAAGTCGTGGGTGCATGTATAAGCCATACACGCAGGGGTTTGGAATTGACACCACTGTCCTGAAATCACTTACTTGTGAGTAGTCCCATTATTTTCAATTATTTAATATTTGAAGCTCAAATATAGCTTGGCTTATATTGTCCAGAGCTAGATCTGAAATAAGTACTTGCAAAAATGAGTATAATGAATTTCTGGTACCTGAATCAACCCAACAAGATTCTATTTGCTATAAAACTGGCTTGCTTAAAGTTAGAATAGTGAAATTTGTAGTGCAGGATCACTGGGGTAAGCGGTTCATGCTATGCAAATTTCAGCCAAATCGGTTGGATAACAGCTGAGATGTCATGGTTTGAAAACTGCACTTTGAAGCCTGTTTTTTCCCAAAAGTTAGACTGTCTCGATCTCGGCAGTCTAAAGGGGTTTTGTGTTGGTTGTGAGGAGGTGTAAGCCTTTTAGAAAATTCAAGGAGGCTGCTAGGGGATGCCTTTGGTTTACTTTTTGTATATCCAGTTAGTCGTTTTTAGACATCTTGAAAATTCAGTTTTAGCCTATGGAAACCATCCTAAGTGTGGAGTGCTTGCGAACTTTTTATGTGTAATGCAGAGACTGTTTAAAAGCAAGCAGTCCTGAATATTGGGGACTACAACTCCCAGCAGGCACTGCTTGCTAGAGCCTCTCAGTGCTGGGGAAAGAGAGGGAGCTGCACCTCCCAGGGGGCAGTGTGAGTGACTGGTCAGCCATGTTTTAGAGCTGATCTGGTGGGGAAAGGAGTAGAACAAGGCCTGTGGAAGGGAGGGAGCTGAAGGTCATTCTGATCTGATCCCACACAGCAGGTGTCTTGGCTTGGGGGGTCAGAGATGCTGAGATGGCTAAACAACAGAGCTAGCTAATCCCGCAGTGATGTTTAGGGTGGCTGAAATTGCCCCCTAAACCCACCCAGAACCACAGAGCACATGGATTTCAGTGACAACCCTTCCCCCTCAAAAAACATGGAGTATATGAGCTGGAGCTCCAATTGGGCACCCCATTGGAGGAGCATGACTAGGGCCGGAGCACTGGAGTTTGCCTGGGATGGTCACAGGTACAGGAAGAGGACAGAGGTTTATCCTCCGGAGACAGGGACAAGAGGCTACAGGTGGGATGGAATTGATCTTCTTTCAGCACTTCTCCCTCTGACTTTCCCAACTCCACTAAGGAATGAGAGGTAAACAGGTGCTCTGGGCTGATACAGTGGGTGTTCTGCAGGAGGGTGGTAGGGAGATGGTGAGGTCCTGTGCAGATCAGCCCTGTGGGGCAGGGTGGCAAATGGTATTCCTTTTGGGAGGACTCTAAGAGCGAGCCTCAGCCCAGGGAGGGAAATCCTATGGGGGAGCAGGGCGGGAGGGAGCATACACAAAGGTGGGGGGATATTAAGGGGAGAGAGTAGGGACAGATCCTTTGTTAATAGCTTCCACAATGAAAACCATGCACAGGAGGAGCACTTTACAGGGAGGAGCTTTATTGGGGATACAAAATATGGAACCCAGTACAGAGGGAGGTCTACAGAGTGGACAGCATTGTGCAAGAAAGGGAGCCCTGTCCAAGGGAGAGTAAAGTGGGGGAGTCTTGTAGAGATAGAGAGCTGCAGAATAATGGCCATAATTGTACCAGGTGAGAGCCCTGGACAGAGGAGAACAGAGTGATGGAGCTTTGTTCAGGGGGAGAGCTGCAGAATGGGCAGCATTATGCCAGGTGGATAGTCCTGTACATGGGCACAGCAGAGTTAGGGAGCCCTGTACAAGGAGTGAACTAGCCAGGGGTCCTGTACAGGGGGAGATTCCATCTTTATAGAAATCAGAATGGCCAGTGTTGCACAAGGAAAAGAGCTCTGACAGTGGGTAGTCGAGTGGAAGACTCCTGTACAAACCATGAGTTAGAGAGATCATAGAAAACAGAGGTTTTAGAAGTTTGCAGTGCTTAAACCGAACCAAAGTTGTTGTATTCTTAGTAAAGCAGGTAACTATCAGTAAAAATCCAGCTTCGCCTTGCTTGCTATTTGAAGGAAGTAACAATCTTCTAAACTGAAGGGAGAAGCTCTTCCACCTTGGCCTCCCCTAAGCCCTGCTCCCATAGTGGTTACGCTGCTCAGCATTCTACTGCACCAGCAGGACAAATTTTCTCCATTGCATTATATTTAACAAAAAATCTGGATATTCCATAATTAAAAAACCTCTGGTTTACAAGAAAAGTTAAGGCTCTTGCAAATTCAATCATGCACTAAAAAGCATGGAAATTGCCAGCTAAGACTCCCACCTTAACTTCCGTGCCATGTTAGCAGTAAAGACACTGTACAGTTTGACATATTGTGCTCACTTACAACTTAGGCACCATGTACCCACACTTTGCTTTCGTCTTTCAGCCCCAATCCTCTTCCTTTTTGCAGGTTGGGGGCAACACTGTAGCTGGGGACAGGATGGCGTGAGCTGGCCCCATACCCCCTCCTTTCCCTCTGTCCTTTCATTTCAGTTGGGGAGAATGGGACAACTGACTAATGGCTCACAGCTGCCTCTCTTACCCACTAGTCTCCACTGCCCTTCCACAGCACAGTGAAGTTGGGTAGAGTCGTATACAAATGTTTAATTTAAACTTTAAGGTGGGTATGCATTGAAATTAATTAACTGGAATTACCTTTGGAAGGAATGGAGGCAACAGCAATGCCAATTTCTAAATAAATACTATTGTCATTCCAACATCCAATTAAGTGACTGTGAAATTATATAACAGCTGCATCTTTGGGAGTACATGGGGAAGGCAAGAGGGTGTGAAATTATGAGGAAGGCACCAGATGCAATAAGTGGAATGGTTGGAACGACAGGGAAAATATGACGAGTATGCTGGATTAAGTAAGTGGGTGGAATGACAGGAGGGGTTAGAAATAGTTACAATAATAAGGTTCTGAGTGAAATAACTGATTCAGAAGACTGTATCTGAGGAAGCAGTCATTTTACCCACTTACCATAGCTGACTCCCTATCCTTTGACTCCCAATAGCCTCCCTCCCTGTTATTCCATTTCTTCTCCTGTTTTTTTTTGTCATTCCACACACACACTTCTGTACCATATGACACATACAGAGAAACATTGTATTTCCCAGGACTTTTGAGTTCTCTGTGAGGGGAGTGGGGGCTAGAGGGTTAGAGGGGTGACTTGGACCCAGGACTCCTGGGTTGTCTGTTACAAGGTTGAAAGCACGTGAGAGGAGAACAGGCTTGGAACCAGGACTATTGAGTTACCTGTGAAGGCAGTGCAACCTACTGGATTAGAGTGGGGTGGAGAGGCTGGAAGCCAGGAGTCCCAAGTTCTCTGTCCTAGATCTGGGACCAAGTGGATTAGAGGGGGAGAAGGGGTGGGAGCTGGAACTCCTAAGTTCTCTCTTTCTTAAAGAGGAAACGGAGGGGGTGAGGGGCCAGCTCACACCCTCTTGTCCCCAGCTTCAGTGATGCCCCCAACCTGCAAAGAGGAAGAGGATTGGGGCTGAAAGACGAAGGCAAAGTGTGGGTGTATGGCACCTAAGTTGTAAATGAGCAGAATATGTGAGACTGTACTATTTCTTTACTGCTAATATGGCATGGAAGTTAAGGCAGGAGCCTTAACTTGCAATTTCCATGCTTCTGAGTGCATGATTGAGTTTGCAAGAGCCTTAACTCTTCTTGTAAACCAGACATTTTTTGATTAAAGAATATTTTATTAAAAATGTACTGCCATCATTACCTTGCATGGTACATTAGAGGCTAAAAAGAATACACTAACTTCGTTCTTTCACTCATTTATCCATTGGCAGCTACCTGCGTATAAGAGTTATCTCGGAGATCAGGGAGACACAGCACATTTTGTAAAACAATCCAGACACAGATAAAAGCCACCATCAGGCTTGCATTGATAAGGGCTAACGGCCCTGGCAGAACCCTTTCACAAACTGGGAGGACTGTTCATTTCAAGCAGATTTTGGGAGCTTGGAATCAGCTGCCATTTAGGAACGGGCATTTGCTTGCAAAATACTCAAAGACCATCATCCTGAAAACTCTGTTTTCTGATTTCATAACAAAAAGTTAGAAGTTCAACAACAGGAGAGAGAAAAGGCAGGAAAGGACAAAACCGAAATACAAGTAATGAAAATTTTATGTAAAATTTTATGATCTAGGGTGTTTTTCGGCAAGCACCTCCCCACCCATCACTCACCCATCATGCAGGCTGCAAGGCTGCGTTGGTGCCCTATGCAGCCCTACAACATGCATGACGGATGGGTCTAAAAACACCCTTTGGCTTTCCTTTTAGCCCATCAGACACCACCTCAGGAACAGCACAGGGAAGGAGTATCATTTTGAGAGTCACAGGTCTTTCTTTCACATACAGTTTTCACAAAGGAAAGCAGTCTAAACCTCAGTCGGTTGGCCCTCATCCAGTCCCCCACAGCCGTCAGACACTGGGTAAGCACCGAGACTGCAGGGCCTGAGTCTGTTGTAAAAGAGAGGTACAGCTGGGTGTCATCCACATGTGGATGACACCGCATGCCGAACTCCTAATCACATCACCACTTGGCTGCATATATATGCTGCAAGTTTCTACTACTTTGTGTCTGAATAAGTAAGGGAACTGAGTACACTTTTTAAGACTTTTACCAAAGGAAAACTTGCTTTATTGAAGCTTGTACAGAGGGATAGCTGATATTAAAGGTTCTGCAGTGTTGCCTAGGGATGGGCAAACAGATGGCGGTTCGGGTTCGGGTTCGGCTGTGTTCGGTTTGGCCGTTGGGTTTGGCCGTTCGGGAAATGTTATGGGTGTTTTTTTTGTTTTTTATATGATTTTTTTGGTTTTTTATTGGGTTTTATATGATTTTCTTTTGTTTATTTTATTTTTTTGTTTTTATATGGTTTTTTTTATTTAATCTAATATATCTATCTATCTACACTAAATCTAACTGCTATTAACTATTCTAAATGCTATGAACTAAATGGATTATCTAATAAGTACACAGGCCTACTCCTACAAACACTAAAACTAAATC